>ML778754.1:980777-1002695 GCA_009831015.1 Picea engelmannii
TGCCATGGTCAGGTTGTCCTTTAAGATTTGGAGAACTTTTTGTTGATTCTCGATGTGATCTTCCACTGCTTGAACCTTAGATTTTTCTTTTAGAGAAGAAGTGATGGAAGGAGGGTGGTATCCATAAAGTGCCATAAATGGTGGAAACTACCGGCCGAAGATTCCACTTGGGAAGATGAGTCTTTTATATAGAATCATCCAGAGTTACTCAAGCATTGCGGACAACACTTGTCTCAAGGGGAGGGGCATGTGAAGCCCTAATATTGGCTCATTACCCCTTAATGGGGGAATATTATATTAGTAATGTTATTTTATTTATGTCAGCTTTAGGCCATTAGTTGTAATTATACCTCCTAGTCTCCTATATATACCAAGGAGACATTTTCATTTTGAATCATCTTGTACTTGAACATTTAAGTGGGGTAAAAGGAGGTTGCCCCCTTGAAGAGGCTTATTATCTGAAATTATTTCTTTTTCAAGGCATTGAGTACTTTTTCTGAGGTTTTTTTATGCTATATTGATATTTGGTTCCTAACAAGATCTGTGTCCTAGCTTGGTTACAGACACCTGCGTCCTGTAACCCCCCCTTGCTTCTACCTCGGGTGAGACCTCGCCTGCCTCACAGGTGTTGCAGAAAGGGCCAAAAGTCGGGGTTTTGTTGGTGCGGTGTTAAGCGTTGAACCCTGGGTCTGCCCCTGTGCCAACAGTTAGCATAAGAGTGCATTTGAATTAAGTATAATAGTGTTTTCTTATCATCGATGATTGATGCATTAAATTGAGAGATCAGATGGATTTTTAGGATAGTTAATATTTCTTCTATGATGGCTAAGATTTTGTTAGATTGCTTGATTCATAATTTTCATTTCTCCATAGAATTCAATATTGAATTCATTCCTCTTGAGCTATCACTAATCGTTAGATGACATCGTGATGTTATTAGGCACCAAAGACATAATCATCATCTTTTAAGTTTCTTGTTATTGCAAATTAAGAATAGCTTGATTAATTTATGAATATTGTCATGATGATTTTGATTAAGTAGGTTAAGATTTCTTCTTTGAAGATTAGAGATGATTATGAGTTTTATCTTAAGAATAGAGTTTACTTGTTGATAGTTTTGATAAGTTTATCTGCTGAATAGTTTTGATAAGTTTACTTGTTGAATAAGTTTTAATAGGTTAGTTGTTTGATTGCTTACTTGCTTTCTTGTTGATGCTCATTAGATTGAATAGACTGAATAGATTAACTTCTTGTGTTGCTCATTATATTGAATAGATTGAATAGATTACTTGTTGTTTCTCATTAGATTAAATAGGTTAACTTGTTTAATGTAGGGTTTTGATATGCTTCTTTAGGGATAATCCATCGACCCATTGTTTAAAGCTGCTTAGGGTAAATAGTTCAAAGTTCTTTCATAGGGTTTGCTAATTAATAGTTTTTTCTTAAGTAGAATAATCCTTAGATAGATCATATCCTTAGTTAGATCATACTTCCTCTAGATTTTCTACCTTGGCACATACAGTGCTACAACTCTAAGTTTACTTACCCCAGGTTGAAAATTTAATTGAGGGATTTAATGCATATAGAACACCCATCTGTGGCCTCCCAGACTGTTGATAAGTTTAAACTGCAACTAGTTAGACATGTTAAGCCATGGTTGTTACAACTAGCCACTGGAACCAAGAGAAAAGTAACAGAGGTCTTACCAGCTTGCTAATTCATCATGGATAGGTTTCCCACCCAAGCGACCCTTAACATACTGCCCCTAGGATCTTATGACTTGTTGATTGGTATGGATTGGTTGGTTGCTTATAAAACTAAGTTGGACTGTTACCATAAAACTTTAGAATGTGTAAATGGAGAAGGGAGAAAGATGACCCTCCAAGGGATTCAGAATCCTGTCTTAGTGAGACAAATATCAACCCTTGAAATGAAAAAGTATTTCAAAAAGGGGTGTCCTCTATATGCAATACAGGTGTTAGAATCTGTTTAGGATGAAAAATCGAAACTATAATACCACCCCATATTAAGAGAGTATAGAGACATGTTTCGAGAAGAGGTACTGGGTCTACCTCCGAGAAGAGACATTGACTTCTCGATAGAACTTGCACCAGGAGCGGTGCCAGTGTCTAGGACACCCTATAGGATGAGTACACCTGAGATAGTTGAGCTCAAGCTACAACTAAAAAAAATGATGGACAAAGGCTACATCTGGCCCATTGTGTCTCCATGGGGAGCACCAACCCTATTTGTGAAAAAGAAAGATGGCACGCTCCAATTGTGCATAGATTATAGACAACTCAATAAGGCAACCTTAAAGAACAAGTACCCCTTACCAAGAATCGATGACTTGTTCGACCAATTAGGGGGTGCTTCCATTTTCTCAAAAATTTACTTGAGGTCTGGATACCATCAAGTCTGAATCAAGCATGAAGACATCTAAAAAATGGCCTTCAGGACAATGTACGGTCACTATGAATTTGTGGTGGTGCCATTTGGACTAACAAATGCCCCCACCACTTTTATGTGCTTGATGAGCAATGTACTCAACAAATTCCTAGACATATTTGTATTGATTTTCATTGATGATATATTAATCTGCTCCAATAACAGAGAAAAGCATGAAGAACATCTTAAAATTGTACTTCAAGTACTAAGAGAACATCAGCTCTACGCTAAGATTAGCAAGTGTGACTTTTTCCAGAAGCAAGTGCATTACTTGGGCCATGTCATTTATGAAGAAGGGGTAGCAGTAGACCCTGGCAAGATCATATCTATTATGGAATGGCCTACCACAAAGGATGTATCTGATATCATATCCTTTATGGGCTTAGCGGTATATTATAGAAGGTTCATAAATGGATTTTCCAAGATTGGTTGTCCAATCACTGCCCTCAAGAAAAAGGGGGTTAAATTCACTTGGACATCAGAATGTGAAGAAATATTTTAGGAACTAAAATACCTTCTGACCCATGCACCCATGCTGAAGATTGCAAACCCTGATAATGACTTCCTCGTGTGTACAGATGCCTGCAAGGAAGGACTCATAGGAGTCCTTATGCAAGAGGGACATGTAATTTTCTACACGTCCAGGAAATTGAATGAGCATGAAATCAATTATGTGACCCATGATCTACAGTTGGACGCCATAGTGCATGCTTTAAAAATGTGGAGGCATTACCTCATGGGTAGGAGATTTGTACTTATGACAGACCACTGTGGGTTGAGGCACCTGTTTGATCAACCAAAACTCAATGCTAGACAATCTAGGTGGATGGCTCTCCTTAGTGAGTTCGACTTCGAAATTAAACACATCAAAGGGAAGGAAAATAGGGTAGCAAATGCCCTTAGCATAAGTATGAAAATGATTCACCTGGTAGCAATAAGCACCTGTGAAACGAATGTCAGAGAAAGGATCATGAATGCACAAGAAACAGATGCATTCTTCAAGACTGTTACCTCATACCTAAGGCAAGAGCCTACAGGGATAAAGTATGAAGGCTATCAGATGCTCGATGAAGGCCTACTGACCTATAGAAATAGATTGTATATTCCAAGTTGTGATGACTTGAAGAGGTTCATAATCAATGAACTACACAAGAGACCATATATTGATCACCCAGGATATTAGAAAATGATCACGACCACTAGGAAACAATTTTGTTGGCCTAGAATGAAAAAGGACATAGCCGACTATCTAGCTAAGTGCCTAGAATGCCAGCAAGTTAAGGCAAAACGTCGACACCCAACAAGGTTGTTACAAACCCTACCAATTCCATAATGGAAATGGGAAACCATTTCCATGGATTTCATCACCGGATTACCAAGATCAACTAAGCAGAATGATGCCATCATGGTAGTGGTGGACAAATTGAGTAAGTCTTCTCATTTCGTTCCTATCAAGTCGACTTGCAAGGCAATAGATATTGCCAACACCTTCATGAAGGAGATATTCAAACTGAATGGCATGCCTAGAGAGATTATATCCAACAGAGACACCAAATTCACTTCAAGCTTTTGGAAATCCTTGATGGTTGGTCTTGATACTAAGCTGTTGTTTAGCACAACCTATCACCCCCAAAATGATGGATAGACAGAAAGACTAAACCAAATATTCAAAGACATGTTAAGGATGCATGTAATGCATCAGCCTAAGAAGTGGGAAGACTACCTTCCATTGGTAGAAATTTCCTACAACAACGGTTATCAAGAGTCACTAAAGATGAGCCCTTTTGAATCCCTCTATGGTAGACAGTGAAAAATTCCCATCAGTTGGAGTAATCCAGTGGATAGAATTTCAATCGAACTGGACATGCTAAAAGAAATGGAGAAACAAGTGATTTAGATAAAGAAAAATATGAAAATTTATCAGTATAGATAGAAGAGCTACGTCGACGAAAAGAGAACCCCTAGAGAGTTCAAGGAAGGAGACCATGTCTATCTAAGAGTTAGACCCAGGAAGAGTTCCCTGAGAATAGGAGCTTGTGCCAAGCTGGAACCTTGGTATTGTGTACCCTTTGAATTCTTAGTTAGAGTGGGACCTATAGCCTATAGGCTATCACTTACTCCCACAGTAAAGGCACATAATGTTTTCCATGTTTCATTATTGAAGAAATATGTACATGACTCTAATCATATAATTGACTGGTCTATGATCTAGGTGGATCTAGAGGGAGAATTCCTGCCAGAACCTCAATGCATAATAGACAAGAAGGAAACCTAACTCAGGAACCGAACAATTGCACAGGTCAAGGTGTAGTGGAAACACTTTGGCCCAAATGAGGCTACATGGGAAATGGAGGATGCCATGAGACAGGCATATCCGATTTTGTTTACTCATGTACATACATATCATGTTGACAGATAGAACATTGAGGACGATGTTCCTTTAAGGGGGGGGGGATTATAACACCCTATTTTCCCTAGTTTGTAAATATAACTATATTGGCCAAGGAACTATGGAAAACTCAAAGGTGTGAATGTTTGATTTGATGGACATTTGTATAAAAGGTCAATGAATGTAAATTTTGGTATTTTAATAGAAAATGGATACGTGTTACATGACTGCTGGAAAGGGGATGTGCTAAGAGAGACCACGAATGATATGAAAAGGTGGTCGAGGGGACCAGGAATGGTTGCATTAACCTCCACTGAACTAGTACTGTGTTGGATTTAATTGCTTATGATCATAACAACCCTCTGACCCAGGAATGAATTACAGTCAGGATGGTAGGTGAGAAGACCTCCTCAAGAGTTAATGAGGGGATGGGGCAAACCACCAATCTATAAGGCTTTCATACCTGACCACAGACTAGGAATTCGGGCCACACACAATCTTGCTGGGAAATGCAAGAAAGGAAAGAGTTGGGGACAAAGAGGAAAAATATGCGAAGAGTGCAAAGAAGAGCGTAGAAGCTCTGGGACTCGAGGAAGAATTGGGAAAAAGAGTGTGTTATGATCGTGGGAAATAGAGACTAATATGGGAGAAGGAGAGTAAACTTTGTCCCTATCTATTTCTGAGCCAGAAGAAGATATCTAATCAAAAAGCATCGTGGTCTAGCTCGGGGTTGGCTAGTGGTAAATTTGTTAGGAGTGACTGAGCCTATGGTTGGGTGGAAACGAGCACCCTTTCCAGCAATTGCTTCACGTTGTCTGGTTCTGATAAGTGTTTCTATACTTTATGCGTTGAATTGGGAATTAATAGTTGCATGCATGTATTTACTTATTTGTAAATGGTTCTGCACTGAAAAGGTTAAATTTTGTATATACATTGTTTTCCTTGAGGACTTGTGCTTCTGTTTTTCCCGTGTGCCCCAGTTTATCTCTCAAAGGTGTTTTCCCAAGGGAGCTACCTCACAGCTCCAAAATTGGAGCAAGCCTCTTGGCACTGCTACCATCACAGTAACCTCACAATTTTACGTCGCCTAGTATCGAAACTTAAGGTGTTGCTAACTAGGAAGGTGTTTCCTTCAAACCATTAGTCTGAAAGACCTTGAATTCACACCCATTACCTTATTCAAAACCCGACTAAAGAGTAGAGCTCATATCCCAAGAGTCATCTAAAGGTCCATGTGACCTAGTTCTAGGAACCCTGTGCTAAAAGGAGTTAGGTCATGACGGCTTCGAAGCTTCGGGAGCTCGAAGCTCCAAGATGTCAAACTTCACGATAGTCACAGTTACCCGAACTATCAGAGTAACAAGAGCCATAGATGACTTAAGAACCCGGCAACGAAGATGGATGTGAGCCGCTCATTGGGAGGAGAAGCTATTCCAGTCATCAGATCGACTCAGAGACCCACTGGATTAAATCATCCGCTTGATTAAATCGATGGTTGGGAATCATTGTGAAGCGCGAAGGTGAAATTAGCAGACATGCTAGTTCGCGGCCCACAATTCACCAATGTCGTTGATCTCGTCGGGGTGGAAGATCAATGACCTCTATTAGAATGAGTTGGGTGAGTAATTTTTAGATTGTGAAGGTTGATCTCTCTAATAAAGAGTGTGCGCATTGGGGCCCCGCAATCGCTGTGAACCGTCGATCGACGACAAAATCGGTATTGGTCGGATCATGACTTTCATACCTAGAAAAGTTGTTAGGTGGATAGTCGCGAGTTCCTTTGGAAATCCACGAAGTAATGGAGTTTGTATGTGTCGTCGATCTAAGAGAAAGGACACGTGTCGACAGATCAACGACTTCAGGTGTAATCTCTCCAGGAGAAAGAGAGTGTGGAGAGGTTGAAACTCCCGAAGCCCAAAGAGCCGAAGTGATTTGCAGTCGTCGATCAATGGAAGAAACGCGTCGATGGATCATCGAATTTGGGTATAATATCTCCAGGAGAAAGCGAGTGTGGAGAGGTTGACACTCCTGAAGAATGAAGAGATGAAGCAGATCTTATTTGTGCAAGCCAAAGGGACGGGTGTCGTTAGATCCTACACTTCGGAGGAAAGTCACTCTAGGAGGAAAGGGGATGTGTTGAACAAGAACTCCCGAAGGCCAGAGAGCTAGAGTTCATCTAAGTCGTCTATCAGCAGAGGACAGGTGTCAACAGATCTTCCATTTCAAAAGATAGCCACTCTAGAGGAAAGTGGGGTCATGAGAGTTGAGAACTCATGAAGTAAATCATGACCATCGATTTGAAAGAGACACGCGTCAATAGATCATTGACTTCGGGTGAAATCACTCTTGGAGAAAAGGTGGTGTGAGCATGCGAGACTCCCGAACGTCGAAGTCCTAAAGTGGACCCAAGCCGTTGATTTAGATGGATGTGTGGTACCTGATCTGGTACTTCGAGTATGGGGCACTTCGGAGGAAAAAGAGTTGGACTTCTCAAAACTCCCGAACGTCGAATTCCAAAAAAAGATCATAATCGTTGATCAAAGGGATTCATGACGCTCAATCTGTAACTCTAGGTACGGAGTACTTCGGAGGAAAAAGTTGTGGGAAAGTTTGAAAATCCCGAATGTCGAAGTCCCAAAGTAAATCAGGGTCGTCGAAATCCCCGAGGACACGCGGCGTCATATCGTGAACTTCGGAAGTTTGCCACTCCAGAGGATTTGCGTGGTGGTCGTCTTGGCACCTATTTTCTTGGCATCCAGTCATAGCCCGTGGTCATATGCAAGTATAGGGGGATGAAAGAACCTGAATATCTTGGGAGGGGATATCTGACTACTCTGAGCTCATTTCGGAGCATGGAGATCGTGGCTGGAAATCTCTGGAAGGGAAAAATGGAATAGAGACCCCGAATGGGGGTTTTGATTATCTGAACAAGAGAGAAAATTCGAGTCCCCACCGTGGGTGTGTTACATTTGGATCCGCATACACACCATTCTCATATACAATGTATCCTAGGTATTATACCATCTTCATGTCGAATGATCATTTCTCTAAGTTAGCATATAGCTTATGTTTCCGTAAAGTGTCGAGGACATGTTGAATTTGTTGCAAGTGTTTTTCCCAACTCTTGTTGAAGACAAGGATGTCATCTAGATATACAACTGAAAAGAATTGGTGAAAATCCAAAAGTTGTTTTCCATCAACCTCATGAAAGTTGTTGGGGCATTTGTTAAGCCAAATGGCATGACCAACCACTCAAAAAGACCTTCTTTAGACTTGAAAGCAATTTTCCATACATCAACTTGTTTTATTGGGACCTGATGGTAATCAGAATTCAAATCAATCTTACTAAAGTACTTGACTCCCTTGAGTTGGTCGAGAAGGTCGTCAATTCGAAGAATTGGGTATCTGTTTTGGACTGTGATTTTGTTTAGATCTTTGTAATCAATATAGAGTCACCATGTCCTGTCTTTCTTCTTCATGAGCACAATTTGGCTTCCACAGGGTTAGGAGCTTGGTCGAATGTGCCCCTTTTGGAGCAACTCTTGAATCTAGCGCTCGATTTCCTCATTCTCCAAGAGAGCCCATTGATATACTGGCCCATTAGGTAAAGGTGTGTTAGGGCTCAAATTGATTGGATGCTTGACTTAACAGTGCAAAGGCACCCTTGTATGGGAGATGAAGATGTCTTAGTATTCTTCCATGACTTTGTCCACTTGCTTCCACTGTGTAGAGAGGCCTTGTGCAGAGGTCGTGGATGTGGTCGCAACCTTCCATTCCTCTGAGAGAAAATCATGAAGAGGAAAAATTTCCCATTTTGGTAGATGACCTTCTTGCATTTCTTAGCTAAGACCAAAGAAATTGTGGTAGGTGGAGCTACCTCTGGTATCATGTACAATTGTCTGCAGTAAAAATGACACTATGAGGTCTAGACTCATACACAACATGACATTTCCACATATATGGATGGCCTAAAAGAAAATCAAAAACTTCAAGTGGGGCAACATCACACAATACCTCATCGTTGAAGGGATTGATGCCATAGGGTAGGTGACACTGTTGGCTGACACAAAGATATCGACTTGGGCTAAGCCACCCAATGTTCTATGGATACAGGTGTGGTGTTGTCATAAAATTCAACCACTTGATGACCTCTATTGAAATTATTTTCTTTTGGATTCTACTATCAACAATGAAATGCAGTGGACCACCCTTCACCCAAATCTATGAGTGAAAAAGGTGCTCACCTTCCTCTGGCTCCTCTAGTTCGTTTAGTTGGACCTTGGTGGTAGAGATTATGGCACCGAGTTCTATATCAATGATATGCTTCCCCTTTTCTGGATCTCAATCAAAGTTGGGGCATGGATCTAACTTTGAGGCTTTCATCTCGGCCACCAATGACTTCTTTGAGTGACATTCCTCATTGTTGTGCTAAGGGTTTTTATGGAACTCACACCACTTCCCAGTGTATTTCTTCATCTTCCCATTATCCTTCTTTTCTTGTAGCTTAGACTAGTTGTCTTGAGGTTGTCCATACTTGATTTTTCCTTTGATCTATGCACTGGGGATTCCTTTTCCTTTCTTCTACTGTGATGCATGTGCATATCCAAACTCTTGCTTATTTCTTTGCTTAAAGTTTTGCTCAATTTTGACAGCATATCGATAAGTGGCTCCCAATAATGAGGTGTCTAGAAACTCCATTTCTATTTGGATGTACCTATTTATACCCCCACAATATTTTAGAACCAGATGTCATTCAAAGTATTTGATACCCAAATTTTTGCGCAAGGTATGGAACGTATTGGTTAAATCCAACATTATTTGGTCCCTCTCCTGACGCAATTTGGTCCATCCCGTGTACTAGTTGTCATAGTTTCCAACAGGGTAATATTGTTCCTTAACAATATTCGTATAAGGGTACCAAGTGGTTTCGTCCCCAAAAATTCCATACTCCTCTATGGAATTTTTCTCACAGTAAGTCTCCCACCAATTTTTGACATGGGGGACAACCTTAAGGAATGCAAAAGTGATCCTTTGCCTATCGAAAAAATTGTGGACAGAGAAATAACCTTCTAACATATTTAACCACTTCTCCAAAGCATTTGCATATATCTAACCTTAAAATATGAGAATATCAAAATTCACTTGTACCTTGAAGGGGGTAGTACCTCCAAAGTGGTCAATCGATGAATACACATATGCTATTGTCAGCAGCCATCGAAGGATTTGGGAAAAATTATCAATCATCTCCTTCCTTTGTCACACAAGGGATTCCTTGAGAAACGACTTAATAGAATATCCTACTTCCTCATCTCTCTTTTATTTTTCCATGGGAGATTGTCAGGGTCGATGAGGATAGTCCTTTAGAGGCTAAAGTAGTTCGAGTCCCAACTCCTTATACCCTGACCTCGTTGGGGACATGCACAAAGAAACAAATAAAGAATAGAATACTCTGATACCACTTATCTATATTTATGAGGGAATGAAATGAAACACAAAAATATGATAGAAAACATAGAGATACATTAAAACTCAATTTATATTAATGAATGAAAAATCCAAGAATTGTAAAAAAATGCAGAGTGAAATAAACTCATTAGAATGGTGACATCATATCTATAAGAAGAGACATGATGTCTATGCGCATTTGTAAGAGAGAATTACAATGAGGCCAAAATTCCTTTTAATATAAAGTATCAATGAGAAAACCATAAACATCTAAAACCCTAACTCCAGGAGATGAAATGCCACAAGGTTTGTGGGCCATAATGTGGGTAGTTGATACATCAACTTCCTGGGGGTGTAACTTTTGCATACGATCTCAGTTTGGGGCACTCAGTATCTCGTCAGAAAGGTATAATGGAGAAGTACACATTATAAATGACCCAATACATGACTTTCCATATCTACATGACATTTCCATGCCAAAAAAACATCAATTAGGGCCGCAAAATGACCCTAGAAGTTCAAGACCCAAAAAACCATAGAAAAACTATCAAGATGGAAAACTGTGTTTTGAGCTAGTGGAATAGGTGGGTGGCCATCAATATCCACCCATATCACCTAATTAAGGTGACATTTTTATCTATATATCCAAAAGCATGCATGAATATACCCATTTGGGCTTCTAGCAAAATTCAAAAGGGTTTGGAGTGGAGATGTTGAAACAGGGAAAAATCCACTATTCCCAGACATTTTTTGGGGATTTCTGAAATATTTAGAGGGGGAAAAGAGGCCCCTGATCACCAATCCAAAAAAATTTATTTAGTCTCCATTTCACCTACTCATCTATTTGGACATTTTTTTCTTGAGGGTGTTTTTTCCAGTTTTGCTCCATTTGGGAGATAACCATTTTTAGATAAAAATTATAATTCTAAGTTAGGAGGAAATGAAAAAGGGACAAATTGGAAAATCTAGATTGACACAGAAGTTGAATGGAGCATTGTATCCTAAATATGAGAGTTTTTTTGTATTGATAATCAAGATTGGTTCTCACCATATTTTCTTCTACAAAAGGAAAAAATTAGCCCTTGGTATTTTTGGTACTAGTGAAACAAGTGCAAAAGGGGTGAATCTACTGATTTCAAAGAGTCGTAACTTTCAGATAAGAAATCAGATTGAGGCATAAGTACAACTATTATAAATCTAATTCAGAAGAGATATATATATTTGAAAGCTTATAACTTTATTAGGGTATCATTGTTCTTTAGAAAATCCAAGCAAAAAGGGGTTTGTAGATTAATTAATGGAAATTTTAAAATATGCTTAACTATAACAAGTAATTGTTGCATGCAAATTTCTTGCAGAAATAGAGGAATAGGAAAAACATATTGGTTCTTATATGAGGACTGGAGATATTACTACAAGGAGAACACCTTGTATCAAAGGTTTTTACAGAACCTCCCTGAAAAATTTATCCCTACTTTGTTTATAGCAGAGGTTGTTAGTGGATGGGGTTTTTTGCAGAGGTTTTTTATTAGTGTGCCTTTAAGGTCCATACACCACGGTGCACACATAAAATTAACACTCTGGTTCTAAACTAGTAAGGCACACTGTTATACGTTATAAACACAAAAAATACATAGCACCGAACACATGAAGCCTTGATGTACGTGCAAATGACGTCCTAGTGTGTATCCCTATCGAGCGCACCAAGGTAGGGTAAAATAAATAAAAAAATTACCAAATCAATTTTCATTATTAGACTTCATTTTGTGCTTCCAAAATCTCATACAAGCACCAATTCTCACTCTCCTTCCAAGGATTCCCCATTTTCAATGATCTACATTCATTTTGATAGTTGCACTGGTAGATTCCACACATTTCAAAATTTTGGAAAATACTGTGAATTTTCATTTCTTCTCTACGGTGGAACCATGCCTCATCGAGATAGAAGAGCCTAGGTAAATTGTTTATTACCTTCTTATTTGAATTTTCATTGGAGTAAAATTTGAAATTGGCGTGGAATTCGGTCGTTTTTAGATTTTTTTTTTTCAATTTCATGTGGTGTGCTTGAATGCTTTGGCTTGCCCTAAACGTTGGTGCATCCTATGAATATAAAAGAAGCATTGTTGGTGGTGTGAATACTATAAAAAAATGCACCATTTTCGTTCACAGAATGACATCGTGCTAAATTTTGAAAAATAAGCACAATGGTATGTCTTCTTGGATACCCCGTTACTAATGCGTTATAAAAAAAATGCACCTCTAAACAAAACACTAGTGCTCCAAGAAAATTGGAGCACTGGTGCATTCACATTAACCAATTACACCATCTAATTTCAACATAAAAAAATTTAACCTAACGATGCACCAGGTCCACCAAACGCACCGGTGTTGTAAATAACATGGCACTGAGCCGAATATTTAGCAATTTAGCATAGCGATGCATCTTATGGGACACCCCATTACCAGTTTGTCCTAAAATTCAATGCACTGGGAAAAAATGTTTGGTGCTTCAAAAACAACGCAGCCCCGATGTGTTCCCTTTAACCAACCACACCGCCCAATTTCCAACATAAAAAATTCATTGTAGCGCTACATCAAAGTCCACCAAACACACCAGTGTGATAAACATAACTGCATCAGGCCAAATATTTAGCAATTTAGCATATTTTCTTCTACAAGAGGAAAAAAATAGCCCTTGGGATTTTTGGTACCAGTGAAACAAGTGCAAAAAGGGTGAATCTACAGATTCCAGAGAGCCATACCTTTCATCTCATAAATCAGATTGAAGCATAAGAACAACTATCATAAATCTAATTCATAAGAGATAAAATGTACAACTATCATAAATCTAATTCATAAGCATAGTGGTATGTCTTCTTGGATTCCTTGTTACTAGTGCATTATAAAACACAACGCGCCTCTAAACAAAACGTCGGTGCTCCAAGAAAATTGGAGCACTAGTGCATTCACATTAACCAATTGCACCACCTAATTTCAATATAAAAATTTTAACCTAGCGATGCACCAGGTCCACCAAATGCATTGGTGTTGTAAATATCATGTCACAGAGCCAAATATTTAGCAATTTATCATAGTGGTGCATCTTATTGGACGCCCCATTACCAGTGTGTCCTAAAAGAAAATGCACTAGGGAAAAATGTCTTGTGCTCCAAAAGCAATGGAGACTCAATGCATTCCCTTTAACCAACCACACTGCCCAATTTCCAACATAAAAAAATTATTGTAGTTCTACATCAAAGTCCACCAAACACACTAGTGCGATAAACAACACTACACCAAGACGAATATTTAGAAATTTAGCATAGCGACGCATTTTATGGGATGCCCCATTACTTGTGTGTCTTAAAAGAAAATGCACCATGCAAAAACATCTAGTGCTCCAAAAACAATGGATCCTCGATGCATTCCCTTTAACCAACCCTATCGCCCAATTTCCAACATAATTTTTTTATCATAGCAGTGTGTCAAGGTCCAAAAAATGCACTGGTGTTGTGCATGACATAGCACTGGGCCAAGTATTTAACAACT
The DNA here is from genome assembly GCA_009831015.1 of Picea engelmannii. NCBI lineage: Eukaryota > Viridiplantae > Streptophyta > Pinopsida > Pinales > Pinaceae > Picea > Picea engelmannii. The sequence goes on from ML778754.1 coordinate 994,609, forward strand.
TATCATAGTGGTGCTTCTTATAGAATTCTTTGTTACTCGTGCATCCTAACAAACAATGCGTCTCTAAATAAATGTCGGTGCTCCACAGAACATGAAGCAACCATGTGTTCCATAGATCCAAACTCACTACCTAGTTTCCAAACTAAAAAAATTAACAAAGTAGTGTGTCCTACTATATTAAATGCACTGGCGTCGTGAACAACATGACATCGTGCCAAACATTTAATAATTAACATATCAGTGAATTGTACGAAATGCCCCATGATTAGTGCCATGCATATCACCGCACCACTAAATACATACCCTTCTCCAAGCATCATGGAGCACAGGTGCATTACGTAGAACCAACTGCACAACCAAGCACAAAACATATGTAAAATGGTATAACGGTGCGTCTTCTGGGATGCCTTGTTCCCAATGCGTCTTGTGAGATGCCTCATTCCCGATGTGTTATAATACACAACACACCGCTAAAATACATGGCAATGCTCCAATAACCATGGAGAATCGATGTGTTATACTAACCACACTGTGTAGCGGTGCTTTGGTTCTGATACAACACACCGAGAGTGGTGCGTAGTCTCTATTTTTGGTGCATTGGTTACTTTTCCACATTTGTTTTGCAAAAAAAAATTAATTTCAATTTTTGATAAATTCAAAATAGCTATATATATGTGTGTGTTTTATAATTTCAATTTGTTTTATCTATATATATGTGCCTAACAACATTTGTATTTGAATTAGAGACGATGACAATGAGAGGAGGAGAAACAACAACGGGTCAACATGTACACCTTTCTACATGAGTGAGAGGCATGAGAGAGGGAGTGGGAGAGGATCCCTCACCCTATTATACCTCATAAACATGCTCTTTTGAGGAATGTTGGCCTCCTAAAGTTTTATGAGGAGGATACATCCCTCAGGGGGAAATCTTCATTTTTCTAACATTTGATCCATTTTTTGGATCATGCTCGACATGCATTTAGGTTTGGTCCTGATATGTGGTATCAACCGACGAAGGAGGATGTCTATTTTATCACTAGGTTATCTAGGAGAGGGGAGGTTTGGACCCAATACCCTGATCCATTGCCTGGAATTGTAGGAGAGAGTCAGTTGATATATGTATAGATATATTTCAATACGAACATTGTTTATGCTTCAATATTCCAGGTTGATGGTGGTCAAATGCAGATAGATTCATTTGGTGAAGAGGAGGTTAAGGGTTTGTCTCTTATTCTCATGACACTATCACACTTAACCTTTGATGGGAAGTGAATTATTTGTCCTTTGATGTATTATGTAGGTAGTCTAGTACAAATTCCTCGATTGATTAGGTGATAAGAGATTTTTTTGAGACAAGTTTGTTTTGTGTTGGATTGTTGTCATGTCATTTTTATGGGAGGCTATTCTTCCCATTCACGCCAGAGTTATTTGTACATTAATTTTTGTGAGGTTTCATGCCACTCTACTAGCAGTACCCCACTTTCCTCCTAGGCATATTATTAATGTGCATATGCGCATGTGGGGGAATGTTTTACCCAAGAAGGGTCAGCTGGAGTGGCAATGTACTCTAGTCGGTAAGGAGACATATGATTTTTTGGCTAGAGAGGAAAATCCCATCCTTGATCTTGTACAATACTTGTATGTGGGGATTGATAGAGGATATCCACATATCCTGTTTACTACAAATGAGCCAACATATGAGAGAGATAATTTTCTCATTATGTTTTGATAAATCTAGTTGCATATTTGTATGTCTTATTTAATGCACATGTAATTTATTGTAACATTTTATTTCAATTATATTATTATTATTATCTATTTTTTTGTATATATTGACACATATGTTGGGGATGATCCTCCCCAATATGATGAGAAGATGGAGGAGGTCGCATAGTAGCCTCCAGTACATAGACCCAACATGCCATTCAGGTCAGATCGGAGAGTCCAAACAGAGGTGGTGGATCGCATACGTGGTCTGATGGTTAGGTGTGGAGTGGTACTCATACCGATTTGAGAGATATTACATGTAAAAGAGATATTTGTGATATGGGAGACCTTGCCTCGTGACATGATTTCACTAATGTGTTATCTTTTCAGTGCCCTTAACCTTATCGAGAGGTTGACAGATGTTGCTCATGTTTCTCATGATTCTACTCCATCTAGCTGATCACTAGACCGACCCACATCCTCTCCACCACCTCCTCCCCCTCCACATATGTCACCATCCATTGATCCTCCTACTTCTCCTCCACATGTGTCACCATCCTCCTCCTCCTCCTCCACTTTTATCAACATCCACCAATCCTTGTCATTCTCCTCCACCGAGCCAAGATCCTTTATCTTGAATGCCCCACTGTCGTTGCATTGTTGATTTTTGTGCTTCTGATGAATGACAGATTCCAAAGGAGTCATTAGTTTATGCCAGGTTTGCGAACGATGTGAGTCGTCACACATGGAGCCTTACTTCCATTTCCTGGGTGATTTATTCTCCCACTAAACAACTAATATCCGCTAGAGGTGTTTTTCTAAGGGAAACTACTAATAATGTTGTTGAGTATAGTCTCGAACTCTTGTAAGATGGTCTTTCGTATGGCATTCAATGCCTTCAGGTGTATTTATATTCTCAGTTGGTTGTGTTGCAATTGAATGGTCTATATTGTATTCGTGATCCGATCTTATTACATCGCTTCCTTAGGGTACGTCTTCTCGAATGATCATTTGATTTTATCACATATGAACATGATCCTAGGAATTCTAATCTAGTAACTGATGCCTATGCTAATTACTTTTTAGATTGGAATTTGTCTCATTAATAACATAATCACACACATTTTACACATGTAAATATTCATCATTTTCAAGTAAATTATAATAACACAAAAAAAGATATATATGCGTGTGTGTGTGTCCAAAAAGAGGTCCATAGTACAAAAACTAGGTTGCTAGCCCTAAATTATCATAAGTACAAAATGGTGCCCTTGGCACATAAAATTATAGGCCTAAGGATGGTGAACCCTATCATAACATACTACAACATTTTCTAAACGCCAGAAAATATCAACCCATGTCCAGGGTACAACGACAACGTGAAGCTGCATCGCCACTAGAAGATCATCCATAATGGCCATGGGATAGAGCATGTCAAATCCTCTCTGTTTCTCCTTACACTCCATAGTGTTCTAGTTGCATCATCATTGGACTCTATCTCATCTCATCCTCGAAAATTGTGTCATGAGATACCTATGGGTCTCGATGGGGCTCTATCTGGACATTTAATAGATAAGTGTTATAAATATGGATCTCACAAAAAGACAGGTTAATTTCCTTTCTATGTACATATAATCTAATAAAAAACTTAAAAATTAAATAATACAAAAGAGAAAGATTAGATATTTGTCCAAGCGTTGTGCCAAAAAGAATAATCATGTTTGAATCCCAGGATAATTCTATCCTGGTATATGGATAATCATCGATGGTAGGTATCTGACGATCCCACCAATCAAAGACATTGTTCCCCCTTATAGGTGTGCCAGCAATTTGGTCCATCGTATCAAGGTTGGACATGGTCATTGGTGTTCTCTAACAAAATCTCTAGGGATGATACATGGTACTCTCTCAAAAAAGAATGCAGAGAGGACACTTTCAAACCCAATTTTTTTTTCTTTTTCAATTTACAATCTGTCAGTTGAGTCTTCATGCAAGTGAGCATCATTGTGCTCCAATTGAATATTGTGGGGTTCAAGAATTCGACACCATATTTCATCTGAGACAATGAAGTTAGATGCAAGGATGTTTATCCTACAATCCACGTCATCATGTAGAGGATCACTTTGAGACTCAAGTTCATGGCATTCTTGATAGATATTTGAGTCCTTATTTTCTCAGTCCCATCCTAGCAATATGTGACTACATACTGATTGACAGTCATGCCACCTCCTCCGCGAGTTTTGAAGTTAACCACTTCTCCTCTCTGAGATAGATTAGTGATGAATTAAATATTGTCCATGGTGATGGTCAATGGTTGACCATCAAGCATGAATGCCTCTGTATCTGGGTGCCAATAGTCAATAAGGAGATTGAGCAACCTCCTTTCTTCCCACATACCACTTTTTTGGAAGAATTTATACATTTCACATTGGCAAAGAGAGTTTTTGGAAACATCATCGTCAACCAAAACATTATCAATTTCCTCATTCTCACGCTCTCTCCATTGGACACACATCCTACAAAATGTAAGGAAGAAGGGGCGTTAATCTTTCATTTTTTTCTTTTATTCCTAGCTATCCGCAGGTCATAGTTTTGACATTCGCGGGCATCCGCAATTTTCCTTTGATCAACTCATGGATATCCACAATTCACCTTATTATGAACCGTGGATACACAGAGGATGTGAGAAGGGGGGGGGGGGGATGCCCCTCAAATTCTCATTAAAAATGAAAAAATGAATACCTGAAATGGAAAGAGAAGTGAAGATAAATTACTTGGTCTAGACGACACGTGTTTTCATTGCTCCAAGATCATGTAATCTTTGATCCAAGGTAAGAGGGTTTTGGTTAATTTTGGGCAATTTTGGGTAAAATGGTGAAAATGATATGTTAAATTGTTACTATTTATGTAGTTCTAAAACCCACTTTTCCATAGCTTTATCATTTTTTTTCCTCATTTGAACTAATATCAACATAGTGTTGTAGTGTTATGGTTTCCTTTTCAGGTGGTACAGGTATATTGTGGGTATCTTTTGGTCCTTTTCGGCTGATCGAGTCTTTTTCAAGACTTTGGGCAGGTAATGTTTTTTCATAACTGACATTTTGGATTAGTTCTTATACACCTTACACTTTTGAATTAACAGTTGTAATCTCCACTTTTCCTTAGGGTCGATCTCATTAACTTGCGACATCAACCCATCTATTTGTTCAAAATGTCATCTTGTTGATGGTAGAGCCTACCTTCCACGGGTGTCCTAATTTAGAACCTCTTTGTATTCTAACGATCATTCTACAAGTTTTCTATTAGGCTCAGGAGTCATGTTTAGTCCCTCCATGACTTTGCATTGAATCCTCATATCTTCTTCACAGTGTTTTTCTTACCATTACTCAAAGGACTCCCTCTTATGCCAATTATGTTGGCATTCTTTGGACTCTTCGATAGGTATTATATTCTTTACTGGCATATAAGGTAGGCCTAATTTCTCCTACACAATGCATATATATATATATATATATATATTGACCACGTATTTTCCATAGGGTCAACCCCATTCATTAGAGGCACTACACCTCTCAAGCTTGCTTAAAGGTGTCACTTACGGATGGTAGAGATTACCTCTTATGAATGTTCTTGTTAGTATCTCACTGGCCTTTTGACACCCATGTTTCAGTCTTTTATGTAGGCTCGAAATGCATGTGTAGTCCTGCAATGTCTTTGCATTGAAGCCTCATGAATTCCTATCAATCTCTTTCAGGCTAATTTACCAACGGGGCTTCCAAACTTTTGTTGAGTTTTAATTGCATTACATATTAAACACTCATGATTTTAGACCTAATGTTGAGTTCAACTTGTTGTTGTTGAACCATTTTCTTATGCATTCCTACCCGTTTCTAGCCTTGCAATTTATGCCTTTGCGACTCGACACCTTAACCCTGGAGGAAACATCCCCTTTGTTGAATTTTCTAATTTCAGATCTGATAATTGGAAAATTCAACATGGTATCAGAGCTAGTTAAAAGATTTCAGTACCAGATCTGATAGATATGCTTCAAATCTTTTATTTTTTGTAATTGTACGGTTTTTGTCATGAGTGGCATGTGCACATAGAGAAATCACATTCCCTTTGGTCGTGATTTTCCTGATTATAGAGCGTGATCACCTTAAGGTTTTCACTACATATTGTGACCAACTCTTTTGATCACTCTTTGTTTCTCTACAACCTACGATCGATCACACTGTGATAACTAATAGAGCTTCTATAGACTCCATAACCATGATTAGTGTTCGAGAGGGAGGTCTATACAGATTGTTGGGATGACTAGCCCAGGCATTGGTACATGACAACATCAATTTGTGTGAGCTATGGCATCAAATATTTGCACACTTACATTACATGGCTTTACCAACATTGAAGAGGATGGTCACATGACTTCCAGAGCTTCAAGTAGAGCATGCTGGCATTTGTAGAGGATGTGAACTTGGCAATAATGCCAAGGGACCTTATCCAAGGAGTGATAGTAGATACAAAGTGATCTTGGATCTAATTCATTCATATGTATGTGTACCAATGACAATATCACCTTTGGGTGGCTTCTTGTACTATGTGACATTCATTGATGATTTCTCCCAAAAGACATGGATCTACTTCATGAAGACAAAGGATGAAGTCTTCAACAAATTCCAGGAGTTCAAGGTTCAGGAAGATAACTCGACAAGGAAGAAGATCAAGGTTTTAAGGATAGATAATGGAGGAGAGTATACTTCCAATGACTTCAGTGAATTCTTCAAGGAAGTAGGGATCAAGAGGGAGTTGACAACTCCTTCAATAGAATGATGTGTGGGAGATAGTTCTGAGACTACATGGGAAGTCAGTGGTGACTTCCAAGTGGATCTACAAGGTCAATCATGCAACATAAAACAATATCAAAAATTACAAAGCAAGGTTCATGGCAAGAGGGTTCTCCTATAAAGAGGGAATGGACTACAAGGAGACATTTGCTCCAATTTCGAGGTACAGTTCTTTCAAGACCGTTATTTCCATTGCAGTGTTCATGGATTGGAGATTACACCAGATGAATGTAAAGACTGTGTTCCTCAATGGTGTCATTGAGGAGGAAGTGTACATAAAACAACCTCAGGGATTTAAGGTACATGGGAGGGAGTATCATGTTTTCAAGTTGAAGTTGGTCTTGTACAGACTCAAGAAGACACCCAAGGAATTTTACTCCAAGATTGATGGATACTTGATGATCTTGGGCTTCACCAAGAGTGAAGCGGATCCCAACCTTTACTACAAGGTTGTTGATAGTGATCCTTTGATCTTAGTGTTATATGTTGATGACTTTTTCCTTACAGGAGCATACTAACTCATCGATCAATGAAAGAGGGAGTTTTCCTCTGAGTTTGAGATAAAGGATCTTGGATTGATGCATTATTTATTGGGATTGGAGTTGTGGCAGAAACCAAGTGAGATCTTCTTCGAACAAGGGAAGTACATAGTTGATATCTTGAGTTGATTCGGTATGATAGACTACAAGTCCATGGCTACACCTATGATGAAAAATCTAAAGAAGTTGCTTCAGATTCAGATGTGGTGGATCCCACTATGTACATGCAACTGATTGGATCCTTGATGTACCTGGTTAACACCAGGCTGGATATTTTCTTTATAGTGAGCACCATGAGCCAGTGTATGGTTGATCTGAGGCACTTCTATTGGGTTGAAACAAAGGATGTTTTGAGGTATCTGTGTGGTACAATTGGATATGGTCTGAGATATGTCTTGGGTGGTGAAGTGAGGCTGCGGGGATATAGTGATTCTAACTGGGCAGGGAGTGCAGTGGACAGAAAGAGCACCTAGGGGTGTTGCTTCAACTTAGGATCAACTATGATATCCTATATTAGTAGGAAGTATACTTCTGTAGCACTTAGTACAACATAAACAGAGTATATCATAGCTAGTTTCACAAGTCGTGATGCAGTGTAACTTTGAAAGCTTCTTGCAGGACTATTTGATGAGGAGCTAGAGACGACCTTGATACATTGCGATAATCAAAGTTGTGTCAAGATTTTGGAAAATACAGTATTTGAGAAAAGTAAAAGCATATTGAGATCAAATATTACTTCATCCGAGACATGGTACAGAAGGGAGCAGTAAAGCTCTAGAACATATCCACATATGATCAAATTGCAAACATTTTCACCAAGCCTCTGTCTAAGACAAAGTTTGTATACTTGGGTGAAATCATGAAGGTGGGTTACACTTTTGCTTGTTTTATGACAAAAAAAACTGTATTTTCACAAGTTGTTCAACTTCCGACATATAAAAGTATTTTTTTTATTTAGAATTTCACTTTACAGTAAAAACAAAACTTGTGA
>ML778754.1:1003094-1046266 GCA_009831015.1 Picea engelmannii
AAAAAATAAACGTTTCGGCCGAAAAGTATTTCGGCCGAAATATTCTTACCGCGGGAAAATAATTCATTCAAAAAACATTGTACACGAATTTTGACGGCACCGTTAAATTTGACGTGAAAATTTTCGGCCGAATAATATTTCGATCGAAAGTAATATTTGTTCGGCCGAAAAATTGCCGCTAGAAATTTTGGAGACCCGATTGTCACGAAAGTGTTACCCAGCTTCATGATTTTACCCACTTCAAAGACAAGATTGGTGTGATGCATAATGTCTCCCTTTCTCAGACAGAGTGTTGATGTTTCTTCAGTTAGCAGCATCGGGAAGACATTCTCCCAGATTGGTCATGTTGATTTGACCAAGGGAAATGACTCATTTACTCACAGAGCTTTGCTAGTGGTGAATGGCCCAGGCGTAGTCTTTCTCCTGAAGAGGAGTGGATAGACTCAAGGTGTTCTCACATTTCTTGCTCCATGATGGAGTGATCTATGTTAATTAGATGTGCGTGTGAGCAAATAATAATCAACATAAATATAATATATAAATACTATATTTATAATATAATGTATACATATATAAATAATCAATAATTAATAATTAATTAATGAAAAGACAATAATGGAAAATACATGTCCATTAAATGAAAGGGCACTCCGCCCAAGAATATATATTGGGTCTCTCAATTGTAATATATCATCTCATACAATATTTACTTACAACAACCTCTCATCAAGTTCGCTAAGTCTTGTTGAGATTTTCAGTGTGTAATTATTCTATGATAACAATAGAATTTAAATCAAAAGGCAATAATTATCAGATCTGAAAATAAAAAAAATCAACACCCTAGGTGTCCTTATCCTACACATGCTTCCTTGCATTGAGCATAGGTATGTTTTGTTTTCTTTGGAACTAGTTTGCTTTCCTACGACACTTGTTTCCTCCACTGTACTATAGAATTTGTTTGTTCTTTTTCAGGCTTTAATAATATGGAAAAGACAAAAAAACAAAAGGCGGGGGGAGAGTCTATCTTTTTGTTGGAAACAGTCTTGTCACCCTTGAAAAAAGCACAATATTTGAGTCAGTGTCTCAATATTTTGGGTTTAGTATGGCTTTAGGAGAATTTTTCTCATTTTTGAGTATAATCTCTTCTGGTTGGTTATTATTCCAACCATATGGAGTGTTGATGATAACTCATGTATCACGAATGTATCCCAATTTATAATCCATGCTGCTTAAGTCACATAATGTGTCGTGCTTTTTTTCAATGGAATTTTCAACCCGAGTTAGCCATTCTGCAAGAAATTCTCTGACCTTTCAAGTCGGCCTTCCTGTGTTAGTCAAGTACATCTCATCATCACAAGTATCTTTGTATCTCACTCGTGCTAGTATAGAAGGTACCCATTGACTTCTTGCTGGCGGGTCTTCTCTTATCGACTACAACACATTGGTCTAAGAGTATGACCTAAATTTGCACCCTGGGCCTATTTCCATCATTGATAGGTGACCTTTCTCTCAGTAGATGACAAACCATCATTGGTCACTGATTGAGCATTTTACCTTGTGTTCGACGTCAACAACAATCATAACACATAGAGATTTATGTGATACCTTGGTTTCCATTTGACCCCATTGGTGTATTCTGCGTCTTTTTAGGTGGTCTCCGTTATTGACTACTAATCAGAGAGTCTCTGTCGTGTGCTATTCCTTACAATTTGTTCATCTAATTCCTTCCAAATCTTTGGCCTTCTTATATACCTCATGTTGGATGATGGAGGATGCTTTAATGCCTTCCTTATAGCAGATATCTTCCTATAAACTTCAACACATCTTTCTCTGGGACAAGGATCTAGAGTTATTTGTGGTACCTTGGGGATTGTTGTCAACAATGGTAGGTTCACTTGTTATTGATAGTGGGAATACATCAATTTTCCCTAATCGATAGATTCGACTAGGTGTTCAACACTAGATAATTTATTCACACTTGTTAGAATGTATCATGGTACCTTGAAACCCATTATCATCATTGTTGGAATGTACCATGGTACCTTGAAGCCCATTATCATCATTGGTGGGTTTGTTAATGGTATACATCAATGATCGGTAATCAAACGTTGTCTCACTATGTTCGACCCCAACACATCAATTCACATGGTGTAGAATCATACCATGATGGATCGTTTTGAAGACTTCAGGTGAAGTACTAACATCACATATTTTGTGCTCCTACCCAACATATATTAATTGTACCGACCCTTAAACATTTGTACTTGTAGAGGATTAGTTTGTTCACTCCATTAGTTCCAAATATTCTTTGATTTTGATTTTGAGACATAGGTCCACTGTGTATCCATTCATGGCTATGATCTACTTTTCACATGGATCCATTGTGTATTATTCGTGGCCATGGATATCAGTCATACTTTCATATATGCCATGGATCTGCAGTGTGCTTTATTTGGCTGTCATTCTTACATTACTCTTGAGCATGGGTATGTATGACTCGGGAAGAGAATACTCAGACTTGATCTCTACTGGCGGTTTTTGTTATTGGATCAGTTATTTGGGAACCTTCATTGGATCTAATTCAATGCATCCGTGCCTCTCGGAGTTATAATGTATTTTAGCTATATGTTTCCCTTATGACCTCACACATTAGGGGGAATTTGTTATACCACAAATTTCCACATCAATTGCATTTGTGAGATGGCTTAGTCCTTTCCCCTAGATTTCAAACTTAAATCCCATCCTCCTTCATAAAAATCATCTAAAAAACAAAATGTGTGTTTCCATATGTGAACCGCAGATTTCCACGCCTTTCTAGTTTTCAACTCGCAAATGCCCTAAAAAATATGAAAAAAAAAATATTCCACATTTTTGGGTGGGTTTTTCGGTTGGGTTCATTCCCAAACTCCCCTTGGCCTATAAAAAATGGAATAAAACTACCTCAACCTCTTGAGGATAATATAAAATCACCTATGGGGGCATGGATGAGGAGGACAACCTTGGTGCAAGATTATGCCGACAATTTGCAAGCTTCCCTATTTCCCTGAGCCTCTAAGTAGCATCCCTTGATCTTGAAACTTATTTTTCGGCATTCCTTCCTCTCTCATATGTCTTAGGGTGTGTTCCTATCCCTTCTGAGTCATTCGAGGAAGAGCCATTGTGGTGATTTTATGCTTGAAATACCAGTGGAGAAACTTGGGCAATTGGCTTCGAGGCAGTGCCGATAGTTAGAGTCAAATTGTAACTACCTACTTGTATTGTTTTCAATAAAAGAGCTTTATTTTCCTCCATACATGTGTAAATTGATTCAATCTATTGATATATGTTAGTTTTCTTCATATACTTGAATTTTTGCACATTATATGTATAATTTGAATGCATAACTACCTTGTTGCAATGTAGACTTGGTCTCCTTTTGCAAGTTGATATCAATGGATATTAGGGGAAAATCAAAGGTGGAGAGAGAGGATCTACATCAAACATAGGATACAAGGTGTGAGGCCTCTTCTTCTCTCTTTAAAGTAGTTATTTTCTCGTAACATTGTTGTGTGTGAGGGTAGGTTTTGTCTTTTACATATGGTATTGCACTGTTGTGACATAACCCAAGGTCACAAGGGAAAAATCCCATAACAATGGGTAGCCACGAACTGGTTACAACGATAACATGTTTGTATTAACAACGTTTTATTTCCTTTTTGGTTTTGTATTCTTCCATACTCTATTTCATTTTGAAACTAGTAATGACTTGTGAATTCCTCTGGTCATGGATAATATTTCTTATTTTTTTTTTATGACTAGGGGAATCAGTAATGATGGCAGTATCGTACTCACATGACATGGGGTTGAATCATGTTGGTTGCCTTATAACCCCTAGGGATAATCGCACCGCCCGCAAGCACACCTATGAGTAAATCGAGGTTTCAACTCGTGACCTGATTAACAACATGAACGCCTTAACAGCACGTCCGCTGGCCACTAGACCAAACCCGTGCGGGTTGATAATATTTCTGATAAGCACACTTCTGATTTACTAATTCCAGGGTTTCTTTAAAATTAAAAAACCTAACATATTCTTTGAAAAATGAACTCTGATATACATTTATTTTTATATAGAAATAATATTCTTTGACTTCAGGTTACTCTAGCCATCCTTAAAGAAATAAAATAATGTCTATTATATTTGTATTGTCTTTCTCTATATTATTTTCAGAAATTCATGGAATGCAACAACTAGATTACTGAATAAAAGCATTTTACTTGGAACCTTTATATATAATAGTCTGTACTTTTCCAGGTATTCTCACTATCAGTATATAAAACAAAATCTTTGGCATGAATATTAATTACTCCTACACAGAAAACAATTTCTTTCAAAAGATAATATGCTACATATATAGGAACTATTTGTTACTACAACAAAACTAGTAATAAGATGATACACAAAAATTATCTTTTTCCGATTATAATCAATATTTCTACCTTTGTATTCATTATCTATTGTATTTATATTTTTTGTTGCAAGAAATCCATTAAATAAAAGAATACATACATTGTCTTTCTCTAGTTGTACCAACAATAAAATATTATACCCAGTTCCTATTGTACTAGTTACTATTCTAAATGAAAACAAATATTAAGCAAATAAAACATATCCGAGCCTTCTTCAAAACAGGGGACAACTGAGTAGAGAATCCAGTTCCTCGCAACCATAGACTAGAACAACCAAGATCAATTGTTCCTGTCACCCCCAGCCCTAAATAATTATTCCATAGGGACTGAAATTTCAATAACCTTCTTCAGATAAATCAGAGTTTGTTTCTTTCTATGAACCCTCAAACTCAAATCCTCAACACATGTACTCAACAACATCCTCTCTCCTCTATACTTTTCTTTTCTTGTGTTACCAAGAAGAAGTAATAGCTTGCCTAGGTCTTTTTCCAAGTAATCCTCATCCCTAACCCTAGGGAATCTTCTTGGCCCAAATTTATGTTAGCTTGTTCCCTCACATCCCGCATCTTTGGGAGTAGGTTGACACTTGTCCTCATGGACAACATCTACTCTGGTGCTTTTTATCCATTTTCACTCTCCCATGGAATAATGATTTACTCTTTTTGTAATTGGATTCTCTAATCAATTTGTCTCTAGTTAAATAAAATAAGTTAAAAATAATCTTTACAAAAATATTCATCATCATCAATGTTTATGATGATATAATTTTATCATAAGTATTTTTCTCAAAAACTCCCACAACATAAATAACCAAAATTAAACTATTCAAATGTTTATAAATGGAGGGACATTACATCCTTCCCCCATTGAACCGAACATCATCCTCAGTGTTCCAATATGAGAATCTCATCTATGGAACATGAAACAATAATCCTTCCTCATGGATTCTTCCATTTCCCAAGTGGCCTCCTCAGAACTAAAGTGTCTCCACTGCACTTTAACTTGAGTGATAGCTCGGTTCCGCAACATAGTTTCCTTCTTGTCGAGAACGCCCAGCAGTTCCACTTGAAACTAGCCATCTAGTTCCACCTAGATCACATTCCAATTTAAAATATGAGTTACATCATGTACATATTTCTTTAATAATGAAACATGAAATACATTGTGTACTTTTAAATTGGTTGGTAGTGCAAGTTGATAGGCCACTCACCCCACTCTGGAAAGCACTTCAAATGGGCCACAATTTACCATGGTGACAACTTGCAACTCTTTCCCAATTTGAAAGAATTATTTATGGGTTTAACTTTTAGATAAAAATGATATCCTACATTGTATTTTGTATGTGTCATGTTCAAGTTTGCAAAACTCCTTTGTCTATCTTGTGCACTTTTCAAATTCTGTTTTTTTTTCTAAACAATTGTTTCCATTTTTTTTAACATATCGGGACCCAAAATAATTATGTCAACTGGGTTGTCTACATGTCAGTTTGAGGATAATATGTGGTACTAAAACTTAATTGAATTTCCAAACCACTGAACAAGGTCTTTTATAAATTCTAAGTGAACTTTGTATCCCTTTCTAAAATGATAGTTTTGGGTAAACCATGCATACTAAACATTTCCTTCATAAAAATCTCTAGAATGTTTATGGCCTTATGAGTAGATTTTGATGGAATAACATGTGTAGCTTTCATGAGTTTGTCTACTACTACCATTATAGAGTCATTATGCTTTTTAGTTGTAGGTAGACATGTAATGAAATCCATATTAATCACTTCCCATTTCCACTCAAGAATGGGTATGGGTTGCAATAATCCGAATGGGTGGCTGTGATCAACCTTAACTTGCTAGCACTCAAGAAACCTAGCCAAATATTCAACTACTTTTGTTTTCATCCCTGTCCAAAACTACTCTTTCTTCAAAGCCGTTATAGTCTTTTGGTAACCTGGGTGACCTGAATAAGATTTCTTATGTATTTCAGCTATTGTCAAATTATTTAATTTTGTGTTGTTTGAAACATAAATTCTATTTTTGTACTACACTAATATTTCTTGGTTACAGCTGAATTTTGATTCTTCCTCAACTGATTTATTATTTTGAAATTTTTCCTGCAATTTCCTATAATTTTCATCATTTTCTATTGTTTAATTGATTCTTTGTTTTAAATAAGTTTGTATATTACTGGTGAAGATTGCATTTATTTTTATACTAAGTGCATCTGTTATTTTGTTCTCTTTCCCTTTAATATGCTTTATTTTGAAATCATACTCACTTAGGAAAGCTAAACATCTAGCGTGTCTTGCATTTAAATTATGCTAGTCGAAAAAGTACTTAAGAATGATATTATCATTTTTTAACAAAAACCTCCTCCCCAACAAGTAGTGTCGCCACATTTTTAATGCATGTACTATAGCAATTAATTCCAGGTCATGTGTTGCATAGTTGTTTTCTTGAGGTTTCAACTTTCGTGATTCATAAGCAACTACATAGTCATCTTGTAACAATACACCTCCTAATCCCTCTAATGAAGCATTAGTACAAACCACAAAGTACTTATGTGGGTCTGATATCTTTAAGATAGGTGTTATTGTCAACAATTGTTTTATTTTTTCAAAGATCTCTTGACATTTCTCAATCCATTTAAATCTGATTCCCTTATTCTGCAAAGTTGTTATTGGATAGGAAAGTTTTGAAAACTCGTCTATGAACCTACGATTATACCCTGTGTTGCCCATGAAGGATCGAACATCTGATACATCCTTTGGCACTAGCCAATCTAGGACTGCTTTGACTTTGCGTACATTTAATGCTCTCTAAGTGTTTATAGAACCATTCTTAAATGTTCTTCACGTTCCTCTTTGGTATTTGAATAAATCAATAAGTCATCAATGAACATGTTCACAAACTTGTCTAAATATTTTCTCAATATATTGTTCATTAGGCACATAAATATAGCAAGTGTGTTTTTTAAACCAAAAGGTACCGCTACAAACTCATAATGTCCATATTTGGTTCGAAAAGCAATTTTATGAATGTCTTCCTCTTTAATCCTAACCTGATGGTATCCTAACCGTAAATATATCTTTGAAAAGATCTTAGGTCCTCCTACTTGATTAAACAAGTCATCAATGCAGGGTAAAGGATACGTTTTCTTAATTTTCATCTTATTAAGTTGTCTGTAATCAATGCACAATCTAAAAGTTACATATTTATTTTTAACAAACAAGACTGGTGCTCCCCATGGAGACACACTAGGTTAGACATACTTTTTATTCATCGGCTCCTGAAACTACATTTTTAAGTTCAATCAACTCCAGAGTAATCATCTTGTAAGGGGACTTAGACACCAGTGTATATCCAAGGACTAAATCTATGGTAAAATCTATGGCCCATCTAGGAGGTAATCCTAGAATCTCTTCGGGGAACACATCCTAAAATTCCTTCAGTACATGATCCTTAGTTAACAAATTTTGAACTATTTCATCCTCACTTTCAGATATGTGCACAACATATATTTCACATCCTTTCCTTTCATTTATTTTTAACTATAGACCAAAGATTTGTCTTACCAACACACCTCATGGTATTCCTTTAATTTTTATTCCTTTTCCTGATTCATCTAAACAATTGAAAGTTTTGTCGCAACATTTTACAATAGTTGAATATTTTTCCAGACACTCCATGCCTATGAGTAAATCATAAGATCCTAAGGGTAGTATGTTTAAATCTACCTTAGTCTCCATTTCATCCATAATTATTGTACAATCTTTTACCAACTCAACAACCATTTGTTTCGTTCATGTAGCTAACTGAACTAGCCAAGGCTTCTTATGTTTGATTTTATCCAATTTACAACTTTCTACTACTGTAGGTGAAATATAACTTAGACTTGCACCGAGGTCTATTAAAATGGATAGAAGTTTCTGGTTAATCGTACCTTCTATCTCCACCATGGAGGATTGATGGTCACCCTGTCGATTTTCTAGAGAAACATTGATCTTATGAGCACATCTAGAAATGTCATTTACTATTTTTTCCTCCTGGATGTTGTGTACTTCCTAATTTCTACTTTTACTTAGAGGACAATATTTGTATAAGTGAGGTTGTTTTCAACCGTGACACTGAAGAGGAAGCTTATCTGTCTTATTTACCAAATCCACAGGTTTATTACTGTTTTGAAGTGATACACTTTGGTTTATTTCTCTTAATTGGTGCACTATGTGATGGTTGTCGAGGATGTTAAAATGTTTCTTCCTAGAATCAAACTTGTCCTTGCTTTTATACTTGCATGACTTTGTATTTTCATGCCTCTGTTTAAATTGAGTGAAACATATTTTAGCATGCATTATTACTTCATCCATTGTCGTTGGGTTAAGGAACTCAATTTTATCCTTGTATGCTTGAGGAAAACAGCTCATGAACCACTGAACTTTTTCCTTCTCCTCTCTAAGGTAAGGTACATATTTCATCAGATTAACAAACTTGGTGACAAATTCCTCAATAGTAATATGTCCTAGCTTAAGGTCATGGAACTCCTTAGCCTTTTCATCCTAGTATCATTTTGTTAAATACTTCTATTTAGAATAATTCTTAAATTATTTCCAATTCAGTTCGTTTCTCCTAATCTTGTTCATTGTTTTAGTCTCCTACTACCAAATGACAGCTTTACCATTTAGTTGGTACACAACCAACCTAGCCCTAAAATTTCTTGGGTAGTTGTAGATTTGGAAATATTTACCCATGTTCAAAAGCCAAGCTTTTTCTCCCTCCTTAGACTCACCATCAAAACTGGCCGGTCTAATCTTCTTAAACTCACTAAACAATTCATTATCACGCCACTTTATTTTCTTGGTTTTGGGTATAGTCTTTTGTATGGTACTACTTTTAGAGTTATCCTCACTACTTCTTTCAGTTAACAACTTTGTTTTATCACTAAACACTGGGTGGTCTTTACACTTGTGTGACTCTTTATTGGAAAATTTCTTTTTAGCAGTGTTGATGGACATAATTGACCATGATCAACATTAAGGAAATCACCCAATCTGAACCCCAATTAGACCCTTATCCATTTGGGATGGTGATTTCGAATGGTTATAATGGGTCCAATTACCTGTTTAAAAAGTTTTTCTCCAGTAAATGGAGACTTAACTTGAAGCTATGCTAAATCCTACTTGCGGGAAAGAAAATAATTAATCTATCTCCATTGTAAGTCTAAACTATCCTAACAAGGACATAGAAGTAGTTCTTGATGTCCCAATTAGGAGCAAAAAGAATAACATAAACTTGAGCATGAGATAAAAGTAAGTTATTGAGCTATAGAAGTAGTTCATATAACCTAATAACGATTAAAACAAATACACATCAATCTTAACTCAGTAAATAGTTACTAAGGGGAGATTAGATATGTATACTCACACTCAATATGGAGGATTAAAAGATATTGAACATGAGACAATAAATTTGCCTAACTAAGGAAACGATTCACATAGAAAGACAACGATTAAATAAAATGTATATCAATAATGAATCTAGTAAACAATTACTAATAAACTACAAATACACATACTCATATCCTAAGGCTAATTGACAAATTCAAACTAATTATCAAATGGAATATTTTTTATTGAACTCAAACATTGATAATAGTATCAACTCTTCAATACGATCAAAAGCCTTGAGAATCTTCTATCAGTTTACAAAACTTGACAATAATGCACCAGTTCTATAACTGATTTCAAACTCAAAATACAAAAGATTTCAATAAAGAGATTGTGATAGCACAATGCTCTCCTTGCCTAAGACCATCCTTTTGCCATTTATTCTTTCATCCTTCCATGCCCTCTCCACTTTGAAGCTCTCATCCTTTTATAGCCCCTTTGAGTTTGTTTGTCTTCATGATTTTATGCCTTCAAATCCTCCACCATGATCCATATCACTTGATCTCCTCCACTTTTAAAGACTGCAATCCAAACCAAAGACTATTATTAAAATCAAATATTATAAAACTAAATCTAATAATATTAGAAACTAAATCTAAAATCAAATTAAAAATTAATGAAATCATGCCAAAATCTAATTATACTAAATAAAATCTAAAAAAACTTGAATCTAAAAAAATCTAAAATCTAATAATAATAAATAAAAATAAAATAAATTTAAAACTAATTTAAAGTAAATAAAAGTAACAAAGTAAAAATTATATACAATTTAACTAAACTAAACAATTAAACTAAAACTAAATAAAAGTAATATTAAACACAAACTAATTATCTTTTAAAAGAATGGCTACAAAATTTACAATTCTCTAGCTATTTTAAATAAACTAAATTACAACCAAAAGTAATAAATAAAACTATAAAATTGAAACTAGAATTAAAAATAAAAGAAGTAAAAGTAAATTAAAAATGAAATGAAACTA
This sequence comes from Picea engelmannii, assembly GCA_009831015.1. Classification (NCBI taxonomy): domain Eukaryota; kingdom Viridiplantae; phylum Streptophyta; class Pinopsida; order Pinales; family Pinaceae; genus Picea; species Picea engelmannii. The sequence goes on from ML778754.1 coordinate 1,013,961, forward strand.
AAATACACTAAAGTAATTTAAATTAATATTCAAACTAACTAAAGTTAAAAAAACTAAAACTAAAATATAAAAATGAAAATATAACTAAAATCTAAAAACTAAACGTAACTAAAACTTAACTACAAACAAAATTAAAGTAATGAGTTAATATATACAGAGATAATAAAACTAAAGCTAACAAGGTTGCATGGCAGCATATACCTATCGCTATACAGTTATAATAAAATAAAAGTTATACATATATCTATTGGCTCTATTGTTATAGACTTTATAGCCCCCTGTCACATCTGTAACAAGATGGGTAGGTAAATGAAAAATCATAGCTAGCTTGCCATGTGTGGTTGTGTATATGTGTTGTCGTGCTATACAGAAAGCATACATTTATTGTGTCTAGAGAAATGTGAACATATATGATAAGTTTTTTAACCCATTCGTTCTTTCACATACACCCTTCCTCCCGTCTGACCATTAAATAGAATTTGACAGCTACCTTTCACTACAAATTTTGAATAAATTATTGTCATTCAAAGATAATTTGCCATGGCATCTCAGATATGTAGTATGACTTCACGAATTTTCTGTGTGTTACAAATAAAGATAAGACAAAATGGGTTGATATTGAATACTATTTCTATATGCTATTCCCAGCCAGAATGCACAATATATACACCTGCGTTGTCCGAAATAACAAATTAAATCTCATAAAAGCGAATACCCAATAAGTTATAACACAGTAAAACTTGAAAATATTTTAAAACAACGAAACCATGAATCCATGCCAATATTTTGAAACCAAGCTTATAAAAATATAATATACGGAAATTTCTAACATGGAAGTAGTGTTATAAAATTATATTTCAACTATCTAATTATTATGCGAAGAAACTTGTAATATCTTTGAAGCTTCATCTTTGAAGGCCTTGTACACTGTGTAGGAACTCTTTTATACAGTTCAGAAAAATCCATTCTTCAATCTGGATAAAGTACAACAAAATTAAATAGAATCTGGAAAGAGTGTAACCTGCCAATAATCCAATGGATAAATGATTTCAGTCAGAATTAGCCAATGAACGCCATAACCCATCATTCCTAAACTCATTCCAATGCTAAGAACAACCCACGTTGGAAGAAATTTGCACGCCAGTCTAGAAACCCAACCCATGAGCTTTCCAAGGTCCGAGGCCACCACCAAACTATTCAGTTGGATTTGATTAATCCCCATAATTTTCTTCAAATCAGAAGAGTAATCGGAAAAATCGAAGTTGGTGCCATTGATAGATTGGAGCCATATTGCCGCTACAAAACAAGTCCGGCATTTTATGGCCAGTAACTTGGAGAGAGGCATATTGACCTCATTGTATACCTGTGCCACGGATTCAAGTTATGAATCCTTACCTCGTTTTATACTTGTTCCACAGATTTTATGGATCGCTTCCTTGGCACAGGGTTATCAACAATAACATGATTTTCAATCATACCAGTAAGAAGACACAATGGCACCTTTGTTTCGGATTGATAAGCAGAAGAATAAGAAACAACAACTAAATTTCATTTTCCAAACTACCAAGTACAAGTCCACCTTGATCTCTTCATGTGCTATAATGCCCAAGGGCACGCTAGCACTGTTAACAAAGAGACTTCGTCTAGAGATGTGATAGCATTGTGTAACCATGGCCAACTACAAGAGGCTCTTCACATTTTGTAGATGACAGCCCAGCCAGACTCCTCTACATACTCTTGTCTCCTTCAGTGCTTTGTCCATGAGAAAGCACTGCCATACAGCAAACTGGTCCATGCCCATATGATTCAAACGGGGTTTAACCCTGATATCTCTTTACACAACACACTTGTTAACATGTATGCCAAATGTGGCAGTTTAGTGGAAGCTCACCGAGCATTGGACGAAATTCCTGACCAAAATGTGGTCTCATGGGTTTCCATGGGTTTCCATGATTGCAGCTTACTCCAAGCATGGTTACAGTGAAGAGGCCTTGAGACTCTTTTACCAAATGCGGCAAACAGACATTCAACCCTATAGTGAAGAGGCCTTGAGACTCTTTTACCAAATGCAGGAAACAGACATTCAGCCCGATCAATTTTTATTTTCCACTGTTTTGTTGGCTTATGCCTTCCTAGGTGAAGAACATCGATAACCTACCAAAGGCGGAAAAAAAACATATGGTGAAACTTAATACTCAGACATCCAATGGACCCAAAACCAACATCTAAGGAAGAGCTTCGTCAGAAAAAATATAAATGGAGGGCATACAAAATACTTACAAACTGCTTCCTTGCCAGAATCATGTTAGTCATGAACTTACGAGTTCTAACTGTAACAACTTTAGTGTCCCCATTGTTGATGGTGTTGAGCTTCTCCTTCTCGTTCTCCTTGAAGGGATTTATTTTATTTTGGTTATGTCATATAATATTTTTAAACAACCATGTTGAAATGTGGAATACAAAGGTTCAATTCCTTTTTATGCGCGTGGATGCACATATTAATTTCCAAGTTATATTAAAATGTAGAACGATGTTAGCAGCTGTTGCCCATCACAGTTGACATATTCATGGAATTTTTATGCTGCAGAACCTCCTTATGCTGGAAGTTTTATGCTGCAAAACACTACTTACACTGAAATCTTATCCTTTGATAGAAAGATAGAAAGACCATGATTGGGTAGATACTTGGAATATTGGAATCCATGGAAGGAAAGTAGACTAACAATGGATTCTTGTAGAGTATTTTTATGTTTTCCTTCGAGTATAAGAGCGTGGCAATAGAACCGATAGTTTTATCTCCTTTACTGTGGCAAGTCACATGTTATTTTTTTCTCTTGTAAGGGTTTCTTTTAGAGGTCTGGGATGTTGAGGGGGAGTTAGCTAAGCTTGTGTTTAGCACCATCTATTGATAGGTTCCTAGAGTGCAAGTTGTGGCACCTTTATGCTCTCAATCCGAGCAGTTTTTTCCCTTGATATCTACTGTTTGGGTATAAGATTGTCCATTTTTTTATAAAATTGTAATTATGAGGTAGATACCTTCCCGTTCAACTACACCCGCCTCGACTCTCTGTTGTACCTAGCTCAATGTTTTCATTTTATACCCATGTCCAGCATGGAGACCGCCACCTTGCCACTTAACAAACGACTACGGTATAAACAATTGCGACAACCAGGTTGTCAGGGAAGTTGTATAAATATAGTATTGAAAAACATACATTTATTGTTTACAAGTAATGCTAGCATTAATTTCCAGTAGTACTCATTTGGGGAAAAATTACCAGGCAAATGTTTACTTTAAACTAAGATTGAGGTGCAAAATTTGGATCTCTGGAATAACGGGATCATTTGAACCACCAATCAAACATCAGGAAAAATGATTTAAACTAATTAAAATAAATAAATAAAATAATTTTGTAATGTTATACTTTTGATAAAGCTCAAATTTTTGTTAGTCAAACCTCAACTAATAACTGGTCAATGCATATCTATTGCTATATACCTATTCCTTAGGCAGGTATAATAACGTAAAAGCTTAGCTTAAAAATTTTAATAAAACCAAGTTAAAACAAGGTTGCATGGCAGCGCAGTCCCTGCCAACGAGGTTAGAAAGCAAATTGTGGAAAATGGGGTGGAATTGTAAATGAAATGAAGTGATCAGTGCAAAATGCATATCACAGAAATATTGTTTGGAACATGTATATCACAGAAGATGGGGCAAAAGTAAATGACGGTTGGCAGGCAGAGAAAGAATTAATTTGGAAATTTAAATGCATTTTCCATATGGATTGGTGAAAGATAAAAAGATATGATGACATAAAATTAATAGGAGATAAGAAATATAGAAATTTAAATGTATTTGTGAACATAGGGTATAAGTAAATGACGCTTGAATTGTTGAGCACCATTTATTTTGAAATATATAAAAAAAGAAAAGTCTGTAACATATAAACGAGTAAATGCATTTGCCAAACAGACTGTTGAAGGATAAGAATAAAAGTCTGTAACATATTCAAAATTAAATCCATTTGTCATACACGGTGGTGAAAGATAAGAATAGATTCTATAACATATAAAAATTTAAATGCATTTTTATTTGAAATGTGTCAAAAAATAAAAGTGTGTTACATACGACTGGAAATTTTGAATTATACAAAAAAATTAAAGTCTGTTACATATAAACCAGAATTTCAATGTGTTTGTCATGTAGACTGGGATTGGGGCTCCCACAGACCATTAGAGAAATATGTACAAGAAACAGGATTGTGGAAAGAAGATAGAGTGCAATATCTGCAAAAGAAAATAAATGGAAAGGTATAAGTGTTTGCCTATACATCTGTGTTTAAGAAACTAGAATAATTGGGTTGATAAACAAAGAAAGATGTGATGAGTAAAATTACAGTGAGGGTACATATGAGACCTTTGGATATTTGCTTGTGGTTGACATTTCATTGATGTCACCGATGACTGTGGTTTCAAGGACAACTGTCTGTTGTCTTTCGTCGGCGCCCTGTTTCAATTGCCTTTCGAGCCATTCTTCAATGTAGCCTCTCATTGGTATGACGTTGATATCATTCCGGATTTTTATGTTGAAAAGATTGTTTTCTAATTCCTATAGTTTGATAGAAAGATTAGAGAGATCCTGATGAATTTCCTCATTCTGTACTGCATATTTGACTAGCCAGTCGTGGACGTGAGCTTGATCAAATTTAAGGATGTTGAAAAACTTTTCCAGAGACAAGGTCTTAAACATAGCAACATGTTTATCAAACTCTTGCCTAGTTAAGGGTAAGGAGTTTGCAATTAAGAGGGGGTCTTGGAAGTTGTTGGTTTTCCCAGATAAGTCTATATTTGACATCTTTGTGAATAATTTATCTTTCTTTGATATGGCTTGTTCACATCACTGAACAATGAGACGCAAGTTGTTTGCTTTTTCTTTCCAACATGCATTCAATTGGCCGATCCGATTTTTGGATGGAAGATCTTCTTCTCTTATTTTTGTTTATGTCATATTGTTGACAATCTTGCCAAAAGGGATGACCGTTTTTAAAAAGAAATTTTCTTCATCTTTTAATTCGGCCTGCAAAATCTTGAGCAAGCTATGTGCCCTGGTTTCAAGTGAAGTGATGGTTTGTGATCTTTTCCATGCCTCGGTAACCAGTTCCATTCTTTTTTTGATATTGTTCTCCACATATCCTTTACAGGATGTGAGCAGGGTGGAGGATGCTTTTACATTGGGTGCAGGGGTGCCAGGCATGGCTATTGCCAAAGGATCGACAAGCAATGGCATAGGAATGAAAGCGTCTTCCAATTCCTTGACTCGATCCTTCAGTCTGGCATTCTCGGTCTCGATGCCTCCAATGGAATCACGAACTGCTTCTCTAGTCGCGGTGTGAATTTGACAGATTTGGGATGGCCGCATGTTGGCAACGTCAACCTCTGAACGAGATTTTCCTTTCTTATTTATAACATTTTTTTCTCAATTATCAATTTTTTGTTCCTGCTATCAAAAACAGTTCTCTGGAACATGAAAGATTCATCTTCGTCAAACTTTTGGGTAGCGGATATGTCCATTGGATGGCTATGGTGGATAGCGTCTCTAGGATGATCAAGGAAGGGGAACATGGTATCTAGATCAGTGTCAAGTTCCATGTTCTGACTCTGAATTTCTGGCTCTTCCGCCTGCCCCATTTTTTTTTTCTCTTCTTCTATACTGGAAGCTTGTGAGAACTATCAATTTTAGAGTGAGGAGGGTCATTATGTCCTCCTCCGTTTGAAGAACTCTGGGTTTCTTTGTTGCTATGATGAGCCGTTGGAGCGATGCTCCGGGATGTCATACTTTTTGGAGTGGTATTTGCAGATTGAACACTCTTTTCACCGAGGCCTTTCCCCTGTTTCATGTACAATTTAGTACAGCTTTGCACTGTCTCTACGTCGTCAGCATCAGAGACAGGACCGATGTCGCCACTGTCTCTGTTTTTGGGCAAGTGTTTATTTACAAAACAATCGTCAAGGCCAAGTGTTTATAAATGTTGTCTAAAAATATCATAGGGGTCGAATCCTCTTATGTCTTCAACATATCTGAGGTTGGAGATGATAAAATGTGCTGCGAAATCGTCAATTTTGTTGACATTTTTCAACACAAACTCCCCTATTTTCCAAGGCAGAGGAATGAACTATTTTTTTTTCTTCCTTTGGAACAGATGGAACCAGTAGCTGTATTGATGTGTTCCTTCTGCAACAAACATTATGTCTGTAATGTGACATGGAAGGAGAGCAGGTTGTTCCATGGAGCCAAAAATTCTTATGACAATGTAATTATCCAAATGTTCGAGTGTCCCCTTATTGTCCAAAAAACTAGTTGCCTGTTCAGATATGCGGGGAGCATCTTCTCCTAACAACAAAAAATTGAAAACAGACAGGAAGCCATTAAAAACATCATAAAAATAGTGGGAATCCTTGTTCTTCCACAAGGCCTGGTACCAGAACATTAGTGGGTGGAATTCGTAGTTGACATTCTTGGACAGAGACAGTTGCAGAAACCGACAGGAATGTGCTATTGCAAAAACTAAATAGGATGACATATAAAATTTATTTTCCCTTTTGTAGCTTGACAATTGGGAAGAGATTTCATGGGAAATTAACCTGCCCCAATCAAAAATGGCTTGTTCATTGACTATGAAATACAAAATATAAAGAGCCATGTGGAAAACAGTACCTGTGGACTCCTGTCCCGTTATTATTGTAAACAGCCAAACAATTTCACGAAATGGATTTCTAAATGAACTAACCTACATGCTTGTAATATCTTCAGGAACTAGATTTGGGTTTTCCAAAAAAAGGGGCAAGAGGTCCAATCCGTTATTATGCTTTGCTAGGAACTGTTTGCAATCTTCTCCTTTGAACTTCAATGTTGGCTCCAACAATTTTAGCATTTGGCGGAAGACCTGAGGTGACAAAGAAACAGAAGAGAGGTCCTACATTGGAATAATTATTTTCTATGCAATATATTTATCGGCGCACCAAGAGACCAGGTCCTTACTGTCAAAAACCTCAGGGACACAGCCTGCATGAGCAATTCCGGAGGTCCAAATTACTTGGTTCTTTGTGGCAGAGGTTGAGTAATAATAAAATGCCTTGGACCAGTGGAAGTTCTGGTCCTCGTGCCCGAAGATGTTCATTGTATCTCCATAGAACTGTTGTCGAGTTAATGCCATAGGTTTATGAGAAGGTTGCTTTGGTGTGGATAATGGTTTAGATGAACAATTAGAGACGATAATGTAACTTTTCGCTAAATATTGGTTAAATGGTTATGAATGGGAAAGCTCCTCGAGCCTTTCGTTGATTAATGACAATCTGTATTGGTGGGTGCATGATGAACCGTTAGCAATAAAGTTTATTTATTGCATATTTAGAAATGCGAAGGTGGCAGGTACGGTGAAGAGAAATTAAGGAATGGAGATTTTTTGAATGTGCGAAGGCCACGCCGTGTGAACAGGATTTCATGATTTTGAAATGAACACTCGGAAGGAATAATATAATCCCCCCACAAATTTTGGTTTAATGCACATCAATACAAGATGTCCTCGATCCTTTCAACCATCAATGACAATGTATACGGTTTTTGCATGATGACCTGTTAGAATTAAATGCCAGTAATTCCATATTTAGAAACAAGATATGTATATATATATATATATATATATATATTTATTTATTTATTTTCTTTTATTATAGACAAGTGCGAAGGTGACGGAGACGGCGGAGAGCAAGGAAAGAATGGCAATCTCTGAAAAGCGATCGGACGGGATTCAAAAAAGGGTTACGGGGATAGTCAGGATAGCCGAGTGTTGCACGGTGAAATTTTATGTTTTGGAATTTTTGAGTGCAAAATGTGTAAAATGGTAGAGATCATGATGGGGCAGTTCAGCAATCGGTTTGTATATTTGAGGAATTCCGGCAAAGTGGCTAAGTATGAAATAGGGAAATTGCTAATAACATGCATAGCAACAAGATCTTATATATAATTGCCAACTTCTAATTGCAAAGGGGCACGGGCATAGGAAACAACGACTACAAACTGGCGGCGATCCGCCAAAGAAATTTGAAAAAATGGCGAAGTATGGAAAGCGGACAGACGGGCTTCGAAATGGGGTGACAATAATTCCACTAAATATGCAAGGACCCGACGGTTAAATTGTATTTGTCAGAAGTTTTGACTGCAAAAATGTGCACCACGGAAGAGGTCATGATAGATGGACCGTAATATGGAAGAGGGTATGATCTAAGAATGGTTGCAAATTTGTATATCTATCGATTTGTATATCGCGGAGCTCCGAATGTTGTTTGAAGGTCATGAAAAAGTAGAAGTGCAATGTTGACCCGACCACCGTGCAAGTCCGCCTGTCAATTTGTATATCGAGGAACTCTGGGTGCCAATTGTGGGAAAGGGAACAATAGAGGGTCAATTTAAAGAAAGGGAAAGCAGTCATTGGAAATGTGTGAATCCGTGAAGCTGCGGAGCAAGGCATTTTCGAGAAAAAAACGATTAAGTAACCAGGAAGAGAAACTAGAGGGAATAAAAGAGTGGGAAAATAGAAAGGCGGAAGGCAGTTTTGGTAAGCATGAATTGGTTTGAAGGAAGCCCCATTGTTGCAAAACCATGATGTTCTAGTAATTGTCAACAAATGCATTCTTGAAGATTAGATTTTATTGCAACGTGTGCGTGTAACTCTGTTCTTGATACATTCTTCCATGACTGTAACATATTAACTTAACTACTAAAATTCATTTTCTACTAATTGCCAGCAAATGCTTTGTTGAAGATTAGATTTTATTGGAATGTGTGGGTGTAACTGTGTTCTTCACTTCTTCCATGAGTGCAACATATTAAGTCAAGTATTAAACTTCTTGCATAATGGGTTGTTAGCATTAAAACTTAATAATTGCATGTCTAGAAACAAGAATAACGATTTTGCTGCAACATTGTACATTAGTATTAGTAAACACAATATCGAAGAAGTACGAGAGCACAAAACCATGCAATTTAGAATATGTGTTAAATCCAGAAAAGAGGCAGCAATGAAGAGTCGAAGGAAAAAAAAATTTGATAGCAAATCCATTTAAAAAAATAAGAAAAACATTGAGTATTGTACATCTATCCTTAGAAATTGGACCCAGTTCTTCGGGCCAAAACATTGAAGGTATCTACGAGAAACACAGGCACGGGATCCGCAGTGTGCAAGACGAAAATGGTTGCAGGGAAAGTGGAATAACCCTTAGCTAAAACTGCCTCTGCATAGTCCAAAAAAATTCAGTAGCACAACTTGCACGTGCAATTCCATAGGCCCAAATTAGTCCATTCTGGGCAGAAGGAGATGACTAGTAGGGAAAATCCTTGCAACAACGAGAGTTTTGGACCTGATTCCCAAAGATGTTAATCAATAATTTTTTGGCTTGAAATATATCTCTAGGAGCATCAACATATGATTTCTTTACAGTGAAACTCTTCCACCTAGAACGGACTAATTTGGAACTCTGGAATTCCTACTTTCGTGCTGCAAAGTGGCTGTTGTGTTTACCGTTGGTTTATTTTCTGAAACTCCTTTTGGTGTTTTCATGACCACAATCACCGAGCCGAGAAGCTTCATTCGTTATGGTTGATTTCAATTTGGGCACAGGAGTGGGAATATTCTTTGCATTTCCATCATCCATTGTCGTATCATCATCCATCAGATCATCTTCTTCCGGCTCGAAATTCATGGCATCAACTTTTGCGACAGGCATGAATGCAATTGGGTAGGTTCTCTGAGCATCCAGGGTTTCCATGGAGTTTTTTGGCTTGAAATATATCTGTCAGTGTACCAAGGGACCATCTCCTTTTCTGCTCCTGGGCGAAGGGATATGAATAGTAAGAATATGCCCTGGAATAGTGGAACCTCTGGCCATTATGCCCCAATGTGTTTACTGTGTGTGGAGAGAACTCCTGCCAAAAGTTATTAAGAATTTTCGTTTGCTCGAGACGAAGTTTGAAATGAAAATCGGGGAGGGATAATATAACCCTCTGCAAATTATGGTTTAATGTGTATCAATGGAATATCTCCTCAAGCCTTTCGCTAATCAATGACAATTTCCAATGTTTGTGTGGAATGAGTTGTCACCATCATAGCTCAGTAATTGCACAATTAGAAAAAAGTGTGAAGGTGGCAGTGATGGCGAAAAGAGATTAAGAATTAGAAATTTCTTAAAAGCACCAACCCGTCGGCGCACAAAAAAAGAAGATTGCATCGCCTTTGAAATGAATACTTGGAAAGGATAACATACTTATGCGCCAATATTACTTTAATTCGTAGTAATGACAAATCTTCTCTGGATTTGTAGACATTAATGACAATCTTAACGGTTCCTGTAGGATGGCTACTAGCATTAAAGCTTAATTATTGCATATCTGGAAACAAGGACAAAGGCAACGGTGATGGAGAAACCGATTCCAAGAAATACCAAAGTATGGAAAGTGGTCGGGCGGGTTACAAAAGAAAAATGGCAGAAGATATACCCAGGAGACATGAAGGGCCGATGGTCATATTGTATCTCAGTGACAGATATCGGTCGTCAATTTGGATGTCGCGTAATTTGTAATTTGAGAAGCAGACCTACGGGCTGGCTGGCTCAACATTGCACTTTCATTGTTCTGTGTCCTCCAAATAGCACTCGGAGTTCTGTGATATACAAATTGAGCCTCTATTGTTTCGTGTCCTACAAATAGCACCTACACTTCCGCGATATACAAATTGACAGGCGGACTTGCAGGTTGGTTGGTTCAACGCTGCACTTTTATTGTCCCATACTGATTCTATATTAATTCCATATTTAGGAACTTTCTTCGATCGGGGGTTCTCGGGCTGGCGGGCAAAAAATTGGGCATCTATTGTTTCGCGCTCTACAAATAGCACCCATAATTTCGCGATATACAAATTCACAAGCGGACCTGCAGTAAATTATTACTGTTAAATATTGATATTGTAGAATTTAATTAGACGACAAAGTTTGTACAATCTAGTTGGCCGAGTGATATAAAAGTATTTCGAAAAACAGGCAATACATGGTAAACATGTACTTTTATAAAGTATGGACATGAGATTTTATAGAACATATGTGAATCGCTCATTCCATACTTGGGCACTTTTTGGATCGCGGGTTCGTGGCCTGGTGGGCTGAAAATTGAGTATCTATTGTTTCGTGTCCTACAAATAGCACCTACACTTCCACGATATACAAATTGATAGCCAGACTTGTGGAGATGAGTCTTTATATAAAGTATGGACATGAGATTTTATAGAGCATATGTGGATCGCTCATTCCATACTTAGGCACTTTTTTGATCGCAGGTTCGCGGCCTAGCGGGCTAAAAATAAAGTCTCTATTGTTCTGTGTCCTACAAATAACACCCAAACTTTCGTGATATACAAATTGACAGGAGGAGCTACGGGATGCTTGGGTGAACATTGCATTTGTATTGTTCTAGAACATATGCGGATCTCTCATTCCATACTTGGGCACTTTTAGGATCGCGGGTTTACGGCTTGGCAAGCTGAAAATTAAGTATCTATTGTTCTGTGTCCTAAAAATAGCACCTAGACTTCCGCGATATACAAATTAACAGCCAGACTTGCAGAGATGATTCTTTATATAAATTATGGACATGAGATTTTATAGAGCATATGTGGATCCCTCATTCCATACTTAGGCAGTTTTTTGATCGCAGGTTCGCGGCCTGGCAGGCTGAAAATGGAGTCTCTATTGTTTTGTGTCCTACAAATAACACCCAGAATTTCGTGATATACAAATTGACAGGAGCTACGGGCTTCTTGGTTGAACATTGCATTTGTATTGTTCTAGAACATATGCACTTTTTGGATCGCGGGTTCGCGGCTTGGCGGGCTGAAAATTAAGTATCTATTATTTTGTGTCCTACAAATAGCACCTAGACTTCCGCGATATACAAATTGACAGGCGGACTTGTGGACATGAGTCTCTATATAAAGTATGGACATGAGATTTTATATAGCATATGTGGATCCCTCATTCCATACTTATGCACTTTTTGGATCGCGGGTTCGCAGCCTGGCAGGCCAAAAATATGGTCTCTATTGTTCTGTGTCCTACAAATAGCACTCAGACTTCCGCAATATACAAATTGACAGGAGGAGTTGGTTGAACATTACAATATCGTTGTTCTGTCTCCTCCAAATAGCACTTAGACTTTCGCGATATACAGATTGACAGATGGACTCAAGGGCTGGCGGGTTCAAATTTGTCATTGTTTACGGATGGCAATCCCTATCAACTATAGATATTTTATAGAGCATATGTGGATTCCTTATCCTTGTAAATTGGGTTGGGGGGCTAAAAATTGGGCATCTATTCTTCCGTGTTGTACAAACACCACCCACAATTCCGCGATATACAAATTGACAAGCTGACCTATGGGTTGCCTGGCTCAACATTGCAGTTTCATTGTTCCGTGCCCTCCAAATAGCACTCGGAGTTCTGTGATATACAAATTGACAGATGGACTTAAGGGTTGGCGGGTTCAAGTTTTCCATTGTTTACAAATGCTAATCTCTATCAACTATCTAACATATCTAAAAACAATATTTTCAATACTAAATTATTAATATTAAATTTTGATATTGCATAATTTAATTAGACGAGAAATTTTTTGCAATCTGGTCGGGCCACTGATATAAAAGTTTTCTAACAAATGAGCAATACATAGTAAACATGTACTTTTAGAAAGTATGGAAAAGAGATTTTATAGAGCATATGCGGATCGCTCGTTCCATACTTGGGCACTTTTTGGATCGCGGGTTCTTGGCTTGGCTGGCTGAACATTGCACTTTCATTGTTCTGTATCTTCCAAATAGCACTCGGACTTCCGCGATATGCAGATTGACAGATGGACTCGAGGGCTGGTGGGTTCAAATTTTCCATTGTTTACATATGGCAATGCATATCAACTATCTAACATATCTAAAAACATTATTTTTAATACTATATTATTAATATTACATATTGATATTGCAGAATTTAAGTAGACGACGAAGTTTGTCCATTTTGGTGAACCAACTGATATAAAAGTTTTCCGACAAATGAGAAATACATAGTAAACATGTACTTTTATAAAGTATGGACATGAGATTTTATACAGCATATGCAGATTCCTTACTCCATACTTAGGCACTTTTTGGATGGTGAGTTGGCGGGATGAAAATTGAGGTTTTATTGTTATGTGCCCTACAAATAACACCCAGAGCCCCGATCAACTATCTAAAAATGTCATTGTTTACAGATGTTAATCCCTATCAACTATCTAACATATGTAAAAACAGTGTTTTCAATACTAAATTAGTAATATTAAATTTTGATATTGCAGAATTTAATTAGACGAGAAAGTTTTTGCAATCTGGTTGGGCCACTGATATAAAAATTTTCCGACAAATGAGCAATACATAGTAAACATGTACTTTTAGAAAGTATGGACAAGAGATTTTATAGAGCATATGCGGATCTCTCGTTCCATACTTGGGCACTTTTTGGATCGCGGGTTCTTGGCTTGGCTAGCTGAACATTGCACTTTCATTGTTATGTATCTTCCAAATAGCACTTGGACTTCTGCGATATGCAGATTGACAGATGGACTCGAGGGCTGGCGGGTTCAAATTTTCCATTGTTTACATATGGCAATGCATATCAACTATCTAACATATCTAAAAACATTATTTTCAATACTATATTATTAATATTACATATTGATATTGCAAAATTTAAGTAGACGACGAAGTTTGTCCATTTTGGTGGACCAACTGATATAAAAGTTTTCTGACAAATGACAAATACATAGTAAACATGTACTTTTATAAAGTATGGACATGAGATTTTATACAGCATATGTGGATTCCTTATTCCATACTTAGGCACTTTTTGGATGGCGAGTTGGCGGGCTGAAAATTGAAGTTTTATTGTTCTGTGCCTTACAAATAGCACCCAGAGCCCCGATCAACTATCTAAAAATGTCATTGTTTACAGATGCTAATCCCTATCAACTATCTAACATATGTAAAAACAGTATTTTCAATACTAAATTATTAATATTAAATTTTGATATTGCAGAATTTGATTAGACGAGAAAGTTTTTGCAATCTGGTTGGGCCACTGATATAAAAGTTTTCTGACAAACGAGCAATACATAGTAAACATGTACTTTTAGAAAGTATGGACAATAGATTTTATAGAGCATATGCAGATCCCTCATTCCATACTTGGGAACTTTTTGGATCACGGGTTCTCGGCCTGGCTAGCTGAACATTGCACTTTCATTGTTATGTGTCTTCCAAATAGCACTCAGACTTCCGCGATATGTAGATTGACAGATGGACTCGAGGGCTGGTGGGTTCAAATTTTCCATTGTTTACGGATGGCAATGCATATCAACTATCTAACATATCTAAAAAAATTATTTTCAATACTAAATTATTAATATTACATATTGATATTGCAGAATTTAAGTAGACGACGAAGTTTGTCCATTTTGGTGGACCGACTGATATAAAAATTTACCGAAAAACGAGCAATACATAGTAAACATGTACTTTATAAAGTATGGACATGATATTTTATATAGCATATGCGGATTCCTTATTCCATACTTAGGCACTTTTTGGATGGCGAGTTGGCGGCCTGGCGAGATGAAAATTGAGGTTTTATTGTTCTGTGCCCTACAAATAGCACCCAGAGCCCCGATCAACTATCTAAAAATGCCATTGTTTATAGATGCTAATCCCTATCAACTATCTAACATATCTAAAAACATTATTTTCAATACTAAATTATTAATATTAATTTTTGATACTGCATAATTTAATTAGACGAGAAAGTTTGTACAATCTGGTCAGGCGACTGATATAAAAATTTTCGGACAAATGAGCAATACATTGTAAACATGTACTTTTAGAAAGTATGGACAAGAGATTTTATAGAGCATATGCGGATCCCTCGTTCCATACTTGGGCACTTTTTGGATAGCAGGTTCTCGGCCTGGCAGACTGAAATTTGAGCCTCTTTTGTTTTGTGCCCTGCAAATATCACCCAGACTTCCGCGATATAAAAATTGACAGGCGGACTTGCCGACTCCATGTATGGTGGGTTCAAGATTGCAATTGTTTAGGGATGCTCATCCTATCTAACTTTATCTAAAAGAATTATTTTCAAATACTAAATTATTAATATTAACTATTATTCGTTCATTCAAATTATTCCAGGATATTAATTTTACCAAGTTCAGCGAATAAGAAAAAATGGCAAAACAACCACCAATTTGAATTTTAAGAGCCTCTTGTTGGTATGATAGGACAGTTTCACTTCTCACAATATATATTTGTTGATTTGAAACTATTTAAGAACAATAATTTGACCAAGTTCATCGATCAAATAAATCTGCTAAAGCAAGGCACATAGTACATTTGCGTCACAGCGCCATAGAAATTATCAGGTAGATATGTGTGCCAGCTGGCTAAAAAATTCAATTATATTGTTCTATGTCCTCTAAATAACAGTTGGAGTTCCACGGTATACAAATTGATAGACAAATCATATAACCAAGAAGCAATCATACTTTAAACAGGTCGCAAGCAAGTTTCCAGAAGGTTCCATAGAGCAGAACCCATCGACCTTTGCACCAAACAATTTGATATACAAAGAAAATACGTCACAACATTCATTCTCT
Organism: Picea engelmannii; assembly: GCA_009831015.1. Classification (NCBI taxonomy): domain Eukaryota; kingdom Viridiplantae; phylum Streptophyta; class Pinopsida; order Pinales; family Pinaceae; genus Picea; species Picea engelmannii. The sequence continues at coordinate 1,029,742 of ML778754.1, forward strand.
TGCATATGGTATATGTTCCCAGTAGGAAATAACTGGGGCCATGCGATATGTAATGTCCCCACTTTGGGACATCATCACAGGGCAGAGGTTTATGATGACCAGAGTAGCCAGATGGGCGTTATAGCGAGTACAGGGGTTATTGAGAGGAATTGTGAGGTACAACTTGCATTTATCATCATATCTCATCATTATGAGCCATTCTGCATAGGTTGGCTTTGGTTCCGTAACCCGTTGCATTCCAAAAATTTCCATGATTTTGACTATTTTGAGCTATAAGTCAATTAAATTCACTAAAGAGGTCATTTTGGGCACATTACTTGGAGGAACCTCTCAGTGTAATAGCTCATTGGAATCGGGAGGAGAAACACTACAGGATGGGATGGATAGAAGTGACTTTCAATGGCCAGGGAAGCCACAAGGATATATAAGGCAATTTTCAGAGGTAAAAAGGTTAATTAATTAATTAAAGTGATTTAATTAATTAATTAAAGTGATTTAATTAATTAATTAAATATTAATAAAATGAAAGTCACTTGGAGGGAGAAGTTGAGCCAAAAATTATAAAGGAAATGCAAGGGTCTCTACTCATTCATTCATGTATGATCATATTTTCATATCTGGCTTCTAGCTAGTGAGCCCAGCATTAGGGGTTTTGAGGGTTTTGACTTAACAAACCCTAGAGGATGATTCAATGGTGAAAGATTCCACCTAGCTTGTCCAAATCTTGGTCTCGAAGATGCAATATGCTCCCACACCATTCTAGTTCCAGATCTACTCAATTGCAGGAGGATTCCACATCAGTTACTTGTGCATATAGAGAGAGGGCGCATCAGTTGGGGGTTTCCAGCAAGGGGAGTGCACCATTCTTGGAGAGAGATTTATTGCAGGTGATTGGCAGGGCTTTTGGAGATTCTATCACCTGGGTATTCATTACAAGGATTTGGACATCAGATCTAGTCCCTTCTTGAGGAGTCACCATGGCTATATCATCATCTACAGGTTGAGATGGCTTTGGGAGAGAGAGGACGATTTGGTGATTCAGTGATTTGCATATCTAGGAGGCTATACCTCATATATAACCTTGAAACTTCTTCCAAGGGTTTGTGATTGGCCGATCTATCATTGTGAAGAGTTTCAGGAGATTTTGAGGCCTCATTCACCCAGGCCGAATTATCTAGGGTTTCAGGCATCCAGGGGGGGCACACCATTCAATGGAGGAGTTCATATCCACAGGGTTTGAGAGTGACTTTGGAGATTTGGGCACCCGGGTTGTCCTTACAGTTCCCCAATCTATCAGTTGGAATATTTCTTGGGGTGATTGGACACTTTTGGTAGCAGGGCCGAATTGTTGAGGAGCTTCAGCATTCCAGCAGGACGTGGCAACATTCAGTTAGGGCTTCTACACTTCATACGGCCATATCTACCTTGGTATTGGTCTCCATATCTTATCCAACCTTTGGAGTCTTGTTTTGTATTGTCAGGAGATTTTTGTAGCAGCTCATACTTCTATCTTGGATCCATCTATTGAGCATTCCAGATCGGCATCTTCATTGTAGCAGGTTTCTTTATTTCATGAATAAAATCATATTTGGGATGTTTTGGATTGTCTATCATATTGCATATGGTTGAGGTATGTTCCATGGTTATATAGTCTTGTTTATTATTGAAAACACTCATATAAACACATCAGTAAACCCTAAGGTCGAAATCAAGAGGCCATCCTGCAAGTAAACACACCTAAACAAGTAGATCAGTAAAGTGTTTGACAAAATACCACAACCAACAAAGTTTTAAAAAGACACCAAAACTGTGATGATCCTGGCATAATGGCTTGGGATCATTACAGTGGTATCAAAGCTTAGATTCCTGCCAGTCGTGGGAATTAGCACATGCATGCAGAGCCATAGAGGGGTCTTCCATAAGAAGAGATGGACATTAAGGATTTTTCTAGAGAGACTGTACGTTGTAGATGGGAATATTACCATGACCTTAGTGAGAGAAATAGGGCTCAAGTAGCATTCCAACAGTACTTATCCATGAAAAATCCTAGTTGGAGCACATAGGAGATTACATTCTGGGTCAATTAGGCAATGAAATACATGGCCGAAACAGCTAGATGGAAAGAAGCACAGAGAAACCCCACAGCCACTAGGAGCACACAATTTTGCTACAGTTGCAAGGTGCCTTGGGAACCAGGTCATAGGTGTGGGGGTAAGGGTAAGAAGCATATCATTGAGGTGCATTATGACAGTGATGATGAGGATTTGGAGCAGTCCGATGATGATAGTGACTCTTGCATAGAGGCTAGTGATAGTGACTCTTGCACAGAGGCTGATGATTCTATCACGCTTTAGGAGGATAGTGACCCTTGTGTAGTAGATAGACAGTCAGGGGAACAAGATGATAGCACCAATACTTCAACAGACATATCACTTGGTGTTGATGACCTTGCGCCTCAGCAGAGGGGTGACACTAGTGATTATTCACACGTGTTATCACCTGGAGTTGATGAGATCCCATTGAGGGTCGTGACACATTTGTCACCCTTTCAGACACCCACGATAGCCACGTCACATGAGGAGATCAGTGGCACGTCAGATGTGATGGATGAGCCTAGTGTGAGGGTTGAACACCATGGACATGTAGACCCACAGATCTAGGAGGAGGTACGGGACGTACGGACAGTTGACCCTACACATACGGATCAGCATGAGGAGATTGAGTCACAGATTTTGGCGACTCCATTAGTTGAGCAGTTGGTGGAGGTTGACAGGTTGATGGAGCACTTACTTCCAGGATCGACTTGCATGGACAAGGAGGCACTCTTTAGCTAGCAGGATGACCATAGCACGTGTCTGGATACATCCATATGGGATCCAAGCGCAGATGATAGTAGCAGGTTGAGTGCACAGGAGGATATGGCTACTCATATAGGATATAGTGTGATTCAAGGGGAGATAACATCTAGTGATGGGGTGCAGTGGCATACAGGAGTATCCAACAACACAGTAGACAGTGAACAGTTCAACACGTTATGTTATGCAGAGAGTGTTTTTGGGGATTCCAGAGTTAACACTAGCAGGACTGACACTAGCAGTGAGGGGTATGAGGTGGCACCTCAGCATGACTGTGATCAGGGGTCACACCACTCAACATCACAGTTGAGAGTTAGTGAGGCTATGATCACAACAACCACTAGACGTATTGATGACATGCATGCAGTGATGGTGGATTACCATTAGAGAGTATCATTGGTACATGGTAGTCCAAATGAGGAATTTTCCATGGATTATTTTCATACTCTCAGGGAGAGAGTATCTATGATGAGGACCGATCACCAGTAGTTGTTGACTGACTAGGACTACCTATTGAGGATTGGTGATACATATCATGAGGCTCTGAGGGAGCAGGAGCTATATATGGACCGACTCACTTAGGATTTGGAGAGCACTCAAGGATTCTTGAGAGGCACACAGACGACCCTTCAAGAATCAGAGTCTAGATCAGATGAGTTTCGTCAGAGATCCACTTCATATGTCTTAGTGGACACTTATATGTATCAGTCAGTCACATTGATAGAGGATGTTGGTGATCTAGCAGAGGAGCACTCATTGATGGAGGACACTTCCATTTGTGTTCTGAGAGAAGTTGACCTCCATGTAGAGGTTGATCCAGTAGTGATGCAGTAGCATCACAAGCAACCATCCAAGCGAGCATGAAGGCAGAAGATAGCTAGAAAGTGAAACACACATTTTACATGTTTTGGAAATGTTTTTGAAGCATTAATGTAATGGTTAAAGGGAAGCATACGTGTGTATTGTAAATAGATCATGAGCGATTCACTCTCATCTGTAGGAGGTAGAGGCATTTATGCATAGTTAATGAAAGTAGGTAGGTTTGAATTAGAGATTAGACAATTTAGAAGAACATGAGGGAAAATGACTATAGACACCCTCATCTTTGTATCATTGTATCAATCAGAATTAGATCATTAAGCACATTAGCATAGAGAAGAATAGAGTTGTAGCAGAAGAGTTGTAGAGGAGAACCCATGTACAGAAGCTTGAATTAATATATGAAGCTTTGATTCAGATTCATGGTGTTATGATGTTTTCTGTGTATACATGTTGAATGGTTTGCTTACAGTTTCTTACTCTCTATGTCATGCATTTTTTATTATGATGTGTGTGAATGTATGTTTTCATGTTGAATGTTTAAATTCTGAGAGAAGAAAAAAAAATGAGTTTCAATTGTTTCTCTTCCTGAGTGAGAGAAGTTCTTGAAAGGAGTGCAGTGAAACGTCCGCAAGGAGTGCGTGACAAAGGTTTAGAGTTTATCTTTGAAAGCTCAGGAGAGATACCATTGTTCTCATTCTAGCAGAAGTGTAAGACAAGCACAGAAGTCGTGCAAGGTGTATGTGGGATGGTCGAGACCTTAGAACTTATCAACTAAGGTTGAGAGATTGAAGGACTATTGTTGCGGAGAAAGTGCACGGAGTCGGGAGTTCAAGTACATTGAAGTATTTGAAGGATTGTCACAAGGAGTGTGTGCAGGAGTCTCCTTTAAGACCTGAGTTTGCAAAGAAAGCTCAGAAGGGTTAGGGCCTTTGAATCATTCAAGAGAAAGCAGGAAGCTCAAGTCGTTGTGCAGAAGGAAATTGAACGGTCGGAATTCTCCAAGGAGAACTCTCGAAATAGCGAGGACCGTAGGATTCAGGAAAGTTGCGGGGAAGTTAAGAGTTGGACACACCCACCTTCGAAAGGCAAGAGTTAATGTGGATCGTTGATTTTGATCATTGGACCGTCGAGATCATTTCGGCATTTCGGGTGTCATAAGTCCGAAGTGTGAGCGAAACCTTTGGTTGATCAAATCCCCGAAACGCGAAAAAAAAAGGGTTTCGTGTATAAAGGCGAAGAGTGACGAGGTCAGAATTTCGATACTTCTGATTTCGGGACTCCGGGAGTCAAGAGGCAGAGTTGCACATCAACGCAACTCCCGAAATCGTGAAGAGTGGAAAACTAAAGTTAGTGGCGAGAAGTGTCTAATGTTTGATGTTTTGGGTTTTGGAGGTTGAAGAGGTAAGATGTTCGACATCAGGATTCGCAAAATTGCGAAATCCGGTATCCCCAAAGGAAAAGGGGAAAGTTCCAATGTTAGTTGGGTGTTGATCATGGAGTTCATGCCAGTGCAAGGATCACGTGAGCATAACTCAAAAGGACCTGTGACATACACTCAGTTGGGTGTGTGAATAAATTTCCCGAAGAAGAAATTGAAGAGCCAGTCAGACTCTAAGGGGCCGAAATTGAAAGATCATGTGCGGGCTCCGACCTGAGGGTTGGGGTGCCCTGCGTCAAGTAGTATGCTCAGGATCTATGATGCAGCATGAGTCTATGGGAGAAAACATGAGTATGTCAGAGTATACAGTGATGAGTGATAGCTCATAGGTACCTGCTGAGATGTATGGTGGGATTCAGATGGGTGTACTGCCTTGTAGGGAGGAGACATACTTAGGGGAGATTACAGATGCCACTCCTTCACAGCAGCATATGGTTATGAGATATCACCTTCACTGTTTCAGTAGTTGCATGGGTGATGGGAGATGGAGATTGGTTTACCAACAATTGGAGGAGTTGCTTCCGATGGTACCTGATGAGTGGGGTTTAGTGATGACTGCAAGCGAGAAATTATCATGGGTACCGGTAGACGTAGTTTTGGTCGAATCCTTGGGATTGACCAAAGCAGGTGATATTTTTCAGCCCTACAGTCAGCTACCGATGTTTTTGTTAGCCTTTTTCAACACATTTATCATTGACAGTAGAATGAGGAGAGATAGACGGTGGCAGAGGGCATGGAGAGTGATGAGGTCAAGACCACATGACAGGAGTACTTTTACGACATACAGCGGGTCAGAGATGGATCGTCATGAGTAGCCAGCTGAGACTTGGTGCGTTATGGTGCGCACCATAGGCCAGGTGATAGAAGATGAGCACAGAGGGCTTCCGACAGTGATCATTTTGGCACATGAGCAGCTAGCAGAGACTGGAAGTGATAAACTTCCAGGGTTTCCATGGGATCTGGGAGTTCACTTGGTTAACAGAATGTTTCGCTACATGATGACCCAGGTTGCGCTAGAGAGCCACATGCTCTACCAGGGGTTGATTTGGAGAGGGCCTGCAGGTTTTTGCCCGATAGAGTGAGGCAGCTTTTCAGTCTTGATCAACATGATCAGACATAGAGGTGGGTGGATAGGTACTACTTCTACAGGGACATTTTTATAGGTACAGTTTCGGGACAGCAGGTCTAATGGCCACAGGGATTTCGGCTTGAGGATCTAGTATACATACATGGAGCAGTCAGGCAGGGTCACCATATTGCAGTGCCATCATGGTGATCTTTGACAAAGATTAGCATGGGATCCAGGGATTTCAGGATTAAGCATCTCACTAACTGACAAGGGAGAGTGGACCATTACAGGGGAAAGTTATTTTAACTTTCCATTGAGCCTCAGTGTTGAGAGGAGCGCATCGCTTGCGGATGTCTCACGAAGGTCTTGAAGCACCTCATTCTAGCGTCAGCACGTGTAGTTGATGGAGGCCATGTGGATCTTGGTAGAGACTTGGAGGATGGACTCATTCTGAGATGAGGCCATGTGTCATATGCAGGAGACTCACAGAGCTGGTTTATTTTGGGATTATTCTTTCTAGGGGTTAGTAGTTCATGACTTGTTATGGGACCCAGGGGGTAGAGTGTATGAGTGTTCATCTTTGTATGGGTTCTACTATGTATCTCACAGGTGGACATGGGATCCTGGTATTTTACTTGGAGGGATTTGGTTATTGCTTGAGGACAAGCAATTTTCTAGCAGGGAGGACTGTAATGTCCCCACTTTGGGACATCATCATAGGGCAGAGGTTTATGATGACCAGAGTAGCCAGATGGGCGTTATAGCGAGTGCAGGGGTTATTGAGAAGCATTGTGAGGTCCAGCTTTCATTTCTCATCATATCTCATCATTATGAGCCATTCCACACAGGTTGGCTTTGGTTCTGTTGCATTCCAAAGATTTCCATGATTTTGACTATTTTGAGCTATAAGTCAATTAAATTCATTGAAGAGGTCATTTTGGGCACATTACTTGGAGGAACCTCTTAGTGTAATAGCTCATTGGAATTGGGAGGAGAAACACTACAGGATGGGATGGCAAGAAGTGACTTTCAGTGGCCAGGGAATCCACAAGGAGAGATAAGGCAATTTTCAGAGGTAAAAAGGTTAATTAATTAATTAAAGTGATTTAATTAATTAAATAAATATTAATAAAATGAAAGTCACTTGGAGGGAGAAGTTGAGCCAAAAATTATAAATGAAAGGCAAGGGCCTCTACTCATTCATTCATGTATGATCATATTTTTATATCTGGCTTCTAGCTAGTGAGCCCAACATTGGGGGTTTTGAGGGTTTTGACTTAACAAACCCTAGAGGATGATTCGGTGGTGAAAGATTCCACCTAGCTTGTCCCAAGCTTGGTCTCAGAGATGAAATACGCTCCCACACCATTCTAGTTCCAGATCTACTTAGTTGCAAGAGGATTCCACATCAATTACTTGTGCAGATAGAGAGAGGGTGCACCATTCTTGGAGAGAGATTTATTACAGGTGATTGGCAGGGATTTTGGAGATTCTATCACCTGGGTATTCATTGCAGGGATTTGGACATCATATCTAGTCCATTCTTGAGGAGTTACCACGGCTAGATCATTATCTATAGGTTGAGACGGATTTGGGAGAGAGAGGACGATTTGGTGATTCAGTGATTTGCAGATCTAGGAGGCTATACCTCATATATGACCTTGAAACTTCTTCCAGGGGTTTGTGATTGCTCGATATATAATTGTGGAGAGTTTCAGGAGATTTGGAGGCCTCATTCACCCAGGCCGAATTATCTAGGGTTTCAGGCATCCAGGGGGGGCGCACCATTCAGTGGAGGAGTTCAGATCCACAGGGTTTGAGAGTGACTTTGGAGATTTGGGCACCTGGGTTGTCCTTACAGTTGCCCGATCTATCAGTTGGCATATTTCTTGGGGTGATTGGACACTTTTGGTAGCAGGGCCGAATTGTTGAGGAGCTCCAGCATTCCAGCGGGACGTGGCAGCATTCAGTTAGGGCTTCTACACTTCATACGGCCAGATCTACCTTGGTATTGGTCTTCATATCTTATCCAGCCTTTGGAGGCTTGTTTTGTATTTTTGGGAACTTTTTGTAGAAGCTCATACTTCTATCTTGGAGCCATATGTTGAGCATTCCAGATCGACATCTTCATTGTAGAAGGTTTCTCTATTTCATGAATAAAATCATATTTGGGATGTTTTGGCTTGTCTATCATATTGCATATGGTTGAGGTATGTTCCATGGTTATATCTTCTTGTTTATTACTGCAAACACTCATATAAACACATCAGTAAACCCTAAGGTCGAAATCAAGAGGCCATCCTGCAAGTAAACACACCTAAACAAGTAGATCAATAAAGTGTTCGACGAAATACCATAACCAACAAAGTTTTAAAAAGACACCAAAATCGTGATGATCCTGGCATAATGGCTTGGGATCATTACATGATATATGGGGATTACAGAGATATGGACCAATTCCAACGAACATTCATTTGGATGTTGAACAACTATTACAGAGACACATGAGGTATTTTCGTTTCCTGCCAAAGTTTGATATATTTTATTTTTTCCCCTTCTTCAGCTGTAACAACCCTAAGTAATTAATCAATTGTCATGATTTAAATAATTGTTTAATGTATATTAGTTAATTAATTAATTAATTAATTTCATGAGTAAATATTTGGTTAATGAATTTGAGTTTAATAAATTATAATTTATTAAATGGAGACTTAATGTATCGAATGATGGAACCATTAAAGAGAAAGGGGATAAGGTAGATGACACTTAATGGAGAGATAAGGTGGGTGAGACTTTATGAAGGTAGAATGCGATGAATGAGAGAGGGCGAAAAAGGAGGATAAGAGAAAGGAAAAACATTTGAGAAGGGACCTTTTTGTTTTTGGGGAGAGCATCATTTTTCATAGGAGAGGACTATATTGTTGTTTTGGGGGCTAGAGTAGCTTGCTGGAGGCTGATACTACTATTTTTTGCTTGAGGAACTTGTTGGAGTTTGGCGGACTGAGACAGGGGGGCACCTGTTGCTGGGATTTTTGGGCTCGGGGGCCAGGAATCCTTACAGAATCCTGGAGCTAGGGAGCCGAAGAGGCTATGTTCCTAGCTGGATAGGAGGAAAAGATTTAGTTTTGGGCAGAGTTTGGATAGAGCGGCTTGGGTAGAGTTTTAACTTCAGCTTGGACGGACAGAGTTGGAGAAATAGCATCAATTAGAGGTATGCGTTTTCATTATTATGTGGTTTATTATCATGTTGTTGAATATGTTGAATATGTGGTTTATTATGATGCTGAATATGTGGTTTATTATGATGTTGCCCATAAATTTTAATTATGTTGAATAATGAATGGTTAAAAAGTTAGAATAGCATTTCTCTATTTAAACTTATGTTTTATAAGGCTCTGTTGGAAGAGACCTTACATCAGCTGATATGCAAAATTGCATTGTCCTCATTTAAGGTGAATTTGTTGTGTATCTGAAGTTGTCGCAGCATGTAGACATTGCTTGCATTTTTCTGTAGATATGTTTCATACAACAACTCTACCAACTCAGGAAGCACATTTTGTAACAGAGGTTGCCTAACCGTACAAGGTTGTGTTGCCCATGGTTCGGATAACAACATTGACGCAATGTCCATATATATATGGACATTTTTCATCGCATCGTAAACAATCAATCGTATCATCACTTATCAAAGCGGAGGCAGAAGCAACGGAATTGCATTTTGCACATACAGGCTCAAAGGGGGTCGAGTACACATTGGTTGCAACTAAAAGACCTTCAACCTGGGAAAGCAAGCAAAGGGATTAATACATTGAAGAATATAATACACAACTGCACCCCCCCCCTCCCCTTTAAAAAAAAAAAAAAACAGGCACAGAAATTTGTTGAAGGCTATTTCTATAAGCAAAGTGAGGATGATTTTGTCGATGTATACGCACAACAGTTGTAGAGCTAGCTAGTTTCTTCATATCCTCTACTATATATGCTCTCAACTCTGTTACAAACGTTGCCTGGGTTGTCTGAAAGATCCTTTCTCTAGCATCCCTCTTCTTTGTTATATTTTTGAACAACATAAGTGGAATCTGCCCTCTATGCAATTGTTGTTCTATTGACGAAAACAAATCTAGATACGTATCAAACAATTGTAGCTGCAACATGGAACAGTGCAATATTTGTGTTACTTATCCGACATACATGCATATGCGAAAGTAACGAACAAAACTGAATATGAAAAGCGGTATCATTGCCTTGTCGCTTTCCGACTCCCCATCCTTTATATGGAGAATGTGTTGGGAGCCAAATTTTCTCGCCAGTGTGATAGCAGCCCCAATCGTTCTGATTGGATAAATATCAATGCTCTGTGAAAGCTAGCTAATAGTCAACTCCGGGACGAAGTGATATTCTGAAAAAACAGCGGGAATTTTTTCCACAATGCTTGTTTCATTGAGCGAAATAATTCAATCGCAATCACCACGGTCATATACTGTTTTGGGCAATATATTAAAATTTGTAATGGATATCCCATTACATGGCAATATATTTTCTGCATGTTTCTGGACAAGTTGTGGAGGAATAGTCAGTGTTACTGTCATCACGGCGTCCTTGTCTGTCATGTCAGTATGCATAATGGATCTACTTTTGTTTTCCTTGTCCAAGTAGGTGATATAGACAACCATTATGTCCCCGATGAACACTTGTCCACTTTGGCGACTGTTCAAGCCCTCTATTAATAGTATTTTGGATGTCACAACTCTAGACCTGATGACATTTTTTGAATAGGAAAACTAAAGTAAATGGTAGTGTTCTACAAGACACGCATAGTTTTGATGAACTATGGAGCCACAGTTTCGCAACCATGCCTCTTAGTCTGCGGAACATGCAACACATTCAGTGTTCTACAAGACACGCATAGTTTTGATGAACTATGGAGCCACAGTTTCGCAACCACACCTCTTAGTCTGCGGAACATGCAACACATTTGGCGTCTCGCTTGTACTTGTTGATACCTCTTGCGAGCTGCAAACCATGTATTGCAGATGGGATCAGCATATCCGCCATGCCATAGATGAATATACAGCCCAGTAAATTTGTTTAGTAAACATAGTAAGAGCAGAGCATAGGCATCTTTACCTTTGGCCTTGTCAGTCTGTCGATGTCTGGGATGACTGACTGCTCATGGCCATGTCACTAGTCCAACTTTTTCTGATGCAAGCATGTACAGATGAACATCAGGCCTAAACAAGCATATGCATTGTATATTGTCCATCGGAATGACCAAATAACCGTAAAATTGTATGCATTTCAACTTTTTAACTAGAGTAATGTTTAATAATAAACAAGGCGTGAGTGCGGGGCACCATGGCCAATCTGTATATCGCGGACCTCCGGAAGCCAGGGGAGCAATCTTCAACCTGCCAACCTGGCACCCACAATCAAGAAAGTGGGTAATTATGGAATAAGGTAGGAGCAGGACCACATATGTCAATCAGTTAGTCCGCCAACCGGTGCACGAAGGAATTTTCGGAAAGCACACTAGGCAGATGAATTAGAAAAAAAAAGGGATAATAGATAATGGAAAAAGTAGAAATAGGGAGTGCAGAAAGGCCCATTACTGTGAAGTCATCATTTTCAAGTCTATTATATTTAATTTACCAGAACACTTGGTATACCTTTTAGAAGATTGTACCACAAAACCCTCTATTGTTGCACAGAAGAAATCATCTCCTTGTCCAAGCAACCTGTTTTTTCCAAGGTAGCAATGCCGAAGATGCAATGGACACGAAGGCAAGTTAGTATGAAGATAGACATCTAAAAGAAAAAGAAACAGGTCTATTTACCCGCCAAAGAGTCCTTCGTCCTGTCCAGCCATTCTGTTTGTTTAAATGCAGCGCAAACACAACGGACATGAACTAGATTAGTATGACGCATGTAACCAAGATAACCTACCATGTAGGAAGGCACGCAACTAGTTTAACATATATACAGACCATAAATGAAATACAAAACAACGCAATATGAAACAATAGTACAAGCATGCACCTTTCTATATCCTCTTCAGCCACTGCAGTCAAGACTCCCTCCTTTTCTCCAGCTACTCTATTTGTTTCAATGTGGGAACGCACAAAATTCAATGAACATCAAGGAAAGCTGGTATTCACTGGAGAACAAGCAATATGTACGTACAACAAAACTGACTGAACGAAAAGTCTAGAAAGGCAGAAACATGAACCTTTACGCTTCTCTATCCATGGTTGTAAACGTGTAGATTTTTTTTCCCTGCCCAAAATATATTACAAGGCACAAAATATCACGCAATTGCATGGCCGTAGCTAAACAATTTCTGGTTTTCCCTGGCAATTCATCCAGATATGCCCTTTAACCATGTTCTTTATCCTCTACACAGACTGTTGTGCCCACGATACAAGTTCTCAGTTTTCCGTGGCAAACTACCCAGACATGCTTCCAGACATGAAAATATAATATTGCAGAATCTTTGTTGCACATATCATATCTCAAGAACAACACAAATTGTATCGTGCGCACACCAGTCTATGTAGAGGAGAAAGAACATGTAATGTTATATCCGCACATCTGACCATACATGGTTTATAAATGTAGTCTTCATACATATGCTTTATTCCAACAAAAAAACAGCGGATATTGTAACTTCACATGCAATCCTCGAACAATTTTGCATGCAACTATTTTCTTTCATGGCAGGACTGGAGCAACAGCAAAATCTCACAGAATAACAGATATCGGCCTCGGAAGACATGGAAAATAACACAATTGCATGTTGACTCGTGGATGCAGGGGCTGAACACGGTAAAGCACCCCAAACAAACAATAATAATCCAAAAAAAAAGAAAAAAGAAAAGCTCCAACAATGGTCGTTGCACCCCAACCCTGCAAGGCCAAATCAAACAAAAGAAAACATCAAGGACCAAACCAGCGAGAAAGCACGAACAGGCGGAACTGCACCCCCACGGCCCCAAAGCGCAAACCCTAGCCAAGCAAACAGAACTAGCAACCCACGAACCAACGAACCAGTAAGAACCACCGAGCCAGTGAACAACATATGTATCTCCAACGATTACGAAACTGCAGCCCAAGCACAGAAGGAACCAGAAACATACAGGGAACATGCGACTACAAATAAGCAAACATTCTACTTGAAAACACTGAACAACAAACAAGAAATACAAAATGAAACTATGGCATCCAAACTTACTCCGAAATGATGAAATGCAGAAGCGCAGGTCAAATCGCGAGCAAAACAACAACAAGCAGCAACCGAGAAACCAGCGAAGAAGAAGCACTCACCGAACCAGTAAACAATGTATGTAGCTTCAACGATTACGAGGATGAAACATACAATGGCAACAATCGACAAACCAGCGAAGAAGAAGCACTCACCGAACCAGTAAACAATGTATGTAGCTTCAATGGCAGAACAAGGATGAAACATACAATGGCTATTGAACTGGCGGTGGAAAAACAAGACTGTGCAAATTCACTGTAATTGTATTGAAAATATCGAAGAAAAATGTACTCCGAGAAGCGTATTTACATAAACATTTAATACTGTCAGGTTGTCTAAGGACCTCGCGGTATGCAAACATTTAAGTTGTCCGGGGTGTTGGAGGACATCGCCTCATGTAAACATTTACGTTGTCAGGCCTATTGAGGCATCTCGGAATAACTGTCAATAGATTTCAACAAATATACATCCACCAAAGTCGCTATACACTTTGGAATTCTCAATCACTACAAAGCTTGGATATCAAAACATTTCAATATGCTTAGTACATATCCAAACCTACGGATATATTCGGCTAGCACAAAATGCTAATACAAACATTCGAACTAATGCTAGCATTAATCGACCTTCAACCAATACAAAGGGAAGATATATGATTAAAAAACACTATCTACGAGAAAAAGTTTGAATATGTTGCCATATAGTACATTGGGAATAGCGAAGCCGGCAATAAAACCTCCAATCTCTTATCCAATCAGATCAGTACATATATGTTACTTTTTATAATATAAAAATATATGCTTTTAATTCCATAGCTCCAACAATAGGTATTGTGCCAATATTTCGGGTCAAAGGATAAACTAATATGTAGTTAATGCATTATCAATCGCTATAGTCCCTCTATACCTGCGGCAGGAACTAATAAAACTATGTAAAAACAAATTAAACCATGTACGTGCTGCACTTTTATTAATTATCAACTTGATCAAACAATGAATCATTGGCGAGCTTTCTATCTGCGTAAAAATTCCAATTTGAAACTTTGTATTGCTGAGATGGCTTCAACCATTGGGTTCGATTTGACATGAACGCCCCCTAACTCCACACGATTATGAGTGGTTGTATTCTTCTCCGTATCTAATGCATCGATCCCGGGCTCCCCGAACTATTTCCCGATAGTAAGTTGAATCGATTCCTTTCACAGAATGTTCTTCTTTTTATAGGATAGTTTGCGTTACAAAAATTTGAAGGTATCCCTCTTCATATTTTAGTGCAACGATTTTTCTACAATTGTGGGATACTAAATTGTTCTTTGTAATCTTTTGAATATCGCTTTTGATGTAGAGTATAGCTATTTGCGAGGTCCGTAAAATCTTCCTCAACAATTGTGATAGCTTCTCATTCCCTTCAACGAACAGACCTCCTTCCTTTGACACATGTGCGGTTCTCCTCATATTAATGCAACTAATCTTCATGATCTGAATGTAATCAGATACACCTTTTTTTTAATTCTATTCTGTGCATTGGAAAACGAATCTAGTGATCTCATGCTTTTAAGACTCCACGATTTGATGGCATCTACCTGTGTGCCAATATATTCAATAAATAATTATTGAAATAACATGATTTAATGGTTATTATAATAAGGTCTCTTATTTTGGTGAATTATTCAAGGAGAGCCAAGAGACTTGTATAATGAATAAATGCTTCTTTATGAAATTTTAAAATGCTACCATAAAAATTATTAAAACAACCAAGGAGCATTTGACACCTTGACAATACTATTTGTTTGATAAAACACCACTAACATTAATGTAATGAGGCTTTAACATGAACCTAGTCAAAAATAAATGTTAGTGATGTATTTCCAGTTGTATAAAAGTTTGGTGAAACATCGTGAAAACTCAAATTTAAGCATCTTGGGACATGAAACCAATTTGCATAAGTTCAAATAAGTGTGTGCACGAGGTCGAATGATTAAAAAACAAAATACTCAAAAGGCACAATCATGTGTGTGGATAAAATGTGACGAAACAATGAGTTCGAATGACATAACAACCCCATCAAAACATAATCATTAGGTTAGATGTATGAGTGAAGTTTCACTAATGATTGTGTTTTAGAAGCCTTAGATCATCAACACGTCACTCTATGAAGAAAAAATCCAAAAGAATCAACGTAAAGAAGCATGTAAGATGATCAAACCAAGACCCTCAAACCAAATAAAAGAAAATCAAAAGTCACTCGAAGAAGTGTTTTTCAAAATTCGAATGGGGGTCCGGTTTTTTTGTCAAAAATTTAGGGGAGTTGTTGAGGCTTCAACACATTTCTAGAAGTATGTCCTACATTCATGTTCTGTTTCATTTCAGTCACGTTTTTAAGTAGGATTTCATTCAACTCTTTATGTTATTTACTAGCCTTGAGCAAATTTTCATTATCTGTCTTGATACTCTGTAATTATGCTTTTTTGCTACACATGGTTTCCAACATTCCTAAAGAGTTATCTTGAGGTTGTTCACTATTTTGGACCACTTGGTGTTGATTTACCAGGTTCTTCAACCATGATGCTTGGTTCTTTTGTCTTTAATGAGAGTTATAACTATATATCTATACATACATTTTGTAAGAAAAAATTTAGTTCATTTTGAGTCCATAAGGATGTAGTGTTTGAACCATATTTGAACCATGCTCTGATACCATTTGTAACATCACCACATAACCAACAATTGTTTTTAAAAATAATTCGTTAATTAGCATATATTGTCATAGTTAATAGTTATACTTAGAGTTTCTATGGTAAAACTTGTTTTATTTAATTTTGTGAACCTTTGTTTGACATTATGTCTAATGGTCATGGTATTACCATGCCAGGTTAAAAGCTTGTTGACTTCCATTACCATGATTCACTTGCAAAATTCTAGGTATCATTTCTCTTGCTATTAAAGTTCTCTTAAGAGTTGTTATTATCATAGTTTTTCTTTGTTTCTCATTATATATATATATATATATATATATATATATATATATATATATATATATATATATATATATATATATATATATATATATATATATATATATAT
>ML778754.1:1046320-1103300 GCA_009831015.1 Picea engelmannii
TTATAGATAACCTTTTATGCACCTTTAATAACTCTCTAAAATTCCAGGGCTATTTCATAAAAATTGTAAACTTTTGTCTCCAAATACTTAAATATCAATTTTTATATCAATTATTAAAACCATGAAGAATATAGTTGTGGTTCTTTTCCATAAACAAGGTTGCATGGCAGGGGAGTCCCTGCCAAGTTGGGATGGGAGTAAATGCGACCTAGTACAGACACGTGGCTAGAAAGTTGAAATACATTGAAATATTTTATACATAGGAAATATGTACTTTTGTAATGGATCGCGGGTTGTCGGGCTGGCGATATACAAAAAGCACCGACAGTTCTGTGATACATAAATTGGGCCTCAGATGTTCTCTGCGATACAAAAATCGAGGAGTGGAGTTGTGGACTATAGAAATTCATCACAACTAAAAAAATTATACAGACGAAATATGTACTTGTATAAAGTAGATATTTAGTTTTATACATACGAAATTTCTACTTTTATAAAGTATGGGGAAGAGATTTTATAGAGGATGCAGGGAGCCCTCATTGCATACTTAGCCAATTTTTGGATCGCAGGTTCTCGGACTGGCGGGTTCAAAAATGGGCCTCTCATGTTTCGTGGCCTACAAATAGCACTGACAGTTCTACGATATACAAAATAACAGGCGGAGTTTAGTTTGTTTTAAAACGAAGGCTTTTCTTGGACAAAAAGATATAGCATTGCCGAATTAGTTTTCTTTGCACACGTTTTATAGAGCATGTAGGGAACACTCGTTCCATACTTCGCCAATTTTTGGATCGCGGGTTCTTGGGCTAGTGGTTTCAAAAATGGGTCTCTGTTGTTTTGTGCCCTACAAACAGCATCAAGAGTTCCGCGATATAGAAATTGACAAGCGGCGTTGTGTGTCTGTTACATATCTCTGGAAATTACATCAACATTTAAAACATCAACGTCGTTGAAGACCGAAAAATTAGCATACAATAGGAGACAAGAAATGTAGCATAACCGAATTAGTTTTATTTGGAACAAACAACAAAGGTTCCTGGAAACCCAAAATTTAGTATACAATAAGGGCATTATCGAATCAATTTTCTTTGTAATTTATCAAAAATTAATAATGTCTGTTACATGTTTTTGGAAATTGGCGGGTTCAAAATTGAGTCTCTGATGTTTCGTGGCCTACAAATAGCACCAACAGTTCCGCGATATACAAAATGATAGGCAGAGTTGCAAACTATAGAAATTTACAAAAAAATAATGTATGTTATACAATAGAATAGTAATAATGTTTTCCCGAATTAGCTTGCTTTAAAACTAAGGCTTTTTTTGGACAAAAAAGATATATCATTGCCAAATTAGTTTTCTTTGTACATGTTTTATAGTGCATGTAGGGAGCGGTCATTCCATACTTCTCTAGTTTTTGGATCGCGGGTTCTCGGGATGGTGGTTTCAAAAATGGGTCTCTATTGTTCTGTGCCCTACAAAAAGCATCGAGAGTTTCGCGATATACAAATTGAGAAGTGGTGTTGCAAACTATACAAACTTATTATAAAATAATTAACGTTTGTTACATATCTCTGGAAATTACATCAACATTTAAAACATCAACATCGTTGAAGACCAAAAAAATAGCATACAATAGGAGACAAGAAATGTAGCATATCCGAAAGTTTTATTTGGAACAAACAAGAAAGGTTCCTAGAAACCCAAAATTTAGTATACAATAAGGGCATTGTCGAATCATTTTTTTTTTTGAATTTATCAAAAATTAATAATGTCTATTACATGTTTCTGGAAATTTAAATGTGTTTGTCATATAGAATGGGGTTGAGGCTCCCACGGACCATAAAAAGAAATAAGTACAAGAATTAGGAACGTTGAAAGAAGTCCACAACAATAGAGAGGAAGACCTGAAAAGAAAAAAATTGGAAGTTAAGAGTGTTCGGTTACAGTTTTCTATTGAAAGAGGACATAAGTGGATTGATAAAGAAGAGAAGATGACAACATAGACTTAAAATGGATTGATAAACAAAACAAGATGGAAGTATAAACTTACTATGAAGCTGATGCATTTTTGTTGCTGTCGTCGATGGGCATTGTAGTCCTGTTGACGGGTTGTTGCCCTTCTTGGACGAGGTCGTCTATTCTCTTTTGGAACCATTCTTAGATGTAGATTTTCATGGCGACTGTGTTGGTTTCATCCCAGATTTCTATGTCGTAAAGGTCGTTTTCGAATTTCCTTAGATCCATTGAAATACTATGCAGAGTCTGTTCAATTTCTTCATTGTGCGAGGCATAGTCCAGTACCCAGCACTTGTGCTCATCTAGACGGTGTTCAAGTATGCTGTAAAACTTTTCGAAAGACAACCCCTTTAAAATATCAACTTGTTCCTTGAAGGCTTCTTTGGTGACTGACAAGGATTTGATAATTAAGTTAGGATCTTGAACCTCATTGGTAGTTCCGGCTAAGTCCAGCTGGAGCAGGCTTGTGAATAAATATTCCTTTTCTGATATGACTTGTTTACATGACTTGACAATGAGTTGCAGGTTGTCAACTTTATTTTTCCAGCATGCTTTTACTTTTTTGGTGCACTTTGGCGAGGGGAGTTTCTCCTGTCTTCTTTTCAATTCCAATGTGTTGTCGACATATTTGGAAAAAGGGGCCAGTACCTGATCACAGAAAAGCTGTTCATTTTTAAAATTCATCTCCAATTGTTCCAGCAAATCATTGGCCTTCTTTTCGAAGGAAACTAAATTTTGTGATGTTTCTCAGGCTTCAGTAACTACCTGCATTCTTTTGTTGATGTTATTCTCTACAAGGGCTCCAGAGCATGCAAGGAGGGTAGAGGATACTTTCATCTTCGTTGCAGTGGTAGCAGGCACGATTTTTGCCAAAGGACTGGCAAATTCTGGAGTTGCAAGGAAAGCCTACTCAAATTCATTGAGGCATTGTTTCATATTGGCATTTTCTGTCTCAATTCATCCAATGGAATCACGAAGAATGTCATTGGTTCCCTGGTGAAATTGGCAGATTTGGGACGGTGGAATTTCGCTAAAGTTAATCTCTGCACGAGATTTGCCTTTCCTATTTGTTACATCTCTCTTTTCAATGACCATACTTTTAGATTGGCTGTCAAAAATAGTGCTCTGGATTATGAAGGATTAATCTATGTCAAAAAAGTCGATGTCCGATATTTCCACCACGAATGACCCAATTTTTTGCATGTGCTCAGCTTCAATTTCAAGTTGTAGTTTTCCACTTTCAATTTGGGGTTCCTCCGCCTGCCCTGCATTGTTTTTTCTCTTCTTCGCCAGTGAAATTTTGTGAAAAATATCAATATTTATGCAAGGAGGGTTCTTATCTCCTCCTCCGTTCGAAGATTTCTAGGTTGTTTTCTTACTGGGGTGGACCGTCAAAGCGATGCTCCATGATGTCGTGCTCTTGGGAGTGTTGGCGGGGGACTAGGTACTCTTCTCACCAAATACTTTTCCATGTTGTCTATACAATTCAGTGGCGCTTTGCAATCTCTCTGTGTCGCAATCGGTAGAAGCAGGATTGTTGTCGACATTGTTCCTATCTTGGGTCAGGTGTCTATGGATAAAAGAGGTGTTAAATCCAACACCCAGTAAATGTTCTCAAATAATGTCATTAGGGTTGAACCCTTTTAGCCTTTCAGCATACATTAGGTTCAATTTCTTGAAATGGGCGGCAAACTCATCAATCTTGTTGATGTTTCTGCACACAAAGTCTCCGACTTTCTAGGGTAGAGGAATGAACTATTTTTTTTTATTGTCATGGAAAAATTGCAACTAGTGGTTGTATTGCCTTGTTATTTCTGCAAAAAACATCTAGTCTGTGATGTGGCATGGAAGGAAGGTAGGATTTTACTTAGAGCCAAAGACCATGAGGACACTATGATTTTCCTCTTGCTCAAGTGTGCCCTTCCTGTTCAAAAACTTGGTTGCCTAGCCAAACATCCGCGGAGCATCCTTTCCTAACAGTAAATCTTTGAAAACTGATACAAAGCCATTAAAAACTTCATAAAAATAATGGGAGGCCTTGTGTCTCCACAGGGCCTCATGCCAGAATGTTACTGGGTCGAATCCACAGTTTATTTTATTGGAAAGAGAAAGTTTTGGAAACAGACAACAATACACAATTGCGAAAATCAAGTAGGATGACATATAAAATTTATTCGATTCTTTGAATCGTGACAACTGGGAGCAGAGGTCAATTGAAATTAGCTTCCCCCAATCGAAAATGTATTGTTCCTTGACTGTGAAATACAAAATATAAATAATTATATGGGAAATGCTTGTTGTGGATGCCTGTCCCGTTATTCTTGTAACCAGCCAAGCAATTTCCCGGAATGGATTTCTAAACAAACTTACCTGCAGCCTTGTGATATCTTCAGGAACTATTATCGGGTCTTTGAGGAAGTCCGCTAAGATGTCCAACCCGTTATGATGTTTTTCTAGAAATTATTTGTATTCTTGTCCTCTGAACGTCAATGTTGGGTTTGACAATTTTAACATCTCACAGAAGAGTCGAGGCGACAAAGAAATAGCAGAATGGTCGCGCAGTGGAATAATTCTTTGGCCTGGAATATATTTTTTGGCACACCAAGAGACCACCTCCTTAGAGTCAAAAACCTCAGGAACGCAGCCTGCACAAGCGATTCCAGAGGTCCAAATCACTTCGTTTTGGACGAAACGGGATGAATAGTAAAAGTAAGCCCTAGACCACTTAAAGCTCTGGTCCTCTTATGCGAACATATTTACTGTATCTCCACAAAACTGTTGTCAACCTGGTGCCATAAGTCTACAAGAATGTTTATTTGTTCCAGCCGGTGAATGAAATGAAAAGTTGGAAGGGATAATATAAGCCTGCGCAAATTTTGGTCGAAAGCATGTGAATGGGAGATGTCCTCGAGACTTTCGTTGATTAATGACAATTTGGATGGTTGTTGCATGATGAGTTTTTAACACTAAACAGTACTAATTGCATACATATAAATGCCAACATGTTGGATATTGCAATGAGCGATTAAGCATTGTAGATTTCTTGAGCGGCCCAACACGAGGACGCGTGTTGGAGATGAACAATCGAAAGGGAAAAAATAACTCTCCACACATATTGGTTTAATGCATAATAATGGGAGATCTCCTCGAGGTTTTCGGCCATTAATGACAATGTTTACGGTTCCTGCATAGTCAGCTATTAGCATGAAAGGTTTCTAATCGCATAGTAAGAAAGTACGGAGGTCACGGGCAGGGGAAAAAGACAACTACAAAATAGGGTTGCAACGTACAAGTGTTGAGGGTGAGGGCGCGAGGGTCAAATTGTATGTCTCGAAACTTTTTGAGTGCAATACATGTAACAGTGAAGAGGATATGGTAGGACAGTCGAAAGCACAGGAAGTTAGTGGGGATGGAAGGCATCGAGAGATACTTTGAAACATTTGTGAGCAGTGGTAGAGTGACTGCACTGGAATTGTAGATTTCATGAACCTAGAAACAGGAGAATCCAAAACAGGGTGAGAAGGTGTCTACAAAGGAGGCAAGGCCCGGACCTTCTAATTGTATCGCTCCAAACATTTGAATGCATAATCTGTAACACGGAAGAGCGGACGATGTCGGAATCCGGTAGTCAATTTGTATATTGCAAAGAGTGCAATCAAATTGTTTCGTACCTCTGTGTCCAGTTGTCAGTACTAAGAGATAATTTAGTATTCAAAATATTTTTGTAGAAACTGTTAGATAGTTCATAGGGACTAGCATCCGTAAACAATGGCAATCTCCACCCCGCCAATCCTACATTTTGTGTGTCAATTTGTATATCGCAGAACTGCGAGAGTTGTTTGGAGGACACAAAACAATGGAAGTGCAATGTTGAGTCAGCCAATCCATAGGTTCACTTGTCAATTTGTATATTGTGGAACTGTGGGTGCTATTTGTAGGCCACAGAACAATGGAGGTCCAAGTTTGAGCCCGCCCGCCTGAGAACCCGCGATCCAAAATGTCTCTAGATATCAAATGCGGAATTTGTACATGCTCTATAAAATATCATGGGAATTAGTACATGCTCTATAAGATATCATGTGCATACTTTATAGTCCCATAATACACGGGAAGAAAAAAAATTGAAAAAGAATAGAGCAGTTAACAGTGGAATTGTAGATCATGGAAATTTAGAGTGGAAGATGTATATAACGGAGAAACATATTGTAAGCATCGAAAGAAACAACAGTTGGTCGGATTTGTTGTCTGATTATATAGATGGAGATAAACATATGTCAACCCGCCAACGCTGGAGCTGCATATTTCATGAACCGAGAAACAAGAGGATCCAAAACAGGCTAAGAAAGTGTCTACAAAGGAGGCAAGGCTCGGACCTTCTAATTGTATCGCTCCAAACATTGGAATGCATAATCTGTAACATGGAAGAATGCGTGATGTCGGAATCCGGTAGTCAATTTGTATATTGCGGAGAGTGCAATCCCAACTAATTCATACCTCTGTGTCTAGTTGTCACTACTAAGAGCTATTTTAGTATTCAAAATAATTTTTCAGATACTGTTATACAGGGAAAAAATAAAAACTAAAATAATTTTTTAGATACTGTTAGATACTTCATAGGGATTAGCATCTGTAAACAATGGCAATCTCCACCCCACCAGTCCTGCACTCCAAGTGTCAATTTCTATATCATGGAACTAGGAGCGCTATTTGGAAGACACAGAACAATAGAAGTGCAATGTTGAGTTAGCCAGTTCACAGGTGTTCTTTTCAATTTGTATATCGTGGAACTCGGGGTGATATTTGTAGGGCACGGAACAATGGATGCCCAATTTTGAGCCCGGTCGAGAACCCACGATCCAAAATGTCACTAGGTATGGAATGCGTAATTTGTACATGTTCTATAAAATATCATGTCCATATTTTATAGTCCCATAATACACAGGAATAAAATAAGGGAAAAAGGATGGAGAAGTTCGTAGTGGAATTCTAGATAATACATGAGAAGAAGAGAATGGAAAAAGAACCAAGTATCTCATAGAAGAACATCTAGTATTTTCTTGTTAATGAAAATGCTTGTGAATCCCTGCTGAGTTCTCACTAGTTAACACATAAAGTGCAGATCACGGAAGTATCTTTCGTACCATTGTGTCTACTTTCCACTAGTAAGAGCATTGTTGATGTATATCAGGAAGGACGCGAAGTTGTTAGGGATGGAAAGCAGCAACAGATACTTTGAATGAACTTAATGTATACAAGGAACCCGCGGTGGAATTGTAGATCACGGATGTTTTGAGTGCAAGATGTATATAGTGGAACGATAAGTAGCTCATTTCACAAGCACCATCCCCGCAACAACGGGCATAAAATTGGCTAAGTATGAAAAGGAATAGCAGTCGGTCGAATCTGTCGTGTGAGGATATAGATGGAGATGTGAAGGCATGAATTGCAGATCACGGAAGTATCTTTCGTACCACTGTGTCCACTTTTCACTGGTAAGACCATTGTTTATGTATGTTAGGAAGGATGCGAAGTTGCTAGGGATGCAAATCAACAACAGATACTTTGAACGAAGTTAATGTATACGAGGAACCTGTGGTAGAATTCTAGATCATAGATGTTTTCAGTGCAATATGTATATAGAAGAACGATAAGCAGATGGGCTCGCAAGCGCCAGCCCCATAGTGGCGGGCATAAAATTGGCTAAGTATGGAATGGAACAGTGGTCAGTCGGATCTGTCTTGCGAGGATATAGATGGAGATGAAGACATGTCATCCCACCGTACATAGAAAGATGACTAAGTATAAAACTAGAAATCCATAATGAATGGGAAAAGCAAAATGGGAAAAAAGATAAGTATCTGAGAGTCAGGAAAACCCTTTTTTTTCGTTTATTAATAGAAATGTTTTCGAACCTCTGCTGGCTTCTCACTAGTAAAAGCGTTAAGTGCACATCATTGAAGTTCTTTTCCTGAAACATGTATATGAAGAAACAGGGGACATAGGTTCTGGATACCGCGAACCTAGGGCCTAGTGTCTAGATAAATGGCTAAGTATTGGCCAAGATGAAGTTTTGATATCTATTTCAATAGTATTCATACTAGTATCTATCAATGGATAAAGTTTTCGTATTTATATGAACAGTATTCATACTAATATATATTAATGGATTGTTTATGTTTCAAATGCAAATGATCTCCCAATTTGCAAGATGCTCTTTGGCTCACAAATATCGTTGAAACCAGGAAAATTTTGACTGCAAGATGTATATGACAGAATAGTGGACATATTTGTTTAATACCACAAACCCAAACATAACTGCCTAAGCTTTGCCGAAGAGGAAGTTTTCTATATTTTTTCCAACAATACTGACATTAGTATATATGCACGGATA
Source organism: Picea engelmannii (assembly GCA_009831015.1). Taxonomy (NCBI): domain Eukaryota; kingdom Viridiplantae; phylum Streptophyta; class Pinopsida; order Pinales; family Pinaceae; genus Picea; species Picea engelmannii. The sequence continues at coordinate 1,054,728 of ML778754.1, forward strand.
TTATCAAATAGAACAAGATGCAATATATCCAACATACTTCATAGGAACATTGTGTCAACAGTTCAGCTACCTTGTTGTAACTCATGAATTAATTCTATTTATGGAACTCGAAGAATGGGAGCAGAACGGATCCTCCAATTTCTTTCTTTAAATACAAAGCCGATGCCACATAAGTATGGCCTATGAAAAAGTATTTTTAAATGTAAAATGCAAAGAAAGAATAGACCAGGTTTTATTTAGATTGAAGTAGTGAGCAGCAGAAACAAAAGTTTGTCCTTCATGTTTAACGACACAGGGGAAGAAGGTACAAAATACAATTAAAACAAATACTAGAAATTGGAAAATACTATTAAGAAATAAACCAAAATTATTCTATATTCAAATAAGATGTGTTACAAAATACAGTTGAGGCTATTTGTGACAACGATTGTGATTTCGCCTGCTGTCAACCAATTAAAAATATGTACATTGATAAAGCTTCTTCACACTTTTCTTAATGTTCAAACTCTTTATTCGTAAAAAACGAGTTGAATATCAATTTTTGGTCTTGTACTTAATCAGTGCTACGAAGTACATCTATCCCAGTTTTTTGAATACCTTGTTTCTTCCAGATATGGCCTGCTTGCAATGGCTACTTATTCAACATTCCAGTCTTTGTCCAGTATTAATTTCCTTCTGTCGTTGAAAAGTTAGGGTTTAAGGTGTTTTCTTTGCAATGTTCCTGAGCATTCACATCCGAGACAACTTAGAAATGAGATTCAGGCCGATTTAAAAGTGAAGGAAGTCATTTTATGTCACAACAGTTAAGGCAGGGGAAAAAAATTCAAGTATATAGTGACTGGTATTCTCCCTGTATTCGATCATTTGTTTGGTTGAGAATCCTGCCTCGGGATTTGTATGTAACTTCTTTTCTTTACTACAGTAAATTGGAAGAAACGTCCAACCCAAATGCAAAATGAAAATTTGTTGAGGTACATAACTTCTTCGAGTAGCTGAGGTGTGGCAAGTGCATCAAATGCTGCAGAATGCACCAGCACAGGTCTGGCAAGTGTATCAAATGTTGAATATGGCATCAGAATATATATTTCCTCATAGCGGGGGAGGTATGGCGGCCCATAGAAAAGTCTAGAATGTTCAGAGGTGACACCAAATATGTGGACTCTGCAACTACATCTAGAGGAAATTGAACAAACTTTGACAAAGAACATGGTTTTCTGTCAAGTCGGCTACCAGAGCCACATGAAGTTCATCAAACTATGAAATAGAAACTCTTGTAGTGATAATATGTTGTTTTATCCACCCATACAGATTCTGTTACCAGCCTCCGAGGAAGACAAATACTTGTGCGATCTCTACAATTCAACACAGTGGCCAAATCTGTGTTGTTGGAAGAAGTTATATACTTAAACGAAGAACTATGTTGCAGGTGACCTAAAAATCCATTACAATTCCCAGCAAGAAAACAAAGAAGTTCAACAAACAAATCTCCAGCCAGTCTTTTCAACCAACTAAAGCATCGAACACAGGGAGAACACCAACCAGAACATACTTGTTCTTTTTTTTTCGTCCTCTCTAAGTTTCTCTTGTATAACAGAGTTTTTTTTTACACAAAGCTCATGTCACATAAAACCAGTCTCTCTTCTTTCATATGCCCCTCAATCGCATATCTAAGTTGTCTTACATGTCCATGACCAGGAACATTAGAACGAAGGCACCCTAAAGCGCTACTCTTTGATGATAGAGAGAAATGGCAGTAAGTATTTAAAATCAAGGCTGGATGGTCTTCCGTACATTTTGTGTTGATTCATTTTAATGACAGATGTTCTTGATATTTTTAGTTATTAATGCCAATCTTTTTTAATATGTACGTTGAATAGTGACTAGCAGCACATATTAAAATTCCCATATCCGAGCAGATTCTCAAATCTGACATCTAAGATATGCACAATATTAAAGAGGGACATGACATCAAGGCCTCTGAGGGTCACATGTTCGTGAACTATGTCGAAGCTTTTAAGAAAATTAAAAGTGCACAAGAAAAAAAAAAGTATTTTCGCAAATTCAAAATGCATGCAAAAAGAAATTACCAGATCCCATAATATTTGGTTGTCTATTCATTTTAAAGGCAGATGTCCTCGAGCTTTCCAGTTATTAAATCCCATCATTTCCAAATGCACAATATTAAAGAGGGGCATGACGTGAAGGCCTATGTGGGTGACACATTCGTAAACTATGCTAAAGATTTTAAGAAAACTAAAATTGCAGAAGAAAAAAAAAATCGCAAATTCAAAATGCAGGCAAAAAGGCACTTTCATACGTAAGGAACTTTAGTACTCAATGTTCTTCAAATTCAATGACATTTTTATTATTTGAGTAAAGGGGAAAAAACATCTGACAACCTCAAAGGAAGGTCATATATGATGGACAACTCATTGGAAGAAGCCATAGCGAGAATGTGAATTGAGTATCTAATAACCGCAGAACTACATTGCATTTGAGTCTTCATCTTTCCCTGCATGTTCAAAATAAAAAACAAGGAAGGGTTGAATATTAGCCTGTCTATTTATTTTAATGGGAAATGTCATCGAGCTTTCCAGTTATTAAAGCCCATCTTTTCGAACCTGTCTGGTCGGTTCTGAATTTTGAAAGCATATTTAATGTGTATTGGGAAGCATTGAATGTAGCGGGGATGGAGCCCTATGTAATAGACGTTACTACTATTTTTTTTGTTTTTGTCGACGAGCGTATGTAGAACGTACGTAATGAAAAGTAATTCGAGAATGCTATTTTTTTTGCACACGATCCCTTGAAATTCAAATAGTCCTCAAGTCTGATTGTCTATTTGTATATCACAGAACTATCTATGTTATTTGTAGGACACGGAACAACAGTGGTCGAAGTTAGACCCTACCACCCCGAGAACCCGCGATCCAAAAAATGCTTACTATTTTTTTTGTGTGTTTTTTTGTCCACCAGGGTAAGTAAAACAATGTACATAAAGTTTACTATTTCGACAATGCTAATTTGTTTGGATATGACAGCCTTCAAATTCAAATAGTCCGCAAGTCCGATAGTCAATTTGTATATCGGGGAACTCTCTGATTGTCAATTTTCAGCTGCCCACCCTGAGAACCCGTGATGCAAAAACTGGCAAAGTATGGGACAAGGGCTCCGTGCATGCTTTATATATCTACTTTATAAAATTACATAATTCCTATGTTTAATTTGTGTTGTCTAGGAAACCTATAATTTGATAAATTTCAATGTCTTCTCTCCAGGAGCCCTTCCTTTAAAGAAAACTAATTCGGAAATGCTAATGTATACACCATAGTTCGATACCACCTATCTGCCAAGCCGCATCCATAAAACCGGCTAAGTATGCAACCGAACCACTGTCAATCGGAATGATCATGGAACTCTCCGTGTTATTTGCAGGGCACGGAACAACAGAAGCCCAATTTTTAGCCTGCCACCCCAAGAACCCGCGATCATTAACCTATGCTATCCAGGAAACCGATAATTTCATAAATTGCATTCTCTTCTGTCCAGGAGGCTTTTTTTTAAAGAAAACTAATCCAGGAAAGATAATGTATACACCACACACAACCTGTCATAATATGCAACTGAACTACAGTCTCTTGGAATGACCACAGAAGCACGAGAAAATAGAGTCAAATGCAGTTTACAACAGGAAAGTAAAAGGGAGAGAACAGCTATATCTCCCACACAACAAAAGGAAATTTCATATCTATGAAACCGTAGTAACACAGAATCCATGGGAAAAGCATCAGCGGCTATGAAATATATTTTGAGCTCCGCAAACTCTGCTTCAAAGCGTAACAGATGCAATTAACATTGTTTGCAATTCTTTACCCTATTATTTTATCTTAAAAAGCCCAATTTTCATCCCGCCACCCCCAGAAGTCGCGATCATTAACCTATGTTGTCCAGGAAACCTATAATTTCATAAATTGCATTCTCTTCTATCCAGGAGGCCTTCCTTTAAAGAAAACTAATTCGGAAAAGTTAATGTATACATCGAACACAACCTGTCATAGTTCGATAGAACCTATTCCCGAAGCCGCATCCATAAAACTGGCTAAGTATGCAAGAGAACGACGGTCGCTCGGAATGACCACTGAAACGCAACAAAATAGAGTCAAACGCAGTTTACAAAGGAAAGTAAAAGGTAGAGAACAGCTATATCTCCCACATAGCAAAAGGCACTCTCATAACTATGAAACCATAGTAACACAGAATCCATGGAAAATGCATCGGCAGCTATGAAATATATTTTGAGGCCGAAAAACTCTATTTCAACGCATAACAGATGCAATTTACATCGCCTACAATTCTTTAGTCTGTTATTTTATCTTAATAGTATTCTATGCAAACTGAAGTGCAAAAAAATGTAACCAGAGATCCAACCGCAGATGCAACATCCCAACATTGCAAACCCTGGGAAAACAAGAAAAGGCACCAAATAAGAACCCAGCCAAGAAGCACCAAAAGGCCCAAGTGCAGGCGCAGGACCGGAACCCTGCAAAGTCGAGTCAAGCAACAATAAACAACATACAGTGAAGAAAGGAACAAGCAGCAACCACACCCCCAGGTAAGAGGCTCTTCCAATCACGACTGCATAAACCCAAACATGCAAACTGCAACAACATGAACAGGCAAGCAAGAACAACAAGAACATGCAAATAAGAAATCAGTGCCATGAAAAAAGCAAGCATGGACCAGTGAACCAGCAATGCCGCTGGAGCATATAAATTTTAAAAACGGAAGAAAATGTCTTGTAGCAAGCCTATTAAGTAACCATTCAACACTACCAAGCCTGTTAGGTAAACATTTAAGTCTGTCAGAAATGCACTGTAAACATTTAAGAAAAAAATTCAATGTGGCAGGTCTCTGACGTATCCCAAATAAATTCATATATTTTTTGTAACAATATTTCGAACACCAGAGAATGTATTGCAAATCCAAACTTTGGATATGCCACCATATCAAACATTGTCATAAATTTACCTAGCATAAAATGCTAAACCAAACATTCGAATTAATGGTAGCATTAATCCACCTTTGACAAATGCATAAAAAAATGTATGATTCAAAAAAGACCATATACTACCAAATACTTTGGAAATGAAAACATATTTTAAATTGGGAATAACGAAGGCGACAATAAGACCTCCAATCCTTTGTCCAATCAGATCTTGACAAACATGATACTTTTTATTATGTAAAAATCGATGTTTTCACTTCCCTTGTTCCAACAATAGACAACAGGGAAATATTTATGGTCAACGCACAAGCTAATGCCAGGTCAACGATTTATCGATCGCTATAGTCCCTCTATGCCCACGGCAGAGACTAATAACATTACTTGAATGACATGGTCAAATTCTTATCTCCGCGCCATATTATCATCTTCTATAAAATTTGGTATGGGAACAATAGCTATGGTTCAAAGTTTTTCCATATACGCTTACCAAATATGTACTTGAATTAAACATTTCAATTTGCATTGCATTACCATAAATGAGAAACTTGGTTACATGTCATGTCAAATTTATGAAATGGGATACGATGTGATCTTACTTAGTAATGATCCATGAGTTAACTCATAGTTAAACACTCATATTCCACCATGACAGTGATAGAGATTATGCCATGTCTTGGCGCCACTGAAGGGGATTGATAGTCATTTCACCTAACATGTACTGTCTCTCTTGAATATGGATCGTTTTCCACGCTTGGACTTGATTCATTGTTTCAATGCAAAATGGAGGAACAATAGGTTTTTGGCTCTGAGACATAGAGGTCTTAGTCTCTAGAGTTTACTTATCTAATGTTTCCTTCAACGTTCACCATTAACATTGTTATGTAAGTTAGAGTTCCCGTTGTTAGATACTATCGAAATTTGTTTATTAAATTTCATTTTTAATGTTGTAACTCTAATACCATTTGTAACATCACCTCATAATCAACAATATTTTTTTTTAAATAATTCATTGATTAGCATATATTGTCATAGTTAATAGTTTTACCATAGAAACTCTAAGTATAACTATTAACTATGACAATATATGTTAATCAACAAATTATTTAAAAAAAAAATGTTGGTTATGAGGTGATGTTACAGGTGAGGATGGAGAAAGGCAAAGAAAAGAATATTTGGGAAGGATTGATGATTGTTTTAAGCAAGGATTTCTACTTAGTGAATTTTGTAGACAAAGCAAGGAACTCCAACACACACAAAAAGGCAACTTAGTTCACCTGTAAGCTTGTTGTCCACCAAAAGAAATTGTTCAATAAGTTTAACCATAATATACAGTCACTTTTTTAATCACTGACCATTTCTCTATCAAGTCTGACCATCAAATCAAAGTGATAAATGAAAAGGAAAAGAAAACATATAATTGAAAGAAAAAGAAAAGCGAGAAATAAAATGAAGCAAACCAAAAACTCTATCTACCAATTTGTTAAAAATTTGTGTCTTATTTATTAACATTTTTATATATTCTCTTTTATTTATGTACAAGGAAAAAAGGATGCAGTAACCTAGGACTCAAGTGGGATGACACTTGGCATAGAGGAACACATCATTTTCTTTACAAGAAAGATTCGTGACTTGGAATACTTTGTGCAAGGAAAGCTCACTGACATGCCAACCCATAGATGCATATGGTGGGGGAAAAGGACTTGCCAAGATCCAAAGAAATGGTTACCATCCTCCAAAACATGCCAACCAACATAATAAGTTTTGCACCTTAAACTGAAAGCATCAATGGGATTAAATATTTGATGTTTAAGGTTCAAACTTTGAATATCAAAGATAGGGTCAATAGACTCATTAAACATCATAATGACATCAGTTGTTATAACATCCCATACAATTGATCACACTTTATTGACTTATTCTTTGAGGACACTTGCATGTAAGTGATTCGGTTATGGTACAATATGATTTCGTTTCGAATCTCAAGGATGATTTTAGGGGATAAATTTTGCTCATGGTCTAATTTTCCATGGTTTTTCCCAAAAAATGATTCACTATTCTAAAAATAATTCGCCCAAATTCTATAGGATAAAACTATTTTACCTTAAAAATCGCAAAATTTTATACAAACTATTAGCACTAGACGTCACCCTTGGATTGCATAGAAGGTAAGCCTAGTACCGATTAGTTTATACAATAAATGTAAATGATGTTTAGGTTATCAAATGGAGAGGACTCAATGATAATAACGTTCTAACTCATAAATCTGGACTAGCATGCATAAGCAATTGAGGTGTGAAATCAACTTCAGTTAGTAAGTTGGAGTAAGGGTGAATAGAGGGAAGACTTTGGTGAGGAGAGTGTAGAGGTATGTCGTGGACATCGGGTCTTCCAACACCCTAAGGAGGAAAAAATTAAACACAAGATCCTCTTGAATTCAAATCTCAAAGAAACTGAAAGAAATTATAACAAAACTATAATCAAACATTCATCATAATACAGTTACAACAATTCATGTGAATCAGTGATTCATGAACTCTCTCAGTATCAGAGGCAAATAATATGGGGTAAGAAAGTTGACTTAGATTAATCAAGAAGTCTCAAATCAAGTACATAACCAGAGAACCAATGTTCTTCATCAAAACATTACAATAGCAGGGAGCCTAGCTCAACCATTCGACCTTAACAAAATATCAAAATTGTCTATAAATACCCAGAAATGTTGCAACCACCAAGAGTATGATTGAACCACTTCCTTCAAAGCCTTCAGTCGGCGCCTACTCTATCATATTGTGCAGGTCTTCTCATGTCAGACGCGAGCCAGGCACAGTTATGTTCTTTACAGGAAAAATTGCCCATAAGGAAGCTTCAGATCATCAATGTGCCTTCATGGCTGCACTTTGCAATGCTTTCCATTTATGGGGTGAGATGAGGTCTCAACTATTGCCCCCAATATTCAATAACTACCTTCATTGGTATCAATACAAGGCTTGACACTCATGAATGTTTCCAGGAGGTGCCATACGAATTTTTCAAGTTAATCCCGACGTCTCCAGGCCAAGTAGATCTTCTTCTATGACCAATACAGACGCTTTCGGTCTTTGGCGCAGCTCCTCTCCATCGCTCCATTTTCAATGTGAACTAGGGCCATGACTCTACGCAATTGCGGGTGTGACCAAGGGCGGTTTGAAAGAAAACCTCTTTTGTCCCCTCAATTCACCATGAACCGCCACACATCCCTTTCCAAAAACCACAATTCTGATTGCGGCCCACTCTTGAAATTTTAAAACGTGTGCACCTTTCGACCCCACAATGGAGCATGATTGTTGATATTGTGACTTGAGATGAGGCTTCTTGATCTACGACCTAGCTCTGGCACTTTAGATTGATGGATCAGATCTTCCCTCTTTGAATCAATGGCTGAGATATGCTTCATGAATCGACCTTCGGGAATTTCAATTCTCAAACCACATTTCCCTCTAAGAAAAACCTCTGGAGCTGAGGATCTGATGATGTGTGGCATTCTGGATTTGGACGGCCGAGATCCACTTCGGGTCCTTTTGTTCTAGCACTATACTTCGCGCAAGTTTTCACTCCCGAACATTCGTGAGCCACTGATCTGGACTGTTCATGGATTCTTCGTCACTGAAATATTAAAACTATATTTTTCTTATGCTTCAATATCGAAACAAGTTGTTTAAGAAATTTGTGCTTTGTGTTCATGGCTGCGACTTGCACGATCAAGGATTTGGTTCACTAGTTGTGCGCTGAGAAAACAGGGATACCAGGGTGCACAAATGAACAAGGGAAAACAGAAAATGATTTTATCGGACGAAGGAGGAAAAACTTCAAGACTCAACCTGCGAAAAGGATAGAGACAAGGAAAAACTACACACTTAGGTAGAAACCACAAACCCACAAGACTCTGACAAGTTCATGTGATAACATTTGGCTCCATAGGGGATGGCATGCTCCCTGTGAGCTGTTAATAACCAGTAGCTCCAATGTCTTAATTTTTGGGTTATGGAGTCCCTTATTAAAACCAAAAGTAAAAGGAAAAAAATATATTTACAATGATATGGGAAGCCACTTCTGGCTCAAATAAAAAACTTCTTTAGAAAATGCCCATTTACAGGGCTACCAAAACCTTCAACATCCTCCAAATCCTGCAACTTGTAAGTGTTATTTGAAAAAACCTCAGAAATTTTGAAGGGGCCAATCCACAAGGCCTCAAATTTATCGTGATTACCTTTATATTGTTTAGGTGCATCCCACTTGAGTACTAGATCTCACAGCTGGAAATCCTCTTTGGTCACCTTCTTATCAAAGGCCTTCTTGAACTTCTATTGATGGTCATGTGCTTTGTGCAGTAGTTTCTCTCTAGTCTGTTGCACTTCTACCAGTTGATGTATTCTCATAATCATATCATTTGGTTCTCCTTGGTAGTCTTGGAATAATTTCACCATAGGTAAGGCAAGTTGAGAAGGAAAAATGGCTTCAACTCCATATACAAGATGGAAAGGAGAGATACCAAGAGATCTCTTTGTTGTCACTCTGTCATCCCACAAAGCAAATTTAAGCTTTGAATCCCATGCCTTATTTTTTTCCTCTAACAAACTTTTGATGATCTTAATAAGGCTCTTGTTAGAGGACTTTGCCAGTCCATTCCCTTGGGGATAGTAAGGAGTAGAGTGAATCAATGTGATTCCAAAATGTTCACAAAACTTAATCAATGGTTCAGCCTTGAAAGCTGCAACATTATCAGTGACAATTACATTTGGACAACCAAATCTTGCCATAATATTTTCAATAAAACCAATGATTATCTTGTGGGGAGCATTTGTTGTGCGGATGGCCTCTATCCACTTAGTAAAGTAGTCTGTGGCATTCAAGATCCACCTATGATGACCAATTGAAGTAGGATGAATTTCCCCAATAAAATCTAGGCCCCACTGCTGAAAGGGTCCTAAAGATACCACAGGCTTTAATGGCAAAGACTTGAGTTGTTGCTTTCCAGAGAATTTTTGACACTTGACACAAGACTTGATCTTTGCACAGACATCAGTGAAGAGACTAGGCCAAAAATACCCAGCCCTGAGAATCTTGTAGGTTGTGGTTCTCCAGAAGTGATGCCCCCCACATAAACTATCATGAAAATCATACATAATATTTTGGGCTTCTTGTGGGTATATACATATCAAAAGAACTGTTAAAGGGTCATTCCAATATAAAACTTCATCAATCAGACAATATTTAATTGATTTGAGATTCAAATCTCTTACCTTGCTCTTTCCCATGCCATCAAGAGGTTATAACTTATGTAGGAAAATATAATGTCTTTGTACCAAGTGCATCCTGCTAATAGGGGTATGACTTTAGGATCTTCATCAGAGAACTCAGCTTGTTGATTCTATGAACAACTATTGATGAAATTGACCCCCAAGGATTTATAATTAGATTCAGCCAGCAACCTAGCTAAACCTTGACCTTTAACCAATTTGGTAGGCTTTATTTCAAGATCAAATTCAAGGATTGTGGCAATCCACTTGCTCCTTCTTCCGTCTATGTCAGGTTGGATGGGGATCTCCTTCACAAAGGTTGAAGGGACATATGCAATGACTTTTGAATGTAGCACATAAACTCTAAAAGATTTGAGAGCTTTAACCAAAGCATAGGCCTGCTTTTCCATGATGTCATACTTTATTTCAGCATCTCTCAGTGCCCTACTGAAAAAGGAAATGGACTGCTCTAACCCTTCGAAATTTTTCTGCAATAAAACAATTGTTATTGTGTCAAATGAAGAAAAAGAGAAAATCAGAAACTCCTTGGAGTAGTTAAGACTGATGAGCACGGGTGCTTCAGTCAAGGCCTTCTTTATTTGGTCAAAAGAGTTACAATATTCAGAATTCCATTTGATTTCATTTCCTTTCCTCAACATGGTTGTGACCAACTTCACCAACTCAGCAAAATTTGAAACAAACCTTCTCAGAAAATTAATTTTCCCCAAGAAAGACTAAACTTCTTTCTTGGATCCAGGGAGTGACAAGGTTTGGATAGCTTCTACCCTACTGGGATCAATCCTTACTCCCTCAGCTGATACTATGTGCCCCAATAATTTCCCCTCCTTCATGGAAAACAATGAATTTTTAGGATTTAAGGAGAGACCAAATCTCATGCATTTCAAGAAAACCTTTCTCAAATGATAACAGTGCTCTTTATCAGACCTGGAGAAAATTGTAATGTCATCCAAATAGATGACTACAAATTTATTTTTTTCTTCAATGAATGCAATGTCCATAGCTTGTTGGAAGGTTTCCCCTGCATTCATCAATCCAAAGGGCATCTTAGCGTACATGAATGTACTCCAAGGAGTAGTGAAGGTTGTATTCTCTGTGTCTTTAGGCAAGACAGAAATCTGATTGTAGCCAGAAAATCCATCAATCATGGACATCCTAGATGCACCAGTCACCCTCTGTAATATGTGCTCCATCTTTGGTAGGGGGTAATTTTCCTTCTTAGAGCTTCTGTTCAGGTTCTTGAAATCGACACAAAGTCTGATTTTTCCATTCTTATTTCTCACTGGGACCAAGTTGGCCACCCATTCAAAATACCTTAGAGGGATGATAATCTAGGCATCCAAAAGCTTTTTCACCTCTTTCTCCCTAATAGGCAACAACATAGGATTTATTTGTCTCAAGTTTTTCCTAAATGGTTTTCCTCTTACTTCAATGGTATATTATGTTCAATGACACTTGTGTCATATGTTCTGAGATCTTCATATGTACAGGAAAACACATCAGCAAATTCTTTTAACAACTCTGCATATTCAACCCTTTGCTTCCTTGACAAGCTGCTTGACAACTTGACAAATTTTGGATACTTCTCTGTACCAATATTGTACTCAGCTATATCATCATCCTTAGTTGAAACTTTAACCTTCACTGCCACATCATTCCCGTCGAATAGTCTTTCCAAAGGAACTAGTCCTTTTGGAATATGATTGCTAGGAAATTGAACAATATGATGATGGGAAATTTTTCTTAGAAGAACATAAGCCTGAGGATTATTTTTAGAGTCATGATCTTGGTCTATATGTAATGCAACAAAATCATCAACTGACTCAAGGAATTTTTTGAGCTCCAGGTCATCCTCAAACACCTTCAATGCTTGACATTGTCAGGTACAGAGGGCCTATATTTCACCTCTACATCATACTTGAGTTTTGGTGGCAATGGGACTCTGAAATGGCTTGCTGAAACAACCAAACAATTAGCCATGGTATTCTCCTCTCTTGGAATAAATGAAATGTTGTAAGCCAAGAAGAAACTGTCAACTAGGTCCCACACTTCATTTTTGTAAGCTCTGAGCCTAGGATGCTTATCTTGGTAAATACTTTTGATCTGATGAACAATTAGTTCTACATCACCAAATATTGATATCTCCTCAATCCCCATGTCCTTTGCATCCCTTAAACCTAAAACAAGAGCTTCATACTCTGCCACGTTGTTGGTAGCCTCAAATTCTATATTGTAGGACAAATCTATAGTCTCTTGATAAGGTGAAACAAAGACCACTCCAGCACCAACACCTTCCTTAGAAGAGGCTCCATAAAAAAACATCTTCCAAACAGAGGTAGTTGGAGGAGGGGTTTCACAAAAACCGATGGGTTGCTTTCTGATTTTAAGAGGAGGTTTAGGAGCATTAGCGAGCTACAATATGTTGGATCCCAAATCAGTGTCAAAAGAAAAAATAGGATGGTTGGTGGGGTTTGTTTCATCACTAATAATGTAGGCCAAATGAGATTCCCTGTAAAGTATCCTTTGTTCACCCCCAAACACAGGAATGGTGGCGTATGAAAGGTCCATCTGCAAGGTTCCCCCCAATCTCTTTATCCAATATCTAGATAGGAGCATCTCGAACTTAGGAGTAACATCATCCACTACGATATCCATGACCACGCTCTTCATTGGCAACTGGAACAGAGAAATGGCCAGGTCTTTGATAACCCCAAGGCACTTCACCTTCCTGGAGTCGAAAGAATATAGATCATGGTAGGCTTTTGTAACCTCCAACCTGAGCTCTTCCATGAAAATATTAGGCATAAGATTGTGAGATGCCCCTGAATCCACCAAGCAGTTTTGCAGCACCTTATCATGGATGTTCAATGAAGTGTAGAAGGGAGGGGAGGATTTGTCTATATCCTCTAGCAAAGGCCCTAATATGACAATTGGCCTTTCATCTTGGAGGTTAACTAAGTCTGTGGAGTGAGATGCGAGTTCGGGTTGAAAAAAATTTGATAAGCACCTTTTGAAATCTTCATGCTTGACTAACTCTGAGAGAGGTACAGGGATTCTAATATTTTGAATCTCATGCTCAAAGCTATAAGGGGAGAGAGGCTTCAAAATCTCCTTCACCTCTAGGATAGGACTTTTGACCACTGGTGGGGGTCTTTGTGCGTTCCTTTCTTTGATGTTGTCTGCTATATCTCTAGCAGGTCATTCAAGAGTGTCAGGATTTCCTTCCTTCTTCTTGGATCGAAGGTTATATCTATTTGGATCGTTGCTGGATTTTTCTCCTTTGCTCAGCTTATTTAGTTGATTACTCATGAGGGCTTCTTAGTATGCATACTAAGTTAAATGATGGGATGAAGAGGTATCTCCAAGGCAATGGATCTCAGGATCAAAATCTTCTTCCTCTCCATCTTCATTGGTAACCAGGTTATTTTGGGGAGGAGTTTGGATTTTATGATCATCTCGATCCCTATTTCTCTGATCTCTTTGGATAGTCTGAGGGGTATTAGTTGGTATTTTGAAACTACCCCTATTATCAGAAATTTGGGGATTTCTATAGCTCTGCTTTCCTTCCAATTCGAACCTTTCCATTCTAGCAAAAAGTGACTTTAGTAGTTTGGTTACTTCATCCATTTAAGGGGGGGCAGAAAAGGAACTAGAAGTCGAAGCTTCAGACATACATTTTCTTATGTCTTTATCAGCCTTACTCCTAAGCTTATCAACTGCCAATATATTATATTCTACTTCAATGGATGAATCTTTCATATAAGCCAAGGAGGTAGGTCTTCTTTCTCTTAACAGGAGGCAGAAATCAGGGTCAAAAGCACTAGAATAAGTAATCTTTGCAGAGGTTTTTGTAGGCTTAATCTCAGTGGGAATTTTATTATTCATTATATTAAACCTCTTTGAGAAGTCAAAAACAGATTCCCCTTCCCCTTTATTTAGTGATCTGAACTCTATAATATAGTAAAGGAAATCCTTTCTATCACCCCAGTTCTTTAAGAAGGCTTCATCAAGGGCTTCAATCCCATCAATAGATCCAGGGGGAAAATCCATGAACCATTTCATGGACTCTCCATCAAGGCTATGAACAAAAATTCACATCCATACATCTTCAATCACAATGACATAATTGTTAGCATAACTATAGAAGGATGCAAGGTGCTCCTCTGCAATTATATCTCCCTCACTTGTGAACTTGGGAAATTGTTTAAGGTAGCCATAAGACAGGAGATCACTCAAAGGCTGAGGCAGAACAAGAGGGGTGTACCTAGAATCCACTATAGCATCCATTCTATTTCTGGGGGGATTAGCTTCTACCATTGGGATGTGAACTGGAGGCGAACCCAGAGGGGATGGAGTTTGGACAGGTGAAACTGGGGCAGTGCTTCTGGGAGAAAAAGGGAAAGGCTAAGTGTTGGGAGATAAAGATAAGAGGTTGGAGGGAACGGAGGTTTCCCCCTCTGTAATTGCAGAAACTATAATCGGAGGAGGAGTAGTAAAGTCTGGAGTAGGAAAGTCTTCTAAGGTCAAATCTCTCTCCTTCCACTTCACAAATTTGGGGAAGAAAGAGGTGTCAAAGCTCTCTCCTTCCAAACCAAGAATAGGAGGGGATAAATCGGCAAGAAAACTCCAAATATTTAAATTTCCTAAAACTCCAGCAGTTTGTATAATAGGAGAATTAGAAACAGTTACTGGAGTTTGTAAAGAGGGATTATGAAAATTATCAAAAAAACTTGGCACAGTAGTGGAGGTACCTTTTTTAGCAGTCTTTCCCTTTTTGATAATTTCCTCTGGGTCAACTTCAGACGTTGCTTGAGGAAGCAATGGAGTGGACCTCGTGTGTCTTCCTTAGGAGCTAGAAATGAAACAGTGGAGTCACCAGGTGCAAGTTGCAATCTCCAATAGTACTGATATTTGATGCACCTTCAGAATCAAAGCTTCTTTGTCGTTCTATCTCAGGGAAAAGTCTTCAATTTGTTCCCCGACAACGGCGCCAGAAATGTTAGCACTAGAAGTCACCCTTAGATTGCATAGAAGGTGAGCCTAGTACCCATCAGTTTATATAGTAAATGTAAATGAGTTTTAAGTGATCAAATGGAGAGGACTCAATGATAATAACGTTCTAACTTAGAAATCTAGACTAGAATGCATAAGCAATTGAGGTATGGAATCAACTTCAGTCAGTAAGTTGGAGTAAGGGTGAATAGAGGGAATAATTTGGTGAGGAGAATGTAGAGGTTCATCGTGGACATCAGGTCTTGCAACAGCTTAAGGAGGAAAAACTTAAACACAAGATCCTCTTGAATTCAAATCTCAAAGAAACTGAAATAAATTATAACACTATAATCAAACATTCATCATAATACAGTTACAACAATTCATGTGAATAAGTCATTCATGAACTCTCTCAGAATCAGAAGAAAATAAGATGGCGTAATAAAGTTGACTTAGATTAATCAAGAAGTCTCAAATCAAGTACATAAATAGAGAACTAGTGTTCTTCATCAAAACATTACAATAGCAGGGAGCCTAGCTCAACCATTCGACCTTAACAAAATATCAAAATTGTCTATAAATATGCAGAAATGTTGCAACCACCAGGAGTGTGATCGGACCACTGCCTTCAAAGCCTTCATTCGGTGCCTGCCCTATCATATTGTGCAGGTTTTCTAATGTCAGACGCAAGCCAGGCACAGTTATGTGCTTTATAGGAAAATTTTCCCATAAGGAAGCTTCATATCGTCAGTGTGCTTTCATGGCTGGGCTCTGCAACACTTTCCATTTATGGGGTGAGATGAGGTCTAAACTATCGCCCCCAATATTCAATAACTACCTTCATTGGGATCAGGACAAGGCCTGACACTCATGAATGTTTCCAAGCGGTGCCATACGATTTTTTCGAGTCAATCCCGACTGCTCGAGGCCAAGTAGATCTTCTTATGTGACCAATATGGATGCTTTCGTTCTTTGGCACAACTCCTCTCCATCACTCCATATTCAATGTGACCTAGGGCCATGCCCCTATGCAAGTTCACGATTGCGGGCACGACCAAGGGTGGTTTGAAAGAAAACAGATTTTCTCCCCGCAATTCACCATGAACCGCCACGTGTCCCTTTCCAAAAACCATGGTTCTAATTGCGGCCTGCTCTTGAAATTTAAAATCTGTGCACCTTCCAACCCTGCAATGGAGTGTGACCATTGATCTTGTGATTTGAGATGACACTTCCTAATCGACGACCCATCTCTGGCACTTTATATCGATGGATCGGATCTTCCCTCTTCAAATCAACGGTTGAGATCTGCTTCGCGAATCAACGTTTGGAAATTTCAATTCTCAAACCACATTTCCCTTTAAGAAAAACCTTCGGAGCTGAGGATCTGATGAGACATGGCATTTTGGATTTGGACAGACGAGATCCACTTCGGTTCCTTTTGTTCTGGCGATATACTTCACGTAAGTTTGCACTCCCAAATGTCCGTGAGTCATTGATCTAGACTGTTCATGGAATCTTCGCCGCTGAAAGATTAAAACTTTCTCTTTCTTATGCTTCAATATCGAAACAGGCTGTTTAAGAAAGTTGTGCTTTGTTTTCATGGCTACGACCTGTACGATCAAGGATTTGGACGACTGGATGCGAGCTGAGAAAATAGGGAGACCAGGGAACACAAACGAGCAAGGGCAAACAGAAAATGATTTTATCGGCCGAAGGGGGGAAAACTTCAAGACTCGACCTGCGAAAAGGATAGAGACAGGGAAAAACTATAGACTTAGGTAGAAACCACAAACCCAGAGGACTCTGACAAGTTCATGTGATAACACAAACTATATAAAATCCTTATAAATTTGAATATTTTTACAAAAATATCGTCAAACATTTTATAGTTGGCATATGAAGGATTAGTAAGATTCGCCAAGGTTTATACATTTTAAAATAAATTTTCATCCTTAAAATCATCCCTAGTTTCAATTATGAGTTATAAATGATGATAATGATGTATTGTTGCTTTTAGATGTATATGTATTGACAAATATTATCAACGAGTTCTCCTAAATGTGCAGGTCACATGACAGGTTATGGATGTTGATGACATCAATGGACTTCCTTGGACTCCAAATTGAGTTAGGGAGTCGATTGTATTTTGATTGAGTTTTTCATTTTACGCACATGTGATATATGATTGATTACAATATCATTTATGTATATGGATTATTGAAACAGTTTTTGTCAGTGGATGTATGCCTGACAATTCTTGTTAATCCGAATCACATAAGGAGTAAAGGGGTCATGCACATAAACTAGACATTTAAGGGAGAGGTGTGGCAGCGTCCCTGTCACATCCTACTAGCACCTCTGTTGTGACCTAAATTGTAGGTTAACATTTATCTAGTTCGAGAGGTGCACGATGTCGTGAGGGCAGATTCAGACAATCTCTCATGAGGAAATCTAAGGCGTGCGCAATAAGGAAAAATCCATATTCCTTAGAATCCCTTGGTCTCTCACAAGGTCGATCAAACTTCCAAAAACAGTCAAAGGTGAGTGGCACCCTTGGAGCACGGAGGTGCGTCTTGAAGGGCACGTCGCGTAATTAAAACATCAGTCAATAAATCTAGGTGGCCTAGAAAACATTGAAATGGTTAGACCTTGTTATAATAAAATAATTAATTAAACAGTAAATTATAAATTAAAATCCTAACAAGAGTCTAAGCCTAATTCTAAGACTAAGTCTAAGTCTAAATTTAAATAAAGGACTAAATGAATTATGAAATAAGTTAAAATATTTGAGATATAATCAAACTCTAGAAAAATGGGGAATAAAAATTAAAGGTTGGATAAAATGCACATGTGTGCAAGAAATTAATAAAATGGATTTTTAAAAAATAAAAAGAGATAATAAATAGAGAGAATGGGTGTATACATGGAATAGTATCTTGAGTCAAACTACCATGAAGTATAACTAAAAGAAGAATCTTAATCCAACTCTAACTAGTATCTAGTTAGGATACACTCTTTAAATGAGAATTTGGGGAACTAAGGGACAATGAAGAGCGAAAATAGGAACACATTGGGGAATGTGAGGGAAAATAGATTTTTAAATAAAATAAAAAGGGTAATTACTTGTGCAACTTGGGGAGAGTGTGACAAGTGTGTGGGTGAATAATCATAATTAAATTAAATTAAAAGTTAATTATTTGTGCATGAGGACATGCGCCATTAGGGATTTTTCTATAAAATAAATGGTGTAGAAAGGAAATGGATCTCACTTTTCTTAGTATTGTTATGCTGCCAAAATTTTGTTGGACTGTGTTTTACTTGTGAGAGTTGGGATTTCAAGATCGAGAAAAGAGTGGAATCTCTTCCTTGTGAGGCAATCTTGGGAGCTATTGTGTTCTGCTTTTGTGCTTGGACCCTTTGCGTCTTAGGGGCCTAAGGGGGAAGAAGAGTACCCCTAGAGATTGGTTGGGAGGTACTGGTGAGATTATTTGATTAGCAACAAAGAAGGAATTTGTTAGGCAACCACATCTCTTCGGAGAACGATTACTTCATCAACTATTGGTCATGGTATTTATTGTGGTTTTACTCATGGATTGAATGTAATTCTATATAGTGGATACAATTGGTAGAGATGATAAATATCAATGTTATATGTTGTTTTATAGTAAGCGTATTCTTTTTTTTTTCTAAATATACAATGAATCGGTGGTATTTGTTACATGTTGCTTGATAGTATGCGTATTCATATTTCCTTTTCTGAATATACAACGAATCGATGGTATTTTTTATATGATGTTTTATAGTATGCGTATTCATATTTCCTTCTTGAATATACAACAAATCGATGGTATTTGTATGAATATTTCTGTGTATTAAATTTTACAACTATGAATTATTAAACTTATATACATCTTTAATATTATTGAAAATAAAAGAAATTCCTTCTACGTTATGAAATTTCTATTCTATGAGCCTTACTGGTCAATGATGTTTTACTCTCTGTGTAATTATTTCGAAAACAAGGTTATTTGGTTGTTCGTGTTAGATCATGGGTTGAATTCCTTATTCAAATAGTTATAATTTGAGTGTCAAGAAGAATTGGTCTTACCAATATAAATTAATTGTGTAACATGTAGATCTCTATAGTCATCACAAAGGGAGCGATGTTTCGGTTAAATAACTCCTTCTAGAACCATTGTCGATTCATTTTATCATGAAAATATAGTGGTTGTGTACAAGAATTATTAAGTTCCAATTCTCTTTCTGGGATTTATCCATAACATTGGGTGTTGGTTCAAAATATTTGTTTTTGTATAGAGTATCCTTGTGTTTTTGTTGCAAGTAGAGATCCTCCAAAAATGATAACCGATCTGTGGAGGTGAAATAGTATATGCGTAAGACTGGAAAACCCACCTTCGATTGTTAGTTGTTGAAATTTGTGTATCCATGTTTTAAGAGGATATGAAATTCTAGAATGTGAGGAGCCAGATTTTCATTCCTTAATTTATTAATTGTAATTGGATAATCCTTCAGGTTTCCTGTGTTAATACTTCATTGGAAAATAGAAACATTTTCTCGTAATGAATGATTTACTCGGGACATTGTTGGATTGGGTTCTATCAGTTTTCCATTATCGTGAGGGTATTTTTTTTTCAAGTGTATATTTGGAACGAGTAGTCATTTCCATTTGACCATATGTATTTCTCTATTTGTGTCTTCCTTTGCATTCAGACGCATTTATTTGAATGATGGTAATTATACTACCTATGCGTATTCATTACTAGCAGAGATTTGGAATCCAATTCCTTATTGACAAATCTATTTTGTGATTTTTGGATTAGACAGTTGTCGTAGGCTAGCGATTTAAACTTCATGTTCCTTGAAGCGAAATTGATTATTGTGTTGGATTGTCTTTCATTAAACCTTGTAGCCTATCTAAGGATGAATTAAAATCTCTCTGAGTTCCTTACTGTGTAAAATTTTTTGGAAGGGAAGTTTCTCTGGTTTTCTATTTAAATAATAAAAACTATGCAGACTCAAGAAATATGAGTTCGACGTAGAAAATGATACACATGACAATCCTGGGTAGAATTAACTCATGTTCCTTTATGATCAAGTTGTGTCGATATTGACTATCAATTAGTAGTACCCATCCGTCATGAGAGTAACAATATTTTGATTGTGTATTTACTAATAAATCCGAACTAGTTGATAGATTGGACTTCATCAATTACTCTATTAATGAAATCTAGTAGTGGATAGGATCTACGATCATCTTGTTGGATAAAAAAATTCTGAATGTTGATGTTTAACAATGATTTTCGTTCCTGGAAGTATTTTTTCATCTTATAATAAAGGATGACTTAAAGCATGGATATGTAGATGTAAATGATTTTTAATTTGATTATAATTCACCTATTATTGTAAGTAATTTCACTCTTAATAAACCTGATTAATTTGTTGGTGTCTTCCTCTTCGGATAATATTAAACTCATGATAATATCAAACCATTAATCCTCTTTATAATCTGGACCTATTTGTATTCGTTGAGAAGTCAATATTGTGATTATATTGATATTGAAATTTTATCTAAATAATATCTATTGGAATCATAAAACTCATTCTTTATAGAGGACTGGGTTTAGTCTTAAATTTTTTCACTTATATAAACAATAAAAAGGTTGATGTAGTATTGATTTCTTAGATTCCTTTTTAACTAAGGTAATTCATTTTTTTAGTTAAATACACTCTTGGTATTTTGTAGTAGGTCGTTGACGAAAGTTCAAAATACTTCAATTAATGGGATTACACTATTGAATTGTTAAATATAAGTATAGAAATAGTAGTAAGAAGTTTGGTGTGGAACAAACACAAATTGTTTAACCGTTGTTCGTTGGTTTACAAGATTTCCTTCTTAATAAATTGTAGTGATATTATTTCCTTGAGTCACTAATAAAAAAAAAATCCATAAACTTTCCTTACTTGACATTTTCACGGATATTTAAATTGTGTAAGATTAGACGTTACATATGGTATCAAAGCAGGTTCAACCTTGCGACAAGGAACATGTTACGCCTTACATTGTGTTAAATTAAATGATTAAATATGTATCACTAATTAATTTTGAAATTTTCCATGTAGGTAATCATGGTTAGAGGACACAGGGAAAGTATACGTCATGGTGCAGGAGGAAGAGATGTGCCTCCTCCGATAGCATCCACGGTAGAGGGAACTAACCCTTAGGAAGATGAGAAGGCTATTAAGCAGGAGCAGGTTATTGCGAGAGATGTGGTAGGTATGATGAGATCTTTCCAGAGGATGTTAGAGGTGTTGATCGACCGCCTGGAACGAGATGAGGGTAGAGCATCTGTGCCCAATGAGGGTTCATAACACGCTCCAGCTAGTAGCGGTAGTATACATAGAGAACTCGAGAAAGTGAAGTTTCTTGAGTTTTGGGGTGCCACAGACGGCTTAGCTGCCGAGGCATGGTTGGAGAACATGGTGATGTGCTTCGCACTTCGTGATTACACCTACAACATGAAATTCCACATGGAGGTCTTTAAACTGAAAGGGAATGCTCTACTTTGGTGGAAGACACTCCTACCTCAACTAAACATGTTCGTTGAAGACATGTCATGGGAATTGTTTGAGGAACGATTCTAGGAGAGGTATTTTTTAGATGAATTCATTGAGTGTCAACTTAATGAGTTCAATGCCTTACGACAAGGTAGTCGTACGATGTTGGAGTATGAGTTCAGGTTCATGGATCTACTTAGGTATTCTCTACATATGAACATCGAGAAGGTAAAGGTCAACGAGTTTGTGTTTGGCCTTAACTTCAACATTCGTGTGAAGGTGAGGATCCTAATGCCTCAAACGCTAAATGATGTAGTTTAGAAGGCCCTCATATCCGAGGAAGAGATGAACAGTGGGGTTCAGGGCAGGACTCCTTCTAGAACAACTGGACAGATGACACCGGGAGCACAACAACATCAGACACCAGCCAAATAGACTTCTAGGAAATGAGATACGACCATACGACCTATGTTCTCGACACCAAGATGGCATACTCCTCAACAAAGGACTCCTTACAGAGCACCACAACAGCAAAAACAACATCGTCTGCAACATCAACAACATTTTAGACCTTTTCAGCAGAACAGACTAGGATCACAAATGGCTAAGACCATAGTATCTACTTCGAGGACCAAGAGAACTGGACTGAAGACTAGATGTTGGACATGTGGAGAGCCACATTACCAACGATATTTTCTGATTGAGAAAGCCAGAGTGAACGGATCATTAGGACCCACTACAGTTGGAGATTTGGGCAAGGCCCACAGGATATATGCAACAGTGAACAACCTCCAGGCCAAGCACCAATCCATTATGCTCGAGACTTCATGTATGATCGATAATCAAAATTTTAGTATTTTGATAGATAGAGGTGCTACAAAGAGCTTTATTTCTAGTGCAGCGCTAAAGAGAATTAAGGTAAAGGCAGTCGAGCAGGACAGGTTCAGATACATAGAAATGGAATCGGGAGCCAAACAAAAAGTTGGAGGAAAGTTTATGGATTGTAGCATTATCTTGGGTGATTTTGTAACAAAGGCCAACCTATATTTCACAATCTTAGGATCTTATGACGTAGTGATTAGCATGGACTAGTTGGAATCACATGATGCAATAATTAACTGCAATACAAAACGGTTAAGTTTGGCAGATGATTTAGGACAAAGTAGGGTGATTGTAGAAAGAAACTAGGGGGTTTCACTGAGATTTATTTCTTCTCTACAACTACAGAAAAGTATGTAAAAATGATGCAAGTTATATGAAATCTTAGCGCTAAATCAAAAGGGCGAGGCGAAAGGATTAGAAAACCTTCCTCTAGTATCATATTTTGTAGATGTATTTCCAGAAGAGTTACCAAGATTACCACCCGAAAGAGAGTTGGAGTTTACAATAGACTTGAAACATGGAACTGAATCGATAGTGAGAACGCCATATCAGATATCAATGCCTGAATTGCAAGAGTTGAAAATGAAATTGAAGGAATTTTTGGACTTGGGACTGATATGTCCAAGTGTGTCGCCTTGGGGTACGCCAATTATTTTTATGAGAAATAAGGATGGATCATGGAGAATTTGTATTGAATATTGTCAATTGAACAAAGCGAAGATCAAGAATCAATATCGGTTGCCAAGAATAGATGATTTATTTGATCAGATGAAGGGATAAACGGTGTTTCAAATATTGACTTGATATCGGGATATCATCAATTATGGATTAAGGAGGAAGATATCCCTAAGAATGCATTTAAGACGATATTCAGACATTATGAGTTTACATTTTTACCGTTCAGTTTGATGAACGCCCTGAGGTATTCATGAGTTTGATGAATGGGGTGTTCCGCAAATACTTGGACAAGTTTGTTCAAGTATTTATTGATGACATACTGATTTATTCTTGGAAGAAAGAAGAGCATCATGAACACTTGAGGTTGGTTCTACCGTGTCTAAGAGAAAACAAATTGTACGGGAAACTATCAAAATGTTCTTTTAGCAATCTAAGATGCATTGCTTGGGACATATCATATCTAGAGAAGGTATCTTTGTGGATCTAGCGAAAGCAGAGGCTATTATGGAATGGAAAACACTGATGAACGTACAAGGTGTACGTAGCTTTATGGGTTTAGCAGGATATTATCGACGATTCTTTCAAGGTTTTTCGAAGATAGAAAATCCAATCACGGAATTACAGAAGAAAAACAAGAAATTTGTATGGACAGAGAAATGCACAGAAGCATTTTGAAAGCTTAAGGATTTGTTAACGACAACACCAATGTTAAAGGTCTCCGACATGGACAAATAATTCTTGGTATGCACGAACGCATCCAAGGAAGGTTTAGGAGGTGTTTTGATGTAAGACGATCGAGTGATCGCTTACATTTCATAGAAATTGAGAAGGCATAAGGAAAACTACGCAACGCACGAATTGGAGTTATTAGAAATTGTATATTCCTTGAGAGTATGGAGACATTATCTGATTGAATGGAAATTTGAATTAAAGACAGATCACTAGGGATTGTAGCATATATTTACTTAGAGTGATTTGAACGCACAACATAGGCGTTGGTAAGAATTACTTAGTGAATACGAATTTGAGATTACTTACATTAAAGGAATGGTGAACAAAGTATAAAGACGCATTGAGTCGGAGACCAAGCATATTCTCGGTGATACCTATTAAGACGAATCTTTGAGAAAAGATTCTAGATCTACAAAATGATGATGATTGGTACAAGGAAGTTAAGGCTAATACTGGAGAAGATACCATGATGTGAGTTACACGGCGATATTTCTAGAATGTCACCAATTGAAGGCTGAACATAGACATCCAGCAAGAATGTTATAGCCACAACTATTCCTGAATTGAAATGGGAGGTCATTTCGATAGATTTTATTGTTGGATTGCCACTGACGGAAAGGAGACACGATTAAATTTTTGTGGTAGTTGCCACTCTGATGAAGAATGCACACTTTATTCCAGTGCGTATGACGTATCAGGCATCGAATATAACCAAAGTTTTTGTTAGCAAGATTGTGAGGTTACATGGGGTACCAAGAAAGATCATATCTGATCAAGGATTGGTGTTTACATGATGATTTTGGACTAGCTTCCAAGAAGCATTCGGAACAACACTGAATTTTAGTACAACATATCACCTTGAGATAGAGGGACAAACAGAGAGAACGAACCAAATTTTGGAGGATATGTTGTGTATGTATGTGATGGATCAACAGACACATTGGGAACACTTCTTGCCATTGGTAGAATTTGCATACAACAACAGTTACCAGAGTACAATTAAGATGGCACCATTTATGTTTCTTTACAAATGACCGTGTCAGACACCATTGCATTCAGATCGACTTGAGAATAGGGTCCTAGTGGGATCGGAATTGATCCAATAAATGGAATAACATATGCAATTGATAAGACAAAGGATTAAAGAAGTGCAAGATCGACAGAAAAGTTATGCTGATGTGCATCACGTTGATTGCAGTTATGAGGTTGGCGACAAAGTTTTCTTGCGAGTAAAACTGCATAAGAGTTCGATCAAGTTTGGAAACGGTTATAAACTCTCTCCTAGGTTTATGGTACCTTTCAAGGTTGTGGAAAAGAAAAGACCCGTGGCTTATCAACTAGCCTTTCCTGATTCTTTGAGGCGTATGCACGATGTATTTCATGTGTCTATTTTATGACATTATATTAGTGATCTGTCACATGTTATTGACATGAGTTCTTTGCAGGTTTCGGATGAGGGTGGTCTCATGGCAGACCCAATCCTAATTCTGGACCATCACACTTGACAGCTATGACGTCGAATAGTCAATTAGATCAAGGTCCAGTGGGACAACTATAGTCCACACTCAGCTACAAGGGAGGACGTATATGAGATGCGTCAACGGTTTCCTTATTTGTTTGATAGATTAGATATGTAGATATATGTAAGATACATTTATTTACTTTCATTTATATATTGTGCAACTTCAGGATGAATTTTAAAACAAGAGGGGGTGTATGTAACATCTCGTACTATTGATCACACTTTATTGACTTATTCTTTGAGGAAACTTCCATGCAAGTGATCTAGTTATGGTACAATATGATTTTGTTTCGATTATGAGTTAAATATGATGATGATGATGTATTGTAATTCACTGTTGCTTTCAAATGTATATGTATTGACGTATATTATTGACGAGATCTCCTGAGTGTGCAGGACACATCAAAGGCTATGGATGTTGATGGCATCAATGGACTTCCTTGGACTCTGGATTGAATTAGGGAGTGGATTTTATTTTGATTGAGTTTTTCATTTTACGCACATGTGATATATGATTGATTACAGTATCATTTATGTATATGGATTATTGACACTATTTTTTTCAGTGGATGCAGGCTTGACGATGGTTGTTAATCTGACTCACAAAAGGAGTAAATGGGTCATGCACAAAAACCACACATTTAAGGGACGAGTGTGGCAGCATCCCTATCACATCTTACTAGCACTCCCACCATGCCCTGAACTCTAGGTTAACGATTACCTAGTTCAAGAGGTACACGATGTCGTGAGGGCAGACTAAAATAGTCACTCATGAGGAAATCTAAGGGGTGTGCAGTAAGGCAGAATCATTATTCCTTAGAAGCCCTTAGTCTCTCACAAGGTCAACCAAATGGAGTTTTGACTCCAAGGGTCGAACAAACTTTCAAAACCAGTCAAAGGCGAATGGCACCCTTGGAGCATGGAGGTGCGTCTTGAAAGGCACATCGCGTAATTAAAACATGAGTCAATAAGTATAGGTGGCCTAGAAAACATTGAAATGGTTAGACCTTGTTAGAAAAAAATAATAAATTATAAATTAAAAGCCTAACAAGAGTCTAAGCCTAAGTCTAAGTCTAAATTTAAATAAAGGATTAAATGAATTATGACATAAGTTAATAGATTTGAGATATAATCAAACTCTAGAAAAATGAGGAATAAAATTAAAGGTTGGATAAAATGCACATGTGTGCAAGAAATTAATAAAATGGATTTTTAAAAAATAAAAAGAGAGAATAACTATAGAGAATAGGTGTATACATAGAATAGTATCTTGAGTCAAACACACCTTCTCAGAAAATTAATTTTCCCCCGAGAAAGACTGAACTTCTTTCTTGGATCTAGGGAGTGACAAGGTTTGGATAGCTTCTACCCTACTAGGATCAATCCTTACTCCCTCGGTTGATACTATGTGCCCCAATAATTTCCCCTCCTTCATGGAAAACAATGACTTTTTAGGATTTAAGGAGAGACCAAATTTCATGCATTTCAAGAAAACCTTTCTCATATGATAACAGTGCTCTTTATCAGACCTAGAGAAAATTGTAATGTCATCCAAATAGATGACTACAAATTTATTTTTTTCT
Source organism: Picea engelmannii (assembly GCA_009831015.1). NCBI lineage: Eukaryota > Viridiplantae > Streptophyta > Pinopsida > Pinales > Pinaceae > Picea > Picea engelmannii. The sequence goes on from ML778754.1 coordinate 1,081,992, forward strand.
TCGATGAATGCAATGTCCATATCTTGTTGGAAGGTTTCCCCTGCATTCATCAATCCAAAGGGCATCTCAGTGTACATGAATGTACCCCAGGGAGTAGTGAAGGTTGTCTTCTCTCTGTCTTTAGGCAAGACAGAAATCGGATTGTAGCCAGAAAATCCATCAATCATGGACATCCTAGATGCACCAGTCACCCTCTATAATATGTGCGCCATCTTTGGCAGGGGGTAATTGTCCTTCTTAGCGCTTCTGTTCAGGTTCTTTAAATCGACACAAAGTCTAATTTCTCCTTTCTTCTTTCTCATTGGGACCAAGTTGGCCACCCATTCAAAATACCTCAGAGGGATGATAATCGAGGTATCCAAAATCTTTTTCACCTCTTTCTCCATAATAGACAGTGACATAGGATTTATTTGTCTCAAGTTTTGCCTAAATGGTTTTCCTCTTCCTTCAATGGTATATTATGTTCAATGACACTTGTGTCATATGTTCTGAGATCTTCATATGTCTAGGCAAACACATCAACAAATTCTTTTAACAACTCTGCATATTCAACCCTTTGTTTCCTTGACAAGTTGCTTGACAACTTGACAAATTTTGGATCCTTCTCTATACCAATATTGTACTCATCTATATCAGCATCCTTAGTTGAACCTTTAACCTTCACTGCCACATCATTCCCATCGAATAGTCTTTCCAAAGGAACTAGTCCTTTTGGAATATGATTTCTAGGCAATTGAACAATATGATGATGGGAAATTTTTCTTAGAATAACGTCGGCCTGAGGATTATTTTCAGAGTCATGATCTTGGTCTATATGTAATGCAACAAAATCATCAACAGACTCAAGGAATTTTTTGAGCTCCAGGTCATCCTCAAACACCTTCAATGCTTGACATTGTCAGGTACAGAGGGCCTATATTTCACCTCTACATCATACTTGAGTTTTGGTGGCAATGGGACTCTGAAATGGCTTGTTGAAACAACCAAATAATTAGCCATGGTATTCTCCTCTCTTGGAATAAATGAAACGTTGTAAGCCAAGAAGAAACTGTCAACTAGGTCCCACACTTCGTTTTTGTAAGCTTTGAGCCTAGGATACTTAGCTTGGTAAATACTTATGATCTGATGAACAATTAGTTCTACATCACCAAATATTGATATCTCCTCAATCTCTGTGTCCTTTGCAGCCCTTAAACCCAAAACAAGAGCTTCATACTCTGCCACGTTGTTGGTAGCCTCAAATTCTAGATTGTAGGACAAATCTATAGTCTCTTGATAAGGTGAAACAAAGACCACTCTAGCACCAACACCTTCCTTAGAAGAGGCTCCATAAAAAAACATATTCCAAATAGAGGTAGTTGGAGGAGGGGTTTCACAAAAACTGATGGGTTGCTTCTGATTTCAAGAGGAGGTTTAGGAGCATTAGTGAGCTACAATATGTTGGATCCCAAATCAATGTCAAAAGAAAAAATAGGATGGTTGGTGGGGTTTGTTTCATCACTAATGATGTAGGCCAAATGAGATTCCCTGTAAAGTCTCCTTTGTTCACCCCCGAACATAGGAATGGTGGCGTGTGAAAGGTCCATCTGCAATTTTCCCCCCAGTCTCTTTATCCAAGATCTAGATAGGAGCATCTTGAACTTAGGAGTAACATCATCCACTACGATATCCATGACCACGCTCTTCATTGGCAACTGGAACAGAGAAATGGCTAGGTCTTTGATAACCCCAAGTCACTTCACCTTCCTGGAGTCAAAAGAATACAAATCATGGTAGGCTTTTGTAACCTCCAACCCGAGCTCTTCCATGACAATATTAGGCATAAGATTGTGAGATGCCCCTGAATCCACCAAGCAATTTTCCAACACCTTATCATGGATGTTCAATGAAGTGTATAAGGGAGGGGAGGATTTGTCTCTATCCTCTACCAAAGGCCCTAATATGACAGCTGGCCTTTCATCTTGGAGGTTAACTGAGTCTGTGGAGTCAAATGTGGGTTTGGGTTGAAAAACTTTTGATAAGCACCTTTTGAAATCCTCATGCTTGACTAACTCTGAGAGAGGTACAGGGATTCTAATATTTTGAATCTCATGCTCAAAGCTATAAGGGGAGTAAGGCTTCAGAATCTCCTTCACCTCTAGGATAGGAATTTTGACCACTGGTGGGGGTCTCTGTGCCTTCCTTTCTTTGATGTTGTCTACTATATCTCTAGCAGGTTTCTCAGCTCTAGCAGGTCATTCAGGAGTCTCAGGATTCCCTTCCTTCTTCTTGGATCGGTAGTTATATCTATTCGGATTGTTGTTGGTCTTTTCTCCTTTGCTCGGCTTATTTAGTTTATTACTCATGAGGGCTTATTAATAAAAATACTAAGTTAAATGAGGGGATGAAGAGGTATCTCCAAGGCAATGGATCTCAAGATCAAAATCTTCTTCCTCTCCATCTTCATTGGTAACCAGGTTATTTTGGAGAGGAGTTTGGATTTTATGATCATCTCGGTCCCTGTTTCTCTGATCTCTTTAGATGGTATGAGGGGCATTAGTTGGTATTTTGAAACTACCCCTATTATCAGAAATTTGGGGATTTCTATAGCTCTTCTTTCCTTCCAATTCGAACCTTTCCATTCTAGCAGAAAGTGACTTTAGTAGTTTGGTTACTTCATCGATTTGAGGGGGGGCAGAAAAGGAACTAGAAGTCGAACCTTCAGACGTACCTTTTCTTATGTCTCTATCAGCCTTACTCCTAAGCTTATCAACTGCCAATATATTATATTCTACTTCAATGGTTGAATCTTTCATATGAGCCAAGGAGGTAGGTCTTCTTTCTCTTAATAGGAGGCAGAAATCAGGGTCAAAAGCACTAGAATAAGTAATCTTTGCAGAGGTTTTTGTAGGCTTAATCTCAGTGGGAATTTTATTATTCATTATATTAAACCTCTTTGAGAAGTCAAAAACAGATTCCCCTTCCTCGTTCTTCAGTGATCTGAACTCTATAATATAATAAAGGAAATCCTTTCTATCACCCCAATTCTTTAAGAAGACTTCATCAAGGGCTTCAATCCCATCAATAGATCTAGGGGGAAAAGCCCTGAACCATTTCATGGACTCTCCATCAAGGCTATGAACAAAAATTCTCATCCATACATCTTCAATCACAATGACATAATTTTCAGCATAACTATAGAAGGATGCAAGGTGCTCCTCTACAATTATATCTCCCTCGCTTGTGAACTTGGGAAATTGTTTAAGGTAGCCATAAGCCGAGAGATCAATAAGAGGTTGATGTAGAACAAGAGGGGTGTAACTAGAAGCCACTATAGCATCCATTCTATTTCTGGGGGGATTAGCTTCTACCATTGGGATGTGAACTGGAGGCGAACCCAGAGGGGATGGAGTTTGGACAGGTGAAATTGGGGCAGTGCTTCTGGGAGAAAAAGGGAAAGGCTGAGTGTTGGGAGATAAAGATAAGGGGATGGAGGGAACAGAGGTTTCCCCCTCTGTAATTGTAGAAACTATAATAGGAGGAGGAGTAGGAAATTCTTCTAAGGTCAATGCTCTCTCCTTCCACTTCACAAATTCGAGGAAGAAAGAGGTGTCAAAGCTCTCTCCTTCCAAACCAAGAATAGGAGGGGATAAATCAATAGGAAAAGTCCAAATATTTAAATTTATTGAAACTCCAACAGTTTGTATAATAGGATAATTAGAAACAGTTATTGGATTTTGTAAAGAGGGATTATGAAAATTATCAGAAAAACTTGGTACAGCAATGGAGGTACCTTTTTGAGCAGTCTTTCCCTTTCTGATAATTTCCTCTGGGTCAACTTCAGACGTTGCTAGAGGCAGCAATGGAGTGGACCTCGTGTATCTTCCTTTAGGAGCCAGAACTAAAACAGTGGAGTCGTTAGGTGCAAGTTGCAATCTCCAATAGTATTGATATTTGATGCACCTTCAGAATCAAAGTTTCTTTGTCGTTCTATCCCAAGGAAAAGTCTTCAATTCATTCCCTGGCAACGGTGCCAGAAATGTTAGCACTAGAAGTCACCCTCAGATTGCATAGAAGGTAATCCTAGTACCCATCAATTTATATAGTAAATGTAAATGAGTTTTAGGTGATCAAATGGAGAGGACTCAATGATAATAATGTTCTAACTCAGAAACTTGGACTAGCATGCATAAGCAATTGAGGTCTGGAATCAACTTCAGTCAGTAAGTTGGAGTAAGGGTGAATAGAGGGAATAATTTGGTGAGGAGAATGTAGAGGTATGTCATGGACATTAGGTATTCCAACAGCCTAAGGAGGAAAAACTTAAACACAAGATCCTCTTGAATTCAATTCTCAAAGAAACTGAAATAAATTATAACACTATAATTAAACATTCATCATAATACAGATACAACAATTCATGTGAATCAGTCATTCATGAACTCTCTCAATATCAGAGGAAAATAAGATGGGGTAAGAAAGTTGACTTAGATTAATCAAGAAGTCTCAAATCAAGTACATAACCAGAGAACTAGTGTTCTTCATCAAAATATTACAATAGCAGGGAGCCTAGCTCAACCATTCGACCTTAACAAAATATCAAAACTATCTATAAATACCTAGAAATGTTGCAACCACCAGGAGTGTGATTGGACCACTGCCTTCAAAGCCTTCAGTTGGCACCTGCCCTTTCATATTGTGCAATTTTTCTCATGTTAGACGCAAGCCAAGCGCAATTATGTGCTTTACAGGAAAATTTTCCCATAAGGAAGCTTCAGATCATTAGTGTGCCTTCATGGCTGCGCTCTACAACGCTTTCCATCTATGGGCTGAGACGAGGTCTAAACTGTCACCCCCAATATTCAATAACTACCTTCATTGGGATTAGGACAAGGCCTGACACTCATGAATGTTTCTAGGTGGTGCCATACGAATTTTTTGAGTCAATCCCGACAGCTCGAGGCCAAGTAGATCTTCTTATGTGACCAATACAGACGCTTTCGGACTTTGGCACAACTCCTCTCCGTCACTCCATATTCAATGTGACCTAGGGCCATGCCCCTACGCAAGTTCATGATTGCGGGCACGACCAAGGGTTGTTTGAAAGCAAACTGATTTTGTCCCCGCAATTCACCATGAACCGCCACACGTCCCTTTCCAAAAACCATGTTTATGATTGCGGCCTCCTCTTGAAATTTTAAAACGTGCACACCTTCCAATCCTACAATGGAGCATGACCATTGATCTTGTGATATGAGATGAGGCTTCCTGATCGACGACCCAGCTCTGGCGCTTTATATCGACGGATTGGATCTTCCCTCTTCAAATCAATGGTTGAGATCTGCTTCGCGAATCGGCCTTTGGGAATTTCAATTCTCAAACCACATTTCCCTTTAAGAAAAACCTCTGGAGCTGAGGATCTGATGATGCATGGCATTCTGGATTTGGATGGACGAGATCCACTTTGGTTCCTTTTGTTCCGGCGCTATACTTCACGCAAGTTTGCACTCTCGAACGTCTGTGAGCCATTGATCTAGACTATTCACGGAATCTTTGTCGCTGAAAGATTAAAACTTTCTCTTTCTTATGCTTCAATATAAACAGACTGTTTAAGAAAGTTGTGCTTTTTTTTCATGGTTGCGACCTGCACGATCAAGGATTTGGGCAACTGGCTACGAGCTGAGAAAACAGGGAGACCAGGGAACACAAACGAGCAAGGGAAAACAGAAAATGATTTTATCGGCTGAAGGGGGGAAAACTTCAAGACTCGACCTGCGAAAAGGATAGAGACAGGGAAAAACTATAGATTTAGGTAGAAACCACAAACCCACAGGATTCTAACAAGTTATGTGATAACACAAACTATATAAAAAATTTATAAATTTGAATATTTTTACAAAAATATCGTCAAACATTTTATAATTGGCATATGAAGGATTAGTAAGATTCGCCAAGATTTCTACATTTTAAAATAAATTTCCATCCTTAAAATCATCCCTGGTTTCAATTATGAGTTATATATGATGATGATGATGTATTGTAATTCATTGTTGCTTTTAGATGTATATGTATTGACAAATATTATCGACGAGTTCTCCTAAATGTGCAGGACACATGACAAGTTATGGATGTTGATGACATCAATGGACTTCCTTGGACTCCAGATTGAGTCAGGGAGTCAATTGTATTTTGATTGAGTTTTTCATTTTACGCACATGTGATATATGATTGATTACAATATCATTTATGTATATGGATTATTGAAACAATTTTTGTCAATGGATGTATGCCTAACAATTATTGTTAATCCGACTCACATAAGGAGTAAAGGGGTCATGCACATAAACCATACATTTAAGGGAGAGGTGTGGCAGCGTCCCTGTCACATCCTACTAGAACCTCCGTCGTGACCTGAATTGTAGGTTAACATTTATCTAGTTCGAGAGGTACACGATGTCGTGAGGGAAGATTGATACAATCTCTCATGAGGAAATCTAAGGGGTGTGCAATAAGGAAAAATCCTTATTCCTTAGAATCCCTTGGTCTCTCATAAGGTCGATCAAACTTCCAAAACCAATCAAAGGTGAGTGGCACCCTTGGAGCACGGAGGTGCGTCTTGAAGAGCACGTCGCATAATTAAAACATCAGTGAATAAATATAGGTGGCCTAGAAAACATTGAAATGGTTAGACCTTGTTAGAATAAAATAATTAATTAAACAGTAAATTATAAATTAAAATCCTACCAAGAGTCTAAGCCTAATTCTAAGACTAAGTCTAAGTCTAAATTTAAATAAAGGACTAAATGAATTATGAAATAAGTTAAAATATTTGAGATATAATCAAACTCTAGAAAAATGGGGAATAAAAATTAAAGGTTGGATAAAATGCACATGTGTGCAAGAAATTAATAAAATGGATTTTTAAAAAATAAAAAGAGATAATAAATAGAGAGAATGGGTGTATACATGGAATAGTATCTTGAGTCAAACTACCATGAAGTATAACTAAAAGAAGAATCTTAAGTAGCGATCCTCCTAAAATATTTGTTTTTGTATAGAGTATCCTTGTGTTTTTGTTGCAAGTAGCGATCCTCCTAAAATGATAACCTATCTGTGGAGGTGAAATAGTATATGCGTAAGACTCGAAAACCCACCTTCGATTGTTAGTTGTTGAAATCTGTGTATCCATGTTTTAAGAGGATATGAAATTCTAGAATGTGAGGAGCCAGATTTTCATTCCTTAACTTATTAATTGTAATTGGATAATCCTTTAGGTTTCCTGTGTTAATACTTCGCTGGAAAATAGAAACATTTTCTCGTAATGAACGATTTACTCGGGACATTATTGGGTTCTATCGGCATTTTCCATTATCGTGAGGGTATTTTTTTTTCAAGTGTATATTTGGAATGAGTACTCATTGCCATTTGACCACATGTATTTCTCTATTTTCAATTAATTTCACTCCCTTAGATTTTGTGTCTTCCTTTGCATTAAGATGCATTTATTTGAATGATGGTAATTATACTACCCATGCGTATTCATTACTAGCAGATATTTGGAATCCAATTCCTTATTGACGAATCTATTTTGTGATTTTTGGATTAGATAGTTGTCGTAGGCTAGCGATTTAAACTTCATGTTCCTTGAAGCAAAATCGATTATTGTGTTGGATTGTATTTCATTAAACCTTGTAGCCTATCTAAGGATGAATTAAAATCTCTTTGAGTTCCTTACTATGTAAAATATTTTGGAAGGGAAGTTTTTCTGGTTTTCTATTTAAATAATAAAAACTATGCAGACTCGAGAAATATGAGTTCGACGTAGAAAATGATACACATGACAATCCTGGGCAGAATTAACTCATATTCCTTTATGATCAGGTTGTGTCAATATTGACTATCAATTAGTAGTACCCATCCGTCGTGAGAGTAACAATATTCTGATTGTGTATTTACTAATAAATCTGAACTAGTTGATAGATTGGACTTCATCAATTACTCTATTAATGAGATCTAGTAGTGGATTGGATCTACGATCATCTTGTTGGATAAAAAAATTCTGAATGTTGATGTTTAACAATGATTTTCGTTCCTGGAAGTATTTTTTCATCTTATAATAAAGGATGACTTAAAGCATGGGTATGTAGATGTAAATGATTTTTAATTTGATTATAATTCACCTATTATTGTAAGTAATTTCACTCTTAATAAACCTTATTAATTTGTTGTTGTCTTCCTCTTCGGATAATATTAAACTCATGATAATATCAAACCATTAATCCTCTTTATAATCTGGACCTATTTGTATTCGTTGAGAAGTCAATATTGTGATTATATTGATATTGAAATTTTATCTAAATAATATCTATTGGAATCATAAAACTCATTCTTTATAGAGGACTGGGTTTAGTCTTAATTTTTTGCACTTATATAAACAATAAAAAGGTTGATGTAGTATTGATTTCTTAAATGCCTTTTTAACTAAGGTAATTCATTTTTTTAGTTAAATACACTCTTGGTATTTTGTAGTAGGTCATTGACGAAAGTTCAAAATACTTCAATTAATGGGATTACACTGTTGAATTGTTAAATATAAGTATAGAAATAGTAGTAAGAAGTTTGGTGTGGAACAAACACAAATTGTTTAACCGTTTTTCGTTGGTTTACAAAATTTCCTTCTTAATAAATTGTAGTGATATCATTTCCTTGAGTTACTAATAAAAAAAAATCCATAAACTTTTCTTACTTTACATTTTCGTCGATATTTAAATTGTGTAAGATTAGACGTTACATATGGTATCAAAGCAGGTTCAACCTTGTGACAAGGGACATATTATGCCTTACATTGTGTTAAATTAAATGATTAAATATGTATCACTAGTTAATTTTGAAATTTTCCATGTAGGTAATCATGGTTAGAGGACACAGGGGAAGTATACGTCATGGTGTAGGAGGAAGAGGTGTGCCTCCTCCGATAGAATCCATGGTAGAGGGATCTAACCCTCAGGAAGATGAGAAGACTACTGAGCAAGAGCAGGTTGTTGCAGGAGATGTGGTAGGTATGATGAGATCTTTCCAGAGGATGTCAAAGGCGTTGATCAACCGTCTGGAACACGATGAGGGCAGAGTGTTTGTGCCTAATGAGGGTTCACAACACGCTCCAACTAGTAGCAGTAGTATACACAGAGAACTAGAGAAAGTGTAGTTTCCTGAGTTCTGGGTTGTCACAGACGGCTTAGCCACCAAGGCATGGTTGGAGAACATGGTGATGTGCTTCACACTTCGTGATTACACCTCCAACATGAAATTCCACATGGCAATCTTTAAACTGAAAGGGAGTGCTCTACTTTGGTGGAAGACACTCCTACCTCAACTAAACATGTTCGTTGAAGACATGTCATGGGAATTGTTTGAGGAACGATTCTGGGAGAGGTATTTTTCAGATGAATTCATTGAGCGTCAGCTTAATGAGTTTAATTCCTTACGACAGGGTATTCGTATGGTGTTGGAGTATGAGGTCAGGTTCATGGATCTACTTAGGTATTCTCCACATCTGAACATGGAGAAGTTAAAGGTCAACAAGTTTTTGTTTGGCCTTAACTTCAACATTCATGTGAAGGTGAGGATCCTAATGCCTCAAACACTAAACAATGCAATTTAGAAAGCCCTCATAGCCGAGGAAGAGATGAACAGTGGGGATCAGGGCAGGACTCCTTCTAGAACAACTGGACAGATGACATCAGGAGCACAACAACATCAAACACCAGCCAAATAGACTTCTAGGAAATGAGATACGACCATAGGACCTATGTTCTCGACACCAAGATGGCAGACTCCTCAGCAGAGGACTCCTTACAGAGCACCACAACAGCAACAACAACATCATCCACAACATCAACAACATTTTAGACCTTTTCAACAGAACAAACTAGGATCACAAATGGCTAAGGCCGTAGTATCTACTTCGAGGACCAAGAGAACTGGACTGAAGACTAGATGTTGGACATGTGGAGAGCCACATTACCAACGATATTTTCTAATTGAGAAAGCCAGAGCGAACAGATCATCAGGACCCACTATAGTTGGAGATTTAGGCAAGGCCCACAGAATATATGCAATGGTGAACAACCTCTAGGCCGAGCACCAGTCCACTATGCTCAAGACGTCATGTATGATCGATAATCAAAATTTTAGTATTTTGATAAATCCAGGTGCTACAGAGAGATTTATTTCTAGTGCAGCGCTAAAGAGAATTAAGGTAAAGGCAGTCGAGATGAACGAGTTCAGATACATAGAAATGGCATCGGGAGCCAAACAGAAAGTTGGAGGAAAGGTTATGGACTGTAGCTCTTGGGTGATTTTGTAACAAAGGCCAACCTATATGTCACGATCTTAGGATATTATGACATAGTGATTAGCATGGACTGGTTGGAATCACATGATGCAATAATTAACTGCAATACAAAACGGTTAAGTTTGACGGATGATTTAGGACAAAGTAGGGTGATTGTAGGAAGAAACTAGGGGGTTTCACTGAGATTTATTTCTTCTCTACAACTACAGAAGAGTATGTACAAAGGATGCAAGTTATATGCAATATTAGCACTAAATCAAAAGGGCGAGGCAGAAGGATTAGAAAACCTTCCTCTAGTATCATATTTTGCAGATGTATTTCCAGAAGAGTTACCAAGATTACCACCTGAAAGAGAGTTGGAGTTTACAATAGACTTGAAATATGAAACTGAATCGATAGCAAGAACGCCATATCAGATGTCAACACCTGAATTGCAGGAGTTGAAAATGAAATTGAAGGAATTGTTGGACTTGGAACTAATACGTTTAAGTGTGTCGCCTTGGGGTACGCCAGTTATTTTTATTAGAAAGAAGGATGGATCGTGGAGAATTTGTATTGAATATCATCAATTGAACAAAGCGAAGATCAAGAATCAATATTTGTTGCCAAGAATAGATGATTTATTTGATAAGATGAAGGGATAAACGGTGTTTTCGAAGATTGACTTGATATCGGGATATCATCAATTATGGATTAAGGAGTAAGATATCCCTAAGACTACATTTAAGACGATACTCAGACATTATGAGTTTACATTTTTACCGTTCGGTTTGATGAACGCCCCGGGGTATTCATGAGTTTGATGAATGGGGTGTTCCACAAATACTTGGACAAGTTTGTTCAAGTATTTATTGATGACATACTGATTTATTCTCGAAGGAAAGAAGAGCATCATGAACACTTGAGGTTGGTTCTACAGTGTCTAAGAGAAAACAAATTGTACGGGAAACTATCAAAATGTTATTTTAGCAATCTAAGATGCATTACTTGGGACATATCATATCTGGAGAAGGTATCTTTGTGGATCCAGCGAAAGTAGAGGCTATTATGGAATGGTCAACACCGATGAACATACAAGAAGTACGTAGCTTTATGGGTTTAGCAGGATATTACCGATGATTCTTTGAAGGTTTTTCGAAGATAGAAAATCCAATCACGGAATTGCAAAAGAAAAACAAGAAATTTGTATGGACAAAGAAATGCACAGAATCATTTCGAAAGCTTAAGGATTTGTTAACAACAACACCAATGTTAAAGGTCCCTGACATGGACAAAGAATTCTTGGTATGCTCAAACGCATCCAAGGAAGGTTTAGGAGGTGTTTTGATGTAAGACGGTCGAGTGATCGCTTACATTTCATAGAAATTGAGAAGGCATAAGGAAAACTATGCAATGCACAAATTGGAGTTATTAGCAATTGTATATTCCTTGAGAGTATGGAGATGTTATCTGATTGAACGGAAATTTGAATTAAATACAGATCACTGGGGATTGTAGCATAAATTTACTTAGAGTGATTTGAACGCACGACATAGGCGTTGGTAAGAATTACTTAGTGAATACGAATTTGAGATTACTTACATTGAAGGAATGGTGAACAAAGTAGTAGATGCATTAAGTCGGAGACCAAGCATATTCTTGGTAATAATTATTAAGACAAATCTTTGAGAAAAGATTCTAGCTCTACAAATTGATGATGATTGGTACAAGGAAGTTAAGACTAATACCGGAGAAGATACCATGATGTGAGTTACGCGGAGATATGTTTAGAATGTCACCAAGTGAAGGCTGAACATAGACATCTAGCAGGAATGTTATAGCCACAATTATTCCTGAATCGAAATGGGAGGTCATTTCGATAGATTTTATTGTTGGATTACCACTGACGACAAGGAGACACGATTAAATTTTTGTGGTAGTTGACACTCTGATGAAGAGTGCACACTTTATTCCATTGCGTATGACGTATCAAGCATTGAATATAACCAAAGTTTTTGTTAGTGAGATTGTGAGGTTACATGGGGTACCAAGAAAGATCATATATGATCGAGGATCAGTGTTTACATGATGATTTTGGACCAGTTTCCAAGAAGCATTGGGAACGAAACTAAATTTTAGTACAACATATCACCTTAAGATAGAGGGAAAAACAAAGAGAACGAACCAGATTTTGGAGGATATGTTGTGTATGTATGTGATGGATCAACAGACACATTGGGAACACTTCTTTCCATTGGTAGAATTTGCATACAACAACAGTTACCATAGTACGATTAAGATGGCACCATTTATGTTTCTTTACGAATGACTATGTCAGACGTCGTTGCATTGGGATCGACTTGAGAATAGGGTCCTGGTGGGACCGGAATTGATCCAATAAATGGAAGAACATATGCAATTGATAAGACAAAGGATTAAAGAAGTGCAAGATCGACAGAAAAGTTATGCTAATGTGCATCACGTTGATTGCAATTTTGAGGTTGGCGACAGAGTTTTATTGTGAGTAAAACCCCATAAGAGTTCGATCAAGTTTGGAAATGGTTTTAAACTCTCTCCTAGGTTTATGGTACCTTTCGAGGTTGTGGAAAAGAAAGGACCTGTGGCTTATCAACTAGCCTTTCCTGATTCTTTGAGGCGTATGCATGATGTATTTCATGTGTCTATTTTACGACATTATATTAGTGATTTGTCACATGTTATTGACATGAGTTCTTTGCAGGTGTCGGATGAGGGTGCTCTCATGGCGGAGCCAATCCTAATTCTGGACCATCGCACTTGACAGCTACGACATCGAATAGTCGATTAGGTCAAGGTCCAGTGGGACAACTATAGTCCACACTCAGCTACAAGGGAGGACACATATGAGATGCGTCAACAGTTTCCTTATTTGTTTGATAGATTAGATATGTAGATCTATGTAATATATATTTATTTACTTGCATTTATATATTGTACAACTTCAGGATGAATTTTAAAACAAAAGGAGGTGTATGTAACATCTCGTACTATTGACCACACTTTATTGACTTATTCTTTGAGGAAACTTGTGTGCAAGTGATCCAGTTATGGTACAATATGATTTCGTTTCGATTATGAGTTAAATATGATGATGATGATGTATTGTAATTCACTGTTGCTTTCAAATGTATATGTATTGATGTATATTATTGACGAGATCTCATGTGTGTGCAGGACACATCAGAGGCTATGGATGTTGATGGCATCAATGGACTTCCTTGGACTCTGGATTGAATCAGGGAGTGGAATTTATTTTGATTGAGTTTTTCATTTTACGCACATGTGATATATGATTGATTACAGTATCATTTATGTATATGGATTATTGACACTATTTTTTTCAGTGGATGCAGGCTTGGCGATGCTTGCTAATCCAACTCACAAAAGGAGTAAAGGGGTCATGCACAAAAACCACACATTTAAGGGACGAGTGTGGCAACATCCTTGTCACATCCTACTAGCACTCCCACCGTGACCTGAACTGTAGGTTAACGATTACCTAGTTCAAGAGGTACACGATGTCGTGAGGGCAGACTAAGACAGTCGCTCATGAGGAAATCTAAGGGGCATGCAATAAGGCAGAATCATTATTCCTTAGAAGCCCTTAGTCTCTCACAAGGTCGACCGAATGGAGTGTTGACTCCAAGGGTCGGACAAACTTTCAAAACCAGTCAAAGGCGAGTGGCACCCTTGGAGCATGGAGGTGCGTCTTGAAAGGCACATCGCATAATTAAAACATGAGTCAATAAGTATAGGTGGCCTAGAAAACATTGAAATGGTTAGACCTTGTTAGAATAAAATAATTAATTAAATAGTAAATTATAAATTAAAAGCCTAACAAGAGTCTAAGCCTAAGTCTAAGTCTAAATTTAAATAAATGATTAAATGAATTATGACATAAGTTAACAGATTTGATATGTAATCAAACTCTAGAAAAATGAGGAATAAAATTAAAGGTTAAAATGCACATGTGTGCAAGAAATTAATAAAAGGGATTTTTAAAAAATAAAAAGAGAGAATAACTAGAGAGAATAGGTGTATACATAGAATAGTATCTTGAGTCAAACTACCACTAAGTCTAACTAAAATAAAACTCCTAATCCAACTCTAACTAAGATCTAGTTAGGAGACACTCATTAAATGAGAATTTTGGGAACTAAGGGACAACTAAGAGCGAAAATAGGAACACATTGGGGAATGTGAGGGAAAATAGATTTTTAAATAAAATAAAAAGGGTAATTACTTGTGCAACTTAGGAAAAGTGGGACAAGTGTGTGGGTGAATAATCATAATTAAATTAAATTAAAAGTTAATTATTTGTGCATGAGGACATGTGTCATTGGGGATTTTTCTATAAAACAAATGTTGTAAAAGGGAAATGGATCCCACTTTTCTAAGTATTGTTATGCTACCAAAAGTGTTTTACTTGTGAGAGTTGGGATTTCAAAAAATGGATATGGCTCATAGATTAATGACTTACTCTACGCAGTTAATCCCAAAAATGATATCTAATATGTTACACTGTGAAAGTTCCATCATTTTTGCATTTTTTTCTTTTGTATAAAATACAATTGTTAGTAAACAATTAATTCTTTTGTATAAAATATAATTGTTAGTAAACAATTAAACTAAGAGCATTAAAAATCAAAATTGATATAAACAAAAATACAAACTAATTTGTTAATATTTACAAAAACCTAAAAAGTGTTAAACATGTTTTAATGAGTCTTTTCTTCGTTTTAATGTTGAAGTTAGTAAACAACTTTAATGAGTCTTTTCTTTTCTTTGTTTTAATGTTTTAATGGCTGCAAGTGGATAAACAACAGAAGCAATCATATAACTGCCATGAATAGGGTATTGTCAGACTACAGATCGTATTTTTTCCTTATCCACTTTCAATGGTTTCGAGGGTTTCGCTAAAACTTAGTCAAAGAGACGTCCACAACTTCACAACTTTGTAGTTTGAAAGAAGTCTATTGGTCCACATAGGACACAGAACTTATGAAGGATTATATGTTGTCTTATATATAGTTTGAGTGAGCCTAATGGTTAAGAACATGTGTTTCTTCCTAAGAGGTCACATGTTCAAATCCATAGGGGATAAGGTATGTATACCTCAGTAGACTGTACCAGTCAAATAAATGGGCGGAGAAAGTCCCTTATCCCACAAACAAAGGGTCTCATACACCAATTTAGTGTCTAGTTTAGTTATGAGCTTAAAACAAATTATTATATATTATTATTATCTCATTTCTAAACAAGAATAAATATAGTAAATACCCACCATATTGTCATCGACAAACCAACCTTTTATGCCCACACTATTCATACCACTATCACCTGCTACTTTCGTTTCAATCCCTCGAATGGTGACAACCCCTGGACATGATCATAGTTCTAGTCTAATTAATTCTGGAGAGAGAATTGTGCTTGCATTGTCCTTCTTGTTTGCTTGGAAGAAATATAGTGTCATTGATTATTTAAATGGAGAGATCTTCCATAGTACCTAAACTCACGAAAAGTGATAGCAGCGCCAAACTTCTTTGCCAAAACCGCCATGTTTCCTTTGATTAAGCTGGCGATGATCTTCATTTTAGATATAGCATCCTTACTAAACTTTTACGTAGCTTACATGTGGATTGGCTGGCACATTCCTTGTCATAAATGTTCAATGTTATGGGTCGAGTCAACCCATAAAGAAAATGGCTCGCATGAAGTAATTTAATCCATTTGGTATATAGGATATCACTTAGTGGCTTGAGACATAAATAATTTATTTATTTATTTTAAAGATAAAGTGAAGACCAAGATTCTTTTATTATTTAAATAAAGGTGACATGTGGAAAGGAGCATGGAAAATATGGAAAATATGATATATTTTTGCTTTTGGAATGGCCAAACTCATAACTATATGTATATTAACTCAATTATAAAGTAATGTCATAATAAAAATGATATGAAATATATCTGGGAAAGTGAATCATATACAGTAGTTTCTCGGAGCTTTAGTTCACAGGAGCATGAGCCATCATACACAAGGCACATTGATAGTGTTAAGAGTGGGAAAGAATCCTTTTAAAATTTATAGTAGCAGTTTGGGGAGAGTGTGCACGGAAAGTCTGGCAATGTTTTGTGAATTAACATTGTTGACCAAAATGGTGGTCAACAAACTTCGGGTGCTTTGTTTATTCTAGTGTATTGAAAGTACTTTTCTTTCCTAAGCTTGTTATTAGATTCTTCATCCATGGCATTTAACATGTCCATCCTAGAGAACCTAGTGGCATCATAACTTTTTTGATTCATTTATTCTAATTGTTCACTAGTAATAGTATAATTTTTCTAATAATTGGCATAGATAGGATCCATATCTTCAACAAAATTTATATGTTCAAAACTACTAGGATCTCCATCATCCACATATTCTCGGTTTTGAAGGCATTCACATTCCCTATGTGAGTCATTGCAAGGAAAACACCAAGGGACTCCTTGATTAACCATATCATAAGGGAAAAGGGTATTAGGGACTCTTTACTAAGGAGGGGGTTTATTTCTATTTCACCCTTGGTTTCCTCTAGGTTGACAATTGTTGTTGTATTGAGGTCTAGGAGGAATAAAATGTTCTTGAGCACTTTCCCTTTCCAAGATAGTTACTTTATTCAGTAGAGTATCTTGTTTTTGCATAATTCCATTCATGGTTTGGTCAATTTTTTATTCAAGTCCATTATAGGATCTAGGGTAGGATAAACATTATTCATAGTCCTAGGCTTAGTTTCATCCTTAGCCTAAGGCACATTAAAGGGTTCTACCTTGGAAGCCAACAAGTTTTCTTCAATTTTACCATCCCATTCTTGAGCTTCTTCAAGGGTTTTTGGGAACTTGTCTCTTAGCATGAAACCAAATTTCCCATCAAAAGCATTGGTATATTGTAAAAGGATGGCACCATATCTTGGCTTAATATCATTAGGGATTCATTTTGCCATTTTTCCAAACCTTTCATCGAATTCCCTTATGGTTTCATCGTCCTTATTTTTTATTTCATGGAATTGGATTAGAATTAAATTACCATATTTTCATAAAGGCATCATGGAAGGCTTGCTAAGACTTAATATTTTTCTCAGGAAGACTATTATGCCACATTCTATCATTTTCTTCCAAAGATATATAAAAAAAATCCATAACTACATCTTCATGTTCATTTGGGATGGGATGATGTTCAAAAACACCATAAAATGAGGACAAGTTCTCTTCATTAGTAATGATATTGTTGTTAGAAAACTTGGGTAACCATTTATCAAATTTATTAGGCATACTATGAGGGTAACCATGAATCCCAAACATGTCTAAGGTCTTATAGACATTTGTAACCCATGGTTGTAAATGTTCAAGTTTAAGCTATTATTAGGTTTCTTTTCAATTTACTAAATAACAATAGCATAGGTAGGATCACTGAGAGAAACACAATCACAAGATACACAACATTTATCCTAGGAAACCCTCATGGGGGAGAAAACCCAACAAACACTTCCTTAATATAGATAGTAAATACAATGCGAAGACAATAAACCAAACATTGGAGGATATCCAACACTGAGCAATGTGCCTCTCTCTTCCTTCTTCTCCCAACTGCATCTACCAAATTGCACACTGGATGATCGAATGAGTGAGTGAGATAAGGAGGCGTTGGCTTCCTTTATTTATACAAACTGACAGGTGTTGGAAAGGTGTCTCTTCACTGGGTAGGGTCGACTTGTCTTCTTAGTGGTTAAAACCACTTTCATTAGCCTGGGGTCTGACTTGTCTTCTTAGTTGTTAAAACCACTTTAATTAGCCTGGGGG
This sequence comes from Picea engelmannii, assembly GCA_009831015.1. Classification (NCBI taxonomy): domain Eukaryota; kingdom Viridiplantae; phylum Streptophyta; class Pinopsida; order Pinales; family Pinaceae; genus Picea; species Picea engelmannii. The sequence goes on from ML778754.1 coordinate 1,100,179, forward strand.
CCAATGTCTCAATTTTCATATTATATTTAGGGTTTGACCAATCCACAAAAGGGGATTTGGTCAATTACAAAGACCAACATGATCAATCAACAAAAGGGGATTGATCTAATAAATAATAACTCAATAATAAATAGAATACTCTTTGTAGTTACAATATTTCAACACTCCCCATTAACAAGAAGGGTATTCTACAACATCATCAAGAGAGAGAGAGGGGTAGAAACATCAACAACATCTGGAACACTGACTGGCATATCTATAAATCATCGAAAGTTTTTCTTCATCATCAATATCATCATCCACAGTAGGGAGCTAGAATGACATCATCATCATATGCATCAACATGGATTAGTATAACAATAATACATCATCATCATCAATAATAGCACAAGGTTGATACAACATCAACAACAACAACATCACAGCATGGAGGATGGAGCATCATCAACATCAACACTAGGCTGGAAATCTTCAGCACTAACCTGACATCTCAACAACATCAACATGAAGCTGGAAATATTCAGCACAAGGCTGAAATCACAACAACATAAGCACGAAGTTGGAAATATTCAGCACAAGGCTGGAATCACAACAACATCAACACGAAGCTAGAAATCTTCAGCACAAGGCTAGCATCACAACACTACTCCCCCTTTCAAGGTAGGTCCTTTCAGACTACACCAAGCTTATCTCGAAAAAGTGCTCAAACTTTACACGAGACAGAGGCTTGGTCAACACATCTGCAACCTGTTCATCTGTGCTAACATATTGGAGCTTTATGTCTCCTCTCTGCACCATATCACAGATGTAATGATATCGTATTTCTATGTGTTTTAACTTGGCATGGAACACGGGGTTCTATGTCATCTTTATATAACTCTGGTTATCACATAGAATCACGGTTGCTTCCATCTCCAGATCAAATAGACTTGTCAACAACTTCTAAATCCATATGGCTTCACAAATGGCAGAACATGCAACAATGTATTATGCTTATGTTGTGCTGAGAGCAATACTTGATTGCTTCCTACTCTGCCATGAGATCATGGCTGACCCCAGACTGAAACAACATCCTGAAGTGCTATTTTTGTGAGAGACACTTCCATCCCAATCTGAATCAGTATAACCACTTAGTCTGAAGTAATGATCTCCATTATAACTGAGACCAAAATCTAATGTACCCTTAAGGTACCAAGTGAACACGTTTGGGCTCTACCAGAAATTGACTCAAGGTGTTCACAACAAAACATATATCTGGCCTGGTGTTCGTCAGATACATCAACGATCTATTGATATGTTTGTACAACATAGCATCAATCAATTTTGATGAAGTGTCAACCAGGAGATTCAACTTTGTTTCCATGGGTGTATTCATGGATTTGCACTCCAACATATCAAACCTCTTGAGTATTTCAACTACATACTTCCCTTGGTTAAGGAAGATCTTCTCTGGGCTCTGCCAGACCTCAAGACCTAAGAAATAGTGCATTAGGCTAAGGTCTTTCACCTCAAATTCTGCAACGAGCTTCTTCTTACACTCAGTGATGATATTTTCTTCTCCAGTTAGAAATAAGTCATCCACATACAATAGCAACATAACAGGCTCATTATTCATAACCTTGAAGTAAAGGTTAGAATCTGCTTTACTTTTGGTAAAGTCGAAGCTCGTCGGGAAATTGTCAATTCTTCCATACCAAGCTCTAGGAGCTTGTTTCATTCTGTACATATCCTTCTTCAATATGCATACATGAGTCTTTATGTATTAAACTTCAAACCCTTGAGTTTGTTCTATATACACTTCCTCTTCTATGACACCATTTAAGAAATTTGTTTTCACGTCCATCTAGTGTAACTTCCATTTCATCTTAGCTACAAGGGCTATGATGGTTCTGATTGAAGTGTATCTAGCTACAGGAGAAAACATCTCTTCATATTCAATGCCTTCCTTTTGAGAAAATCCATGAGAAACAAACCTTGCTTTATATTTCTCGATACTTCCATCAGTAGCATGTTTTATCTTGTATATCCATTTGGAAGATACCACATCCTTTCTCTTCGATCTGGGAACTATTTCCCATACATCATTCTTTATAATGTATTGGTATTCTTATGTCATGGAATCTTCCCATTCTTTATTTTGAATGGCTTCTTCAAAGCAAGTAGGCTCCTTCTCTAAGAGATCACACATCAAAGCCATATAATTGGAGAATGGCTTGGGTTTGTTGACTTGTCTCATGGTTCCTTCAGGGGCACCATACTTCTCTCCATATTGAATAAGTTCCCTTTCCCAGGCTGGCTTTCTCTTGTGGGAGATCGTCATCTGGGGAGGTTCTTGAAATTATGTTATGTCATGATCTTCTAGAATATCCTCATCAGGGAAAGTTATGACTTCCCTCACTGGTTTTGCAATTATGGGAGCCACAGGTTCCTCTTCATATACTTCTTCAAGCTGACATCTTCTTGATTTATATATTGATTGGTGCATCTTCATCAAAGGTTACATCTCTGTTGATTTCAATATGATGGTAACATGGTATGTATATTCCGAAGGCCTTGGAGACCTCACAGTATCCAACAAATATTCCCTTCTTTCCTGAAGGGTCCAACTTGGTTCTCTTCTCTTTTGGAACGTGTACAAACATGGGACAGCCAAATATTTTGAGATGGATTACTTCTGACTTCTTTTTGGAGAACATCTCTTCAGGGGTCTTGAACCCAAGTGCACTATGGGACAATCTATTATGTACATACATTGTTGTTATTGTTTCTTCTACCCATAAGTGCATTGGAATATCTGTTAGAAAAAATAGGACCGCGGAGCAATAAAACAAAACAAATGCAGAAACAAAACACAGAAGACACACAATACAAGAGAGACACAGATTTACGTGGTTCACCCAGTGTGGGCTACGTCCACCAGAGAAATTGCCAGGTCCTTGCTTTTATATTATCCAGCAAATGAAGGAATACAACCTACAGCAAAACCCGTTGTAACTTCCTCTTCTTTCTCTCACAGTCTCCTCTCTCAGAATACAATATTCACCCTCGTACATAGCCGCAATACATTTCCCTCATAAAATAGGGTTTCCTTCTAGGGAAAAAACCCTAACATAATCTCTACC
>ML778754.1:1119293-1148475 GCA_009831015.1 Picea engelmannii
TATACTTCATAAGTGTTTCTTGTGTTTGCAAAGGAATGTCTAACATTAATGCCATTTTTCTAAATCCATCGGTATATTCTTGCACTGATTGTCCTTTTCTTAGCTTTAAAGATTGCCATTCAATGAGTGCTTTTTCTTTATAAACCAAAGGATAAAATTGTTTCCTAAGTGCAGAAATAAAATTCTTCCATGATGGAAATACTTTACCCACATCTTGTGTTCCTTTTGGCAGCTTTCTTTGCCACCAGATAAGAGTTGTACCTACAAGTCTCAAAGATGCCAATTTAATTTGTGTGGCCTCATCCTTGATTTGTTGCACACTGCAATATACCTCCATCTGCCTGATCCAGTTATCAAGTTTTTCTGCATTCACTTCACCATCATACATGGGCAACTCAAATTTTACATCAAGTTTTAACAATGGCATTTCATGTTTATGCTTATGAACATTTTTCTTCTCATTAGATTTTGAACTTGAACTTGCAGAAGAAGAAGGAGAAGAAGGAGGTGTTGATGGAGGTGAAGGAGGAATGTGAGGATGGTCCTCTTCCTCTTCACTTTTGCCTTTTGAAGTATTACCCAAAAATGGTCGCTTCCGTTCTAAATAATCTTCATACAAAACTGTCACCATCTCCGACATAGCATGGAATGTTTTCCGGAAATCTTTCTCTTCTTGAGGAATCCCTTCGTCCGATGCCATCTTCTCTTTGAAAGAAGCTCTCTTTATCAATCCAATTAATGGATTCTCTGCAACAAGCTCGCCTTCACCACGTTGTAGCGTTTCCCTGGTTATCATGCAACTCAAATCCAAACATCAACTAGCTTTGATACCACTTGATCTGTTGGATCTTTTAAATGATTATGGTTGAGTTTTAAACTTGCATGAATTAATTAACCATTGAGAATTTAATGAAAGAATGAGGAAAAGAAGAGGATTATGACATTTAAATACACATATGCAGATCTGAAATAAATAAATGACAGGAAACCATAAGAACGCAGGTTGATAACGGAGTTCGGCACAATGTTTGCCTACGTCTCCGGGCCTTTTTCCTTGTGGGGGAGGATTCTTTATTTCTTCTCAAGTGCTCAAAATTACATCTCAGCAATGCCAAAAGGCTACAAGACTGATCTAGTCTTGTTCTCCCAGATCTCTAGAACCCTGTGAAAGAAACCGCATGCAAAACTGATGCTCCAAGCTCCCAGAAACGATCTGACAGCGTTTCCACCTCAAAGGCTTCCCTGCATCAAACTAACCCCCGGCGACGCCAAACCACTTTTACATTGAACCGATCAACCAATAATGCAGCGCCACGTGGCACCCTGTGAGTGGGCCATGTGGTGTTTTAAAAACCAATCACAACTTGACACGTGTCAACCTGTGATTCGCCCACGTGTCTGCCAAGTCAACTGCCACCTGTCAGCTCTGTCACCTGCCGTCGTACTACCACATCATTTGTCGCGTCAGCCTGCCACGTCACTGGATGATGTCAGCCTGCCACGTGTCACCCTGCCAGTGATGACACGTGTCATCTCAAGACTGGTCCAACCGTACGCCGAAAATGCCAAATCCACCTGACACGTGTCGCATCCTGGTGATGCCATGTGTCCTCCGTACGGATCTGCCACGTGTCACCTTCTGGAGCCGCCACGTCAGTTGTACGGTCATGCCACGTGGACTGTACAGACTGTACAGTCATCCCCTTTTTTCCCTATTTGTCTTTTTGGATAGAACGCGATATCTTCTCCATACGGACTCTGTTTGACGAAGTAAATATACCACCGGAATCAGGAAGACGAGACGGACGCAATGGCACTGGTTTCGTCGCATTCCAAGCACTTTCATTTTTGAGCATTTTTCAAGCCCTATCAGGATTCTGGATCCGTTTTCGGATCAATGCCACACTCCCAACCGTACACCATCATATGATTGAGTAGGGGATGAGACATCGGTGTTAAGAAAAAATGTCACTTTGCATATAGAATCAATCCCTTCAAATATGAGTTGTTATGTGATGTTCCCCACTTGAATTCTATGATGTTATTTTAGGAAAATCATATATGTGGAAACATCACGATATTTATGATTCTCAACCTCGTCTTTTCATTGTTACTCTGGGGGTCATCTCTATAGGATACTAGAGGTATTTATGCCTACTTCCATTTCATTGATCTTGGAAAAATAGTGTTGCAAAGTAATCTTTGAGACCACAAAGTTTTACCTCTTCACAATCCAGTTAAAAGGTGAATAGAAGGTCAATGTGACCAACACAACCTTAGCCCAAGACCTTTCTATACAAAAAAAGTAGGTCGACAAGATTGTATAGGAAAAAAAAAAAAAAATTCACCTATAGGGGTTCCTCTACACTCACAAGTAAAGAATTCCATTGACTTGGTGCCCAATTCTCCCTTACCCAATGGTCCAATCTATAGATGCTCCCTTCCAGAGAACGAGAGTCTTCCATATGTTCAACATAGCTCTATTGGCCATGGACCTTTTCAGGTGTGCTTGGGGTTCTAGCCATTAGCCCCCATTGATATATCTCTTCATATTGCATCTTCACTAACAAAATCCTCCCACACTCAGACCAAGGAAGATCATACAGTCAGATTTTTTTAATGGATCCAGCACCTATGTAAGGTACCAAATGTATTATAATAAGTAGAAACAAAAATATTGTAGCAAATACCAGTGGAACAACAAAATATAGAGAATAACAACACCAAAAATGATACCTTTATTGATAGAAATTCAAGTTCACTTGCCTTTTTGAGGGGGAAACCTCCAACAGAGTATATCTCTATTAAAATAATTATCAATACAAGACTTTCTCATGCCTTCTAATCCTATTTATATTAATTCTATATTTTAAAGAACATTCTAGAGGAAGATCTTTATAGAAGCATAAGCTTATATTATGTCTATTTACATTAGACTTGTTCACATTATTAAATAGGCCTTATTACCTAATTTAGACCTTAATTACATGGAAAATATATTATTTTACCTACGTGAGGGGTTAGGGAGGTTAGGTCCCTAAATTGCCCTCCCTCTTGAAAAACAACCTTGTTCTCAAGGATTGAGATGAGAAAATTGTTGTAGAATGGTAGTTGTCTCCTAGATGGCATCTTCCGGAGGTGTATCCTTCTACTAAAATAACACTTCCTTGATGGTGCACTGATGGAGATGACATTTGCACTACTCCAAGACTACTTGTGGCTACAAACAAGTGGAACCTTATTCATCCAACTCAAGGAGATTGGTTTGATTTTGACACTTAGTTCCAATGACTTTCTTTAAGCATGAGACATAAAAAACAGGATGAATCTTAGAGTGGTTGGGCAGAGCTAACTGGTAGGCCACAAACCCCAATCGTTTGAGAATTTTATAAGGACCATAAAATTTAGGGGAAAGTTTATGAAATTGTTCATCTTTGAGTGAATTCTTCTTATAAGGTTGCATACAAAGAAACACTCGGTCCCCTTTAGCGAATTGACATTCATAACGACCCTGATCTACTTGTTTCTTCATGCGATTTTGAACCAATACCAAATTTTATTTGAGGTTACAAAGAATGGTTGTGCAGACTATAATATTGTTGTCAACCTATTGGACCTTGGATACACATGGTATGTAGGAGAGAAATGACTATGGATTTTTCCCATAAATTGCTTCAAAGGGAGTCATGCAAGTGGTGATATGGTAAGATGTGTTGTGCCACCATTCAGCTTGGGGTAACCACTGAGCCCACTTATTTTTTTCCATCAGACGCCAAACACCGCAAATACATTTCCAAACACTTGTTGATAGCTTTAGTTTTTCCATCAGTATGGGGATGATAGGTTGTGTTGAGATGTAATTGGGTTCCCTAGGGTCTAAACCATTATTTCCAAAAATTGTTGGTGAAAGTTGGATCATGGTCAGAGAAAATAGAATGAGGCATGCCATGGAGCTTAAATATATTATCCATAAAAATTTGAGCCACTATGGATGCGGTAAATGAGCATTGAAGAGAACATAAATGAGTATATTTAGAAATATGATCTACTACCACCATGATGACTAACTTATTTCTTGATTTAGGTAAGCCAACAATGAAATCCATAGAAATATCCCTCCAAATGGCAGGTGGAATCAAGAGTGGTTGGAGTGTGCTCAGAGATTTGACTAATTCACCATTACTGTTTTCATATTTTTGTGGTGAGGAGTTTCGAAGTTATTTGTCGAATAATCCACAGTTGGTGTCATTTTTGTGTAGACAAGTATCACATTCAACCACAAAGGTGTGGATGTCTTGTTTCATCCCGTCCCAGGGAAAATAATGTTTGACCCGTTCATAGGTTTTGGTAAAACCTAAATGCCCAACTATGGGTGAAGAATGAAACTCAGAGAGCACCTTGGATTTAAGATTCAACTATTTCCTTTTCATAGGTTGATTGGCCCAAATGTCGCCCTGATAGTTGTTTGCTAGTGAAAGCCATAATATCATGTTAATCCCAGGAAACCACACAATATTTTAATAGTTTTAGGGAGAGTTCAATCCTTCATAGATTTATTTTTCTTAGGATCCACCTATACACCATTCTTGCCAGCAATATGACCCAGGTACTCAACTTCAGAGGCTCCAAAAGCACATTTATACTATTTGAGAAAAAGTCAGTGCCAATATAGTAGATGGAGAACTTGATCCACATGGGTGAGATGGGCTTGCCAAGTTTTACTATAGATGAGAATTTCATCAAAGAAAACTAGGAAAAATTGATGGAGGAAGGTATGAGAGCAATGATTCATGAGACTTTGAAAAGAGAAGGGAACATTACACAGGCCAAAGGGCATGACCAAGAACTCACAATGACACTCATGAGTTCGAAATGTAATCTTGGGAATGACTTCTTCCTTCATACGTATTTGGTGGTAGCCAGAATAGAGATTAAGTTTGGTAAATTACTGAGCACCACTCAATTCATCCAAAAGATCATCAATGATAAATGTCCTTGATTGTGATTTTGTTAAGGGCATGAAAATCAGGAAACATGCACCAAGTACCTTCTTTCTTGAGTACCATGACTACTAGAGAAGCATAGGGGTTGGTACTCAGATGAATAACACATTTTGCTAGCAATTCTTGAACAATTTTCTCAATTTCATTTTTCTGAGAAAAGGGATAAAGGTAAGGAAAAATATTGGGAGAAACACTATCGATGACTAGAGGAATGGAAGGATCATGGATGCCATGAGAAGGGGGCAGGTCAAGGGGGGTGTTAAAAATAACTTGGTGTCAGGAGATTATAGATTGGAAGTCAATATGCATAGAGGGTGTCTCCAAGGCTTGAATTGAATGGAGTTGGGAAATAATGCCAGAATGACCTTTTTTTAGTAGGATATTTTCCATTCAATGGGAGTTGATGATCCTAGGTGATCCTTTTGTGACCCCTTGGAACTTATATTGTTGTCCCTCTTGTTGGAATTACAAGGTGAAGTTCTTAAAATCCATGGTAATGGGATCAAGAGTCCATAACCATTCAACATCGAGAACTATGTCACAACCAACCATGTCTATAGAAAACACATGAGATTTTAGGTGGTAATGAGCAATTTGTAGGAGCTCGTATTCACAACGCCCCCACATTTCATGAAACCACTATTTGAAATCATGACCTGAAAATTGTTGACTGCACATATATAACAATTGACTTCTTGGGAAATGCGACAATGAATAAAATTATGGATGCTACCACTATCAACTAGGATGATGACTTTCCTATGTTTAATGTAGCCAATTAACTTGAGGGTTTGGGGAGCAGAGAATCCAATGAGGGAATTTAGAAATATTAATGATTTAACTTCGAGAGGGTTAGAGGGAAAAGTAGGATTATCTGCTTGGAATAAAGGAGGGTTTTATGTTTTGGGAAAAGACAATTTGTTGCTCGTGTTTGGCATGTTTAGTAGCTTCCAACTAAGTCTAGGGGAAATCCATGAGGACCTAGTCACAAATTTCATCCTTTGGGCCACTGATAAAGCATTCCCAGAAGAAGGCATCAGACATGCCCTCCATTCTAAAATCCAAGTTCTCAAAGGTGACTATAAATTCTTACACTGTGTTAGACTATTTCAACTTGGTCAAACGGCCTAAATGGTCAATGTCTATGTCAAAGAGTTCATAAATCTCTTCAATGAACTATGTCCAAGTAACATACCCATGGCCATATCATTAGTAATGCTATGCAAAGAAAAATAATGATCCATTTGAGTGACCCAGCTCGTGGGATATAATACATCTAATTTATTTACCTTAAATATGGGAATATTGGGGTCACGATGAAAGGAATTGGATTGAAAGGCCACAATATGCGAGGAGACAGATCCATATAAGTGTGACAGTTGGTCAAAGACAAGAGAAACCAAGGATCAGTTCAACAACTGGTTGATAGTGAATTTGATGGAGTCAAATTCGCTCATGAATTTGGTATCCATGGAATCAAATGTTTTCCTAACTTGGTCCTGGAAGTTTTCAAATTTGGAATTGATGGAACCATTAATGTCAAAAGACAAGTTCTAGATGCTCTCCTTATTCTATTTGATTTCATCTTGTAGGTCTTGGTTGTGAGTGGTGGCCATTTGGGGAGGAGGGATGTCTGGGAAGGGGAGTGGGTCCACTAAAAAAAGGCTAATAAGTGATATATACCATTATGATCAGGGTGACAAGAGGAACCCAATGGGATATGTCTTGAATAAAAGTGTTGGTGGGACCACTATACTTTTTTTTTATTCCTATGGAGTTATACTATGTCTTGAAGATAAAATGTTAACAGGAAAAATTGTGTATCAATTTCGCAACCAAAATGCAGGAGGTAGGGTTGCACGAAAAGATATCCCTTTAGTTCATTTTCTATTGTTTTCCATTCCCAAGGTTAGGGTTTTCAGGATTCCTATAGATAAGGGTTTTCCCTCTGTTATATATCTTTGATATACATGTGGGGTCGAACAATAGTACTTGGCCCAATATCTCATGGAACCAACTGAGGAGGATTTACCATACCCTTAGCCGTACTACTCGATTGCCCAGGTATTAGAGAGTATCTTCCCGATTATTGTTATCAGTGTCACTATTATAGTTAGGAGTTCGATAAACTAATCTAGAGTTGGTTTCATGAGACCTAGGGGACTCCCAATATACCTGATCGTACATGGGAGTGATGGTCGTGTACAGATTCTCTTTAGGCCTGACACCCTGAATCTTCAATCTTCTTCTCCAAATAGACTCCATAATTCTCCCTCCATGGTTTCTCCAACTCCAAAGCTCTTCTTTTTTTTTCTTTACTTGTTGTTCATGAAAAACATGACTCTCCAAAAATTGTTGTAACTACCACATACGAATTTCCTCTCTTTGGCTTACTTTCTTGACTTACACTCTTCTTGAAAATGATTGTACTCATTCCCATGCTTCCAATAACTATGGGATGTGACCTCTCAAACCTACCCTCTTACATGCATTCAATTATTGGCTTTGGGAACACTCAACAACGAAACAGAAGGTTCATATACCAATAGTGATTTTAGGAAGTGGCTTATGAAGGCCAAGGAATAGTAGGAAGACTTCAATATGGAGTTAATGAAAATCCTGGACAGAATTGAAAAGAAGCTGGATAAGGAGAGTATCTCTAGCAAATCAGGAAGCCACAAGACCCCGGAGGAAAAAGAAATATCAAGGAGTGGTAGCAGACATCGCCATCACTCCCAAAAGAATTCCCATAGGAGAGCACACAGTAGCTCAATTCCATCCCCTATTAGGAAGAATAGGAGGTCTAGGGTGGATGAGTTGAAAGGATAAATGAATAATATCAAACCTCCTACTTTTGATGGAGAGCACAAGAAGGATGAAGATGTTGAGACATGGCTGCTAGGCATGAGGAAGTACTTTCAATTACATAACTATTCTTCTCATGCAAAGGGAATAATTTCCATCTTTCAGCTGAAAGGAAAGGCATCCATGTGGTAGGATCATCTTGTACAAGTACAGCACCTCAGAGAGAAAAATGTGACTTGGAAGGAATTCAAGAGGCATTTTGAGAATAAATACCTGAACAAGAGGTATTATGATAAAAAGATGAAAGAGTTCTTTGAACTCAAGATAGGAAGCATGATCATTGATGAGTATGAAAGGAGATTCCTAGAATTGTTGAAGTATATCTCCTTCATCAAAGATGAGACAGTTAAGATCCATAGATATCTGAGTGGACTACCATCATTCATCAATGACAAGATTCAGTATGATGATCCTAAAACTTTGGAAGAAACCATAAGGAGAGATAAGTGCTTGCATGATCAGCAAAAAGGAAAACCTATCTTCCAAAAGGCTTGGGAGGACAAGAAGAATTTTAACATATATCTGAGGAAGAAGGGAACAAGCCTCCATTATTTAGAAACAATCCTTGAGGGAAGCCAACTTTTAGAGAGCCCAAGATGGCTGAGGCAGGTGGGAAAAGGCCAAGGCAGCCACCGATGCAATGTTGGGGTTGTAAAGGAGATCACGAGTATAGGGATTGTCCTCACAAGGTTGAAAAAGTGATATTTTTCCACAATGTGCAGCAAGCAGAAACAGTGGAGGACATGGGCAGAAGTGTGCCAAGAATATATGTAGCCTTGAACAACAAGCAAGCGGAGTTTCAATCACACATGATTGAAGTAGAAGGTATGATCAATAACCATGCCTTTACTATTCTAATTGATTTAGGGGCTAGTCATAGATATATTGATCCTAAGGTAGCAGAAATATTGCAATTACCAAGATGCAAGCATGAGAAATCTTGGTTGGTACAGCTGGCTATAGGAGCCAAGAGAAAGGTTGTTGAGTTGGTTAAGTCATGTCCATTGGGCATGAATGGGTTGAATACCAAGGCAGATATGAGCATCTTGCCTTTAGGTCCATATGACTTTCTAATTGGTATGGATTGGTTGGACCAACACCATGCCATCTTAGATTGTTGTAACAAGGCATCCACTTGCCTAGATGAGGAAGGAAATTCAAAAGTAGTCCAAGGAATTCCTAGGGCAGTCACTATCCGAGAAATATCAGAAAAGTAGTTGAAGAAGTGTTATACAAAGGGTTTCCAAGTGTTTGCAGCTCACATGGAGGAAACACCTAAGGATAGGGTGTTAGATCTAGAAGATCAAGCAGTCCTAAAAGAGTTTGAGGATGTGTTTAAGGAGATACCAGGACTACCCCAAAGGAGAGATATTGATTTCTCTATAAATTTGATGCCTGTAGAACCTCCAGTGTCCAAGACTCCCTATAGAATGAGTACTCCAGAGTTGAAGGAGTTTCAAATGCAGCTTGAAGAGATACTAAAGAAGGGGTATATACGCCCAAGTGTGTCACCTTGGGGTGCCCCGGTGTTATTTGTGAAGAAGAAAGATGGGACCTTGAGATTGTGTGTTGATTTCAGGCAGCTAAATAAAGTAAATGTGAAAAACAAGTATCCATTGCCAAGGAATAATGATCTCTTCGATCAGTTGAAGGATGCAAGGATATTTTCAAAGATTGATCTCATGTCAGGATACCATCGGGTAAGGATTAAAGATGAAGACATCAGCAAGACTGCCTTCAGAACAAGGTATGGTCACTATGAGTTTATAGTGGTGCCATTTGGGTTATCAAATGCACCAGTTGTTTTCATGTGTTTGATGAATGGTGTTTTTCGAGAGTACTTAAACAAATTTTTCATTGTATTTTTGGATGACATCCTTGTATATTCCAATATAGAAGAATAACATGAGCATCACTTGAAGATGGTGTTGCAAGTGTTAAGAGAACACCAGTTGTATGCGAAATTGAGCAAGTGCTCATTTTATCATAACCAAATTCATTATTTGGGGCATATCATATCCAAAGAAGGGATAGCAGTGGATCCTAAAAAGATTGAGGCCATTAGAGGATGGCCAACACCCAAGAATGTGACAGAAGTTAGATCCTTCATGGGTCTAGTTGTCTACTATAGAAGATTCATTACAGGGTTTTCAAGGATTTATCACCCAATCACTTCCTTGCAAAGGAAAGGGGTGAAATTTCAATGGAAAACAAAATGTGAAAGGAGCTTCTAGAAATTGAAGAACTTGTTAACCAGTGTTATGATTCTGAGAATTGGAGATCCTAATGAGAACTTCATGGTTTGAACAAATGCATGCAAATAAGGACTTGGAGGAGTCCTCAGCCAGAATGGTTTGGTAGTATGTTTTGAATCCAGAAGTTGAAAGAGAATGAAAGGTTTTATGCCACTCATGATCTAGAGTTGAAAACCATAGTACATGCCTTAAAGAAGTGGAGGAACTACCTCATGGGAAATAAATTCAAGCTAAGGACAGAACACAATGGACTGAGGTATTTGTTTGATCAGCCAACTTTAAATGCCAAGCAAAGCAGATGGTTGGAATTCCTCTGTGAGTATGACTTTGATATCAAGCACATAAAAGGGAGGGAGAACAAGGTGGTTGATGCACTCAGTCGAAGAGTGCATGAGTTACATGCTACAGTCATTAGAATGTACCAAACATATCTTAAAGGTAGAATTTCTGAAGCTACAAAAGCATATTTGCAGTATGTGGAGATGGTAACAAAATTGCAGTAGATAGTCGAAGATTATAACTTGAGAGATGATGGAATTACCCTGTACAAGAACGGAATTTTTATACCCAATTCTTTGGAATTGAAAAGTATGATCTTGAAGGAGATGCATAATGTGCCTTATGCTGGACACCCAGGATGTCAGAAAATAGTGGAAGTAGTCAGGAGCCAATACTATTGGTCGAGTATGAAGAAAGAAATTTTGGAGTACATTTCCAAATGTATGGAGTGTCAAAGGGTCAAGGCTAAGCATAGACACCCAGCTGGGTTGCTGCAACCATTACCCATTCCTGAGTGGAAGTAGGAAGTGGTGACAATGGATTTCATCACCAAATTACCAAGGACAAGCAAGCAACATGATTCTATCATGGTAGTGCTGGACATGTTTAACAAGGCTACCCATTTTATTCCATTGAAGTCTACTCACAAAGAAACCAATGTTGTTGATATCTATATGATGGAAGTGGCCCGATTGCATGGTATTCCCAAGAAAATTGTGTCTGATAGAGACCCAAAATTCACTTCAAAATTTTGGAAGGGATTATTCAAAGGGTTCGAAACCAATCTGAACTTCAGTATAGCCTATAATCTCGAGTTGGATGGGCAGATAGAGAGGGTAAACCAAGTAATAGAAAATATGTTAAGAATGTATATGATGGACAAACCATCAAAGTGGGAAGACTATCTATACTTGGTAGATTTTTCTTACAACAATGGGTACTAAGCATCTCTGAAGATGAGCCCATTTGAATCACTTTATGGTAGAAAGTGAAACACTCATGTAAGTTGGGACAATCCAGTGGATAGGGAAGTGATTGGGCCAGAATTGCTCAGAGAAATGGAAGAACAAATGTTGAGGATTAAATAGAATTTAAAGGTTGCCCAAGACAGACAGAAAATATATGTTGACAAGGGTAGAACGCACAGGGAGTTTAAAGTGGGTGATCATGTATTCTTGAAGGTTAAGGCCAACAAAAGTTCATTGAAGTTGGGAAACTGTTCCAAGTCGAAAGCTAGATGTTGTGGACCATTTGAAATCCTAGAAAGGATTGGTCCAATGGCTTATATGATTGCATTTCCTACATCTATGTCTGTTCATAATGTATTCCATGTATCATTTCTCAAGAAATATATACATGATGCTAATCATGTAATTGATTGGAATGTGATTCGGGTGGAGCAAGAAGGAGCTATCCAAGTGCATCTAGTATGCATTCTAAAACAGAAAATCAAACATCTTCATAATCGATCCATAGGGATTGTAAAGGTCCAATGGACCTGGTATGGTCCTAAGGACGCTACTTGGGAGCATGAGGATGCAATGCGGGCAGAATACCCACATATTTTTTAAGATTTTGAAAATCTTGTCGATATGGTGTAAAAGAATTGCATTGAGGACAGTGCAAAAATAAGGGGAGGGGATTGTAATACCCCAAGGTCGAGCCCCTAATTTTTAATCAGGAATTTTAAACATGTTTCATAGGCTAGTGAACCAAGTAAAGATAAGCTAGGAGGCTTATGTGATAGTTGGGTCAAAGAGCCTAGGATGCTAAGGCCAAGAGCTTGTTTTGTATATGTAAATATTAAAATGATTAATATAAAGGCATCACTTCGTGTAGACCGACCACGATGAAAGAGTATGGGGGACTAGTCTCCACTAGGCTGGGTAAGGGAAGGGAGCTAGAGGCTGGAAAAAGGGGCTAAGCTTAAGAGCTTAAATCCCAGAGAGTAATAATATATATTATTATTCCAAATGATGTGAGGAGGATATGAATTTATCCTAAGTTCCTTTTTGGAAGAAAAAATGACTTCCAAATGGAGAGGAGCGTGCTTCATGAGCGCCATGTGTCATCTTAGGCGCATGAAAATATATGTGGGGATTTTGACTGTTTTGGGGATATTTTTCCATTCCTTCCACTCAAGCACGCAGTAGCAGGCAAGCAGTAAAACTGTGAGCACCATTGTTGAGCCCTCGACCATCTCGTACCTCTGCAACGAGCTCAAACTGATATCATTTTGAACCTGAAACCTGTGGGTTTCCTATTTTTCGTCTGGAAATTTTCCCCACGAGTTCATCCTCAGGATTCTTTCCATCCCTCGTGCAGCTCACGCACACACTAAACAAGCACGCAGTCATAGACTTTTTTGCCATTGTGAACCTTTGTAACTTGTTGATTCGTCCCCTTGCCTTACATGATTTGTTGTTGTGTTTAGAAGAGGCGGGTTGTCAGGCCCATGGTTGAAGAAGAAGGTTTCTAGGCCTGTGAGCAACTCTCATCAGGTGAGATATTTGTTGGGAAAGTGAGTTCTCCTGGAGGGAGTCCAATAGTAGCTATAGAGCTTTGAGAATTCTTGTATGGCCTGTTACTGAAGCCCTGGAAGGTAGGTGGAGCAGTCGATGGACTATGTGACAAAGAAGGTGTATACTCTTGGGGTGGGACAAGCATGTGGGGAATGAGAGTATGTGAGTAGTGGGTGTAAGTGGCTCCTTGGAGAAAATCCTTCATGTAGACTGGTGAAACTTCCTGTTGTCCTTCCCTAGCCTAGAAATCCCTTTCCCAGTTGAGTCTAGTCCCAGCTCGAGGGTGACCCACTGCTGAGAGTGATGAGCAACGTGGTCTAAGGCTGGGAGGTTCGTGGAAGTTCTACACTTAGTCGATGCACTACAATTAAGAGATAAGTATAATTTATGTGCTTAATGGTTAATGATGTATTTTAGTGCATGTCTATGATTCTTATAATAATATCATGTGTTTCGTTGCATGTATGTTTTCATGTTATCTATGTTTAGTTATGTTAATTTTATATGTGTTTTTATTTCGCAAAGAGTTATGCCTGCCATATCCCAGCAGTTCTATGTCTAGGCATGGACAATATTAATGACCCATAATAGAGCAGTTTGGTTTCAGAGTAGTGGCGTTGTCCCCGGTGAGGGTGGTCAGGGGACACTACAAATTGGTATCAAAGCTTTAGAAATAAGTTATAAGTGGCATGACCCAGCCTAGAAGGCTGGGTACGTTACAGATATCATCTTTGATATTCACACTCTGAGATAGCCTAGGTTTCCTCCCTAAAGAGGATGCACCCACCTTGCCAATAAATTTCAACTCAACATCTATCACTTAAGGAGCTCATCCTCTTTTCAATCTTTCTATTTTGACTTGAGTGTATTGACTGTACTCATGTAAATTCATCTTTCCATCTCTCTGACTGTGTGCATGAGTTCTTTAATATTTATTCATATTGTGTGGACATATTAGGAGGTTTTATTTCACACCCTCCAATAGCATTTTTACCATCCAAGCCACCTAACAAATCTATTGTCCAAACGGTATCATCCCTCAAGAACCTAGGAAGACATCACAATAGTACATTGAGGTGTCCACTTGGATTTGCATTCAACTCCAGGTTCTAGATCTAGAGGAGGTATTCATTGTATCACCACTTGGGAGGTATTCTTTTGCACCCTCCAATAACATTTTTACCATCCAAGCCACCTCACAAATTTACTGTCCAGATGGTATCATCTCTATCAAGAACCTACGAAGACATTACAATATTACATTGATATGTTCACTTGGATTTGCATTCAACTCCAAGTTATAGATATAGAGGAGGTATTTATTGTTAAATTTAATTCTATTGTATTGGATTTGGTTAGATTCAAATTTTCCATGTTTGAAAGTGTTTCCCTTGACTAGGAATTTCAACATGCCTTGGAATTTGAATGTAAAGTTCAATGGTGGACTAATTTCCAATCCTCCCAAAACCCCAATTCTCATTCCAACCCCCACACTTAGAGTGCTCCCAATAGTCCTATGGCCTTTCCTCATCATCCATAGAACCCTACATTTGTTATCCCTTCTTCTCCTAGACCCGATCAATGGTGCCACTACCATTGCACACAACCAACACTATAAAAAATAACCATGATCTCAACTATCCATAGTCATCACAAGCACTATATATTGACTCGTCCTCTTGTCTTCACAAGTCCAACATTACATCCTACACTTTGTATCCTCTAATGATTGCATAGATAATGAATTCTCTCACTTTCCTTTTCTTTTTTTTAATTGAACACAAAGAATCTTCTTCCACTTCTACCAAAATTCCTAAATCTTACGCTAATACACTATAGAGTCTCATATAGGATCTCTCATCACTCCAAATTCATAAAAAAGTCTAAAACCAATAACTATATTAATCAGTATAGTTACAGGCTCTAGGACATGATCACTATATTAATTCAATGGTGTCATTTAGATATTCCTTATGTCCGGCCACATCAAAATCTGGGACACTGAGAGAAGCTTTCGTAATCTTCCCTGAAAATGACATGTCTAGGTTTACATGAGTCATAGCTCAACCTTCGGTGATAATTTTGACACGTGTACCTATCCTCTTTGTAGCATCATTGATTGGATCAATTATTATCGTCACACATATGGATTCAGTGGCCTCAAAATCCCTTATTGCACCTGGATTGCACTTGGATGAGAGCAACAAATATTTCCAAGTATGGGGTAGGCCTTGAAGGATTTATGACCAGTTATTTTCTTCGTCAGGAGTCTGATGTAGGAGAATCTAACATCAACCTCTAGAACTAACCCAAGGGGTCAAAACATTTACCAAGGGAGTTGGTTCCCTAATTTTATTTTTTAATATTTGTAAAATATATCTCGAAGATTGATTTGTTTCATAGTTTTCAGTTTGGTGTTGAGATTCACGAAATAATTCCTAGTATAGAGGTTTGTTTAAATACTTCGAGTGAGTTGGTTTTGAAGGAGCTATTTCGAGATCTCTGAGAATATATTTGTAATTTTATAATATAGAAGAGGTTGGGCAAACAAAGCGAGTGAGGAGGAGTGGTTTTGGAGAAATTCCATGTGTGCATGTTGTGAGAGAAGTTTTGAATACTATAAATAAAGTTCCAGTGTGTTCTAGAAATTACTGTGTTAATTCTGTAATCTAGAATTGTGTGTATGAACAGAGTTGGTTTGTTTATTTCATGATTTATCTCCATCCTGGAAAGTACATATGCCATATTGTGTGAATCGATAGATCAGAGTTCATTATGTGGCAGATCGATCCCAGATTTTGCATTGGAAGCATATCGATCGAGATCTAGGAAAATCCTCCTTACAGCGGGAAGATTTAATTGTTATTATCATTATTTGAACGAGATTAAATCTAGATTGTTGGATCATAGAGCTAGTACACTAGGGTTGTAGGATTTTGTTTAAGGTTGATCATTGATCAACGTAAGGATCAACGATCCTCGTCAAATTCACATAGGAGAGAAGCTCAGTGGTTAATAAAGGTGTGGTGTGAAGTTGGTTTATAAACTTACCACTAAGACACATGTTCCAAGCTGGTAGTATTGTGTCCCCTTAGAAGCGGATTTTAATACCATCGTCTGACCCCCCCCAGACATTGTATATGAAAATCACTTTCCAAAAGTGGTAAACCATGGTTTTGTGTGAATATTTAGCCACATGTATAGCATATGGTTGCATGGAGACTTAGCGCTATATCAAATTAGAACCAAGAAATCACAAAGGAGCTAGCACTAGTTCGAAAAGGTGCTTAACATAAACCTGGTTGGGTTTCCATTTGGGAAACGTTGTATGATAGAGAGCATTATCTTTAGTTTTATTAAATTTTAGCCTTATCTAGGCTCTAAGTTATTAGATTTAATTATATTAGTTTTAAATTTTATTTAGTTTTAATAGTTATATTTATGAGTTCTTTGTATATATTGATTAAAATTAATCATATTTTGTTTCAAATATATAGAATATAGTATTAAAAACTAATAAAAATATGTTTTATTAGTTTTTAATACTATATTTCATATATTTAAAATGAAATACGATTAATTTTTATTAATTTTAATAAAACGATGTGTTTGTGTGCAGATATATCATGATTAAACATGGAGTGTTGATCAGAAAAGCATGGAGATCTATGATTTATAACGAACCTTGATACCCCAGGTCAATCAACATTTCAAAGGGCATAACCCCTGAGGTGACGTAGGGCGGATTTGACCCATGCTATGTGTCAACAAAAGGGTCCACCTCAGCCCCCCATCACATGGTATTCAAAACTGTCACTCGACCCTGCATGGAACTATGAAATGAAGCCACCCAGATGCTCCTGAAACCACCAATTTTGTAAACATTTGATTTGTAAATATGTTATATTAACAATCCATAAATGATTTCTTTAAATGTGTGTGTAAATAAAATATCGTTTGTTGGGTTATATTTATAAAAGTCCATTGGTTACTGTTAATGAAGACTGAAAGCTACCTAAACTCACTCAAGTCTTTTCAGAGCATACTTTTGTTGGATTTGTCAGCAAAATCAAGGGTTTTCTTCAGCAATTGTTTCAAGTAAGAAGATAAAGGCTCATTTCTTGTCAATTTGTTAAAATGTCAAAACCCTCAAGTAATAAAAAGTCAATAACCCTATCTATAGTAGAACTTGATTTAGAGGACAAGGATTGCCAAATTTTTTACCTAATTACTTCCTTTGATCTCTATGAATTACATAAACTATCTTTTGACAGATATAATCAGTTACATGATTATTTTCATGCATGGGACTCGAACTTGGCCCATTTCATTATTCCTCGGACTTATAATTTCCCAGAATTTTCTCACTAGTGCGCTTTGAATTATGTCCCATCCTCTAGGAGTATATTGTCTAGAATTGGGTCATTGTTATTTTAAATTTCAGTTGAGTCGATTTGTGAGATGTTGAAAATCCAACAATTTACAAACGGTCAAGTCTTAAATGAAGAATATTTAGCCATTGTCTATAAAGAGTTAAATTTACATGACAAACAAGCTTTAATGTTGTCATTAATGGAGAAATATACCAGTCCTCCTAAAGAGTCTAATAATTATGAAACTGTTATATTTTCACCAATCTCGTGACAGATTATCAGCATGGCTTGTGTTGTTTTGGGATATGACAATGATAGGATTGTGGATAACATTATATTATGTCTATTTAAGTCTACTTTCCCTTTGAAAATCCAACCAATTGTTAGATTCCATTTTGCACAGTATATAGCTAATTATCTGCACTATCAACTCACTAAATTTACAATAAGTAGATCTTTTAGATATCAATCTTATCTAGTATATTTTCTTTTGTTTTTCAAAGAAAATGACTTTTCAGATTTGAACTTAGAAACTGAAGATAATGTTGGAAATCATGTGTCAATCATTCATTGGACACCAATATTCAAAAAGAAACCACAAAATGTTTGTTACTGGACAAATTGGTAAGTGCTAACACAAACTGATCTCCCTAACTTCAACAAGAAATTAGAACAAAACATGACAGAATACAAATTTCTCCTTAGATTTCATTGTAATGTAAAGTAGTTCAAAGAGGGATAAATGGCATACCATTTAAACATTGTTTGATCCTTTCTAGTGTTTTCCTTGATCCATCCTTGGATTTGCAGGATGTTGAACTTGTTAAGAAGCACAAACCAACAAAGAGAGAGAGCAACAATATATATATTCCAATGAAACCTATGCATAATATCAAGGAGTTATGCAATAAAAATGGAGACACTTTTATAGGGAAGAAATGTATTACTGCATTATATTAATGATAGTGGAGAATACAACCTATGCCTTGATGTTGCAAGGTCCCTCCCAATGGCCCTTTGCCTCAACACACACACCTTTTCTCCAATGCTTTTGATGAAGAGTATTCACAACCTGACTTGGAAAGCTAAAGCAAAGATATTACAAGTATAATCTTCAGCAGAATTCTTCATGCGTGAGTCAGCCTAACTTTTCCCATGAGAGATATTTCTTTATATAAAGTGAAGAGGGATGGATGAAGAGATTAGGATGATCCCACTAAATCAGAGAAGCAAGTGAGATCCAAACCGATCGGAGGCCAGGTCATCCTTCCAAAGATTACATTCTAGAATCTTTGAGAATTTCACATTTTTCCTTTGTTTGAGCATCGTCTCACCATAAACACAAGCAGTATGTGATGACACCACATTCCACTGTGGTGCATATTGCGATGATCAAGGATCGTCACACCATTAACATTTGGCAAGGTGCGACGATTTTCTTTGGTAGGGTTTTCAATAAAGGAAACATGATTCTATTTCCCAAGGAGAAAGTCTTATTTCTTCAACAGCTTCAGAGAATCAGAGAAGTAAGAAATACAAATATCATCATTGATCACGGGGGTGACCAAAATAATGTGTAACAATGTTGGATTTTCATACTTTGTCAATACATTTATGGTCATATCATATACCATGTTTCATTTAGAAATCCCTCCCAGAATCTTTCCCTAAGTAAAGACACTTTTGCATGACTCTGCAAAAACTAAACTAGGAGACTGGTATTATTCGAGAAATATACAGAAATAAGGATATATTGAGCAGAAATTAAACCTTTTAGATTGCCCAAATTCCTTACCCTAAGGATTTTTTCCTTAGAATTCATAAGGCAAAGTCTTAATTCAGATGATATCCATTTTGTTTCAAAAAAAATAGAGGACTAATTTTAAGTTGAAAAGAGAAGTAGGACCTTTTATTGTGAACAATAGAAAATTTTTGCAGGTTGTAGAATCAATTTTGCAAGGAATGAATCTTGAGCAAGAAGAAACATGGTTGTATGATCCTTTTGGAATCATATCATCCAAAAGACAAGAGTTTCAATTAACTTCCTATGAGAACCATAGAAAACCTCAAGTTGAGAAGATAATGAACTTGTACAGTTGGAAAGATGTTCAGAAGATTCTTTAGGGGAAAATACAAAATGTATCTCAAGTTCCTTAGACAGCGGTCATTGATACACCCCAGCAACAAGAGAAATAATTTAAAAGAATTTTTCAACTAGAGGAGCTTTAAGTTGTCTCAGAGTTAGAAGATGAGCATTCTAGGAAGAATCAAAGGATTGAAGGAATATATATATATATATATTCAATTTATAGAAAATACATTGGTAAAGGTGCAAAATCTTCAGAAATCAAGCCAAAAAATACATTTTCAGATTATGAGAAAATGAAGGACAAAATTGTAAAGATCAAGCAAATTTTGTTTCCTAAGCTTGATTAAGATTCTTCTAAATCTATATTATTGTATGCATTAAAGTTTGAAAAATAAAAATTTAATTTCTCACTATTAGATCCTAATGATCAAAACCTTAGAAGTGTTGACAATTATAAAGAAACAAACTTTTCAGTTGATCTTGAACAAATTCATATAGTTGAAAAGATGGACTTGCTCGGACAAACATGAGAAATTTTGAATAGAAATGTCATCCATATGACTCTCGATATCAAGAAATTACAAAATGTTAATAAACAATTGAAGGAACAACTGAGACAGGAAAAGGCACTTACCAGGACAAAGCAAATAAGGATTGATGATTTGACAAAGAAACTCTTAAGACTAAGAGATAATTATAAGGATGATGAGCCAATGCAATAGATAATGAGTTCAAAAGATAATGAGATCCTTATACTAAAGAATAATCTACATTTGACTGATCTTGATCATGTGCAGACTCTAGAGCTACAAGCAATCCAATGGGAAAAAGATCATATTTTAAATCAAATGGTTCACATGAATGGACACATCAAATTATATGAACAACAAATTAAAATTTTGAAACATAGATCTTCATCATTACAAGGATTAGCATCTAAATATTCATCGGATGATCTAGTTAAGGCTTTAACTGAGCTAAATTTTAAAGAAATTGAATTGGAAAAATACAAGAAGAAAGTCTCTACACAAAATGATGAAATAAAAATTCTCATAGATCAAATTGTAGAAAGAGATAAAGAGACTAATATCTATCAACAAGATAAGGCTAAGATACAAGAGGATTATGAGTTGTTGAAAACTAAATTAGAAGGAAAATCCTATTTGATAGGAGCCAGACATTTGCTTTGCAACAAAATTGCTAAGGAAATCACCAAATTTTGGGATTATATCATAATAATGGATGAAGAATATGGTTTGGCAAGGAAGGTGGACAAAGACATTAAATTTTTTTTCCAAGAGATAGGAAACAAACCTGAGACAACTACCAAAATTATTAAATTACTTAATTCCAAATCAAATGAGGAATTGAGTTAAAAAAGAATTAAAAATCGAACCAACATGGTCATGGAGATTGAAAAGGTTTTTACAAAAAGAAGCCTAATTCAACAAACTCATAACAACTTAATTCCTTTACAAATAAATGTTGAATGGTTTTATAGCCTTTACAAGAAAATGGTTGAAAAGGGTTTACCGGAATGTTGGGATAAAAAGGGAAATTTACTCTCTCTTCAAAATTACTATCAATGTTTGATAAAATCTATAGGAATTATAGGAATGTTAAAAGGTCCAATAATTGTTGACCTTTTGGACGAAGGTTCAACCTTTTATGGAAACTCATAAATTTATTTGCAATTACCCTAACATATGAAATATATATTGAAGTGCATATTTCTTATAAGAAAAATATGACTTTTAAATATCCAACAAAGAAGGATTGGGATCAATTCATTCAGGTAGAATGACTTGGCAAACAGCTTTCAACAAAATCAGGGATTTTGTTCTACAAATCTTTTATTTTTGTAATTTATGTTGACTTATAAGTAGCTTGCATAACCATTTTTTGTTACAAGTGATATGACTATAAGTATCCACTAGATTGGAATGTAAAGGGACTTTCTTTTGTTGCAAGGCCCAAGAAAAAACAATTATTAATGAAAAGGTTCATTTACAGAGATTACAAGATTCTTGTTTTCATGATTTGGGTTATGTGCTTTTGAGTAATATGTGGTTATGAGTTTTCATAATCATTTTCTTTATTTATATTTGTGTGATAAGTGTGACCATTTGGTATGAAATGCATTGTTGTAGTAACAAAGGAAAATCATTAAACATAGCTTTCAATTGATTCACTGTAAGTGTTTCTATGACCTATGTTTTATTATTATGCCTTCAAATTTTAAGAGAAATTTTCTTTTAAAATTTATTAAAACATTTTCATCACAAGGATATCGTTTTGTTTTCTTCTTCCATTGAAGGATCAGTAATATTTATTCAATTCGAATACATTATTTATCTTTTCATTGTTGTTTTTTTTCAATTGTCCATCATATTGATAAATTTCAATCAATTCAAATAGTCAAAACAAGTCTTTTATAATCTGATAAATATTTATTGATAGTTAAGTAGAAATTATAGGACACTAAATTCAAAATAATTATAAATGGTTGTATATTTTTTGTTCAAATTAATATGCATGATTGGGTATGGGGAATTAAGAGTGATGCGAGGGGGGGGAGGGGCCAAATGAGCTTCCACCTTCACGTGGTTGGCCTTGTTTAGTAGAGAATAAATTATTCTTGAAACTAAGAGTAGTTCATTAAGGTATTCCTATTGTCTATTTAATGATATTGCTCTTAGAGATTATTCAATGTAATTTGATGTGGCATTTTATGTTATCCCTTAACATTTATGTTTTCCAATGTTCAATGTGTAGAAAGGCCTATTTTGATAACTTGGTGATGTAGAATGCTTTCTCAAGTTAGCTATTGATTCAATGAACATTTACAGCAATATTGATCAATCGAATGGCAGTAAAAAGATGAGTTCCAATTTTAAAGTTTCTTGTACTATGTTTGATGCTTTTCTTAGTTATATGTTTCTATTTGTAACAACTTGTTATTTTATATTGTTGACTTATATCTCTAGCTCAACAAAATGACATATTTTGTTTTGTTTGTGTAAAATAAATGGCCCCAATATCACCATCAATATAAATCAATGATATAATCTTTGAGATTCACACTTTTTTCACTTTCACATATTCATCAAGTGCTCAAAAATACTTCAAATCTAGATGCAAAAATTCTCAGATGGCATTTTTAGTGTTGAAAACCCCCTATGCAAAATATTATAACACTTAGCTGACTATATGACAGTTGTTTCTCCATATCATTTATCTAAGGCCAATTGATTTTTCTCCATTGATCACATTGAGTTTTTTAAGGCTCATCAAGTGCTCATGTGTCTAGTCAAACTAGAAAATTATTAGACTGGCTAGGACAAGTTGAGTTCACTCATTTTGGGCATGATCCCACTCAATTACATAAGAATTATATTTACTCCCCGAGTCTTGTAACTATGGATATTTGTACAACATTTCTTATGCTTTGTATAAATGATAACTTTTCCATGGTTTGTTGGTTGTCCAATGATGCAATCTATTCAGTTTTCATCTATTCAAGAGGGCACTTATAAAGAATACCACCGAAAGAAATCTACATATTCCTAATATGAATAAAATAGATACAAACATGATAATTAAGAAAAGCATGTATTTCCATATTTATATTGTAAAATTGCATTGCACGCACAACAAACATACATAGTTGCAGAGAAAAGACAAATTATGTTATATTCACATAATCAGAAAAGATGAATGTACAACAAATGCTCGTGAGGAGCAACACCAACCACCTGTAAACTACATGTTGTAACATAGGTTAAAATTCTAAATAAAATTTCAAAATTTTTATTAGAATAGGTATTTTTGAGTTCTATATTATTTTATTTTGTTTGTTTTGTCTAGATGTTAACCTGGTTTTAATCTATTAGAGTAATTTCTCTTCTTTTATTTTGTGTTTGTTTTGTTTCTATATTAGGTTTTACCTTTCGTTAATGTACATTTATTTTAATTTTTGTGTACTAGTGCACTAGTTATGCTGGAACTTGGAAGCCCAAAAACTAGTCATAAAATGCATCTTGTTTGTTATTTAGCATTAGCAATAAGATATATGCAAATCTAAGACAAACTGAGACCACAATAAATCTTTGGGTTTAAGCAATATCTTTACCAGGATTCCATTCTTTATGTGGTTTGCCCCTCCATTTTTTTTAACAATAATTGAATAAAGACTTTGAATTAAAAGGTTGTGTCATATTCAAAACAATTGTTAAAATTTACAAAAAAAAGTCTTGAGAGCACCAGAGCACAACTCTATTTTTTGACTGATATAAAAAACAAACATAGACTTATAATATTGCGCAGTGAAACTACCATAAGTTCTTATATATTGTCATCATAAAAAAATGCATTTAAAATACTGCATTAAGATAAATTTCTAGCTTCCAATCATGTCTTCCATCAACATGGTGTATTGCCTTCTATTTCAATTGCTTCTGGTCCATTT
The DNA here is from genome assembly GCA_009831015.1 of Picea engelmannii. Taxonomy (NCBI): domain Eukaryota; kingdom Viridiplantae; phylum Streptophyta; class Pinopsida; order Pinales; family Pinaceae; genus Picea; species Picea engelmannii. Next base: position 1,143,148 of record ML778754.1, read on the forward strand.
CATCTATGTGCTTCACTGGCTTCATCTTGTTCTACTTTGTTATGAAAGCATATATACAACAACAAAGGACAAATCAGACTAACAAAATACTTGCTTCTTTGTAAGTAGTCTATTGTTTTCATTTGCTTTTGCTATTGTTTTATTTTTCTCACTTGGTAATTGATCACATATGTTTCTTTTATGTCGCATGCATAGTTAACACTGCTTTCTAACTACTATTCTCTGTTTCTTCCAGGCATTTTTTCTATTCGTTGGTCCACAGGAGCCCTAATCCCATTCCATTTGGACAAATGCATTTACTTTTTGCATACATTATTTTGAACACAATTGTATATTTTTTGAACTTTCCAAAGTACTCTTTAGCATAGATGGCTAGTGATTTTCGAGGCTTCTAATTTAAAACTGAATCTTCAAGTCTGTTTTCACTCTTTATGAATTTTCAATGAAATATCATGTTAATCTATGTCCATATGTACCACTTTACTTGTATTATGGGAAATGTTATTTTGAATTTTTTTTTTTAAATCATTAAGCATAAATAACCATGCATCATGTAAAAGGAAACTGCATTTTTTTTTCCTTGCCAAAGAACTGTTTTTGCATAGATGGTGACTGGTTTTCAACCCTTTGAGTTTTAAACTGAATAGTCATCTCAGTCTTCAATGTGTATAATTTTTCAATGAAATATCATGTTTGCTTCTCTACATATGTGGATATTTATTTTCATTCTACAAAATTTTATTTTTACCTTTATGCTTTCATTTGTAAATTTTATAGCATATTGTGAATATTAAATAGAATACAATCTTGTCCTTTCTCATACCTTACTTTATTTGTCAATGTTTAGTTAACAAACCAACTACATTCTCAGGATTTATTTCACTTGTCTACGGTGACAATTTATGTTTCCTCATTTAAATTGCAAAAAAATCTACCATGTTCCATTGAACATTGTCTATTGGACCAACACTTTCCTGCACAGTGTTATTTGCATTTGTGTCATTTACAAAATTAGTTTTCCTATTAAGTTGGAACATCAACAATCAGTCTACTTTTGCTATGTATTTCATCTGTTCAGTTTCTCTATACAATGTATTTTCTAGTGTTTGGTTAAAAACCATTTTTTCCTATTAAGATGGAAGTTTGGTAATTTTGTTGCTTTTGGACTCTGTTTTGTGCCTTCCGTCATATGCACATTGTCTTTTCTGAACTTCAGAGGAAAAAAAAATAGTCATACCAGTAACAATTTATTGATATGTTGTTCACAATTTCAACAGTTTGTATAAGCAACATATATTGTACAGGGAACTTGATTGCATCTACTTTCTACATATCCTAAGCTATGCACAGTTTTCATTGTCTCGCAAACATATTGGCTTATGTGAACCTCACATTGCTATTGGCACATCTTGCGCTCGGTGTAGTCCATGTTGCCTCTCTGCATATTCATCTATGTAATCTCTTTAAAAAAAAATGTGGTAGATGTTTTTAAATAGTTATATGTTAAATGTCATCTCTTGTGAGGACAACTACATGCCCTTGTATTCTTGGGCACCCACACATTGTGTACTCCGCACACTTTACATAAATTTGAGTGAATGGTGTCATCAACACACTTTACATTGCTTTGGGCACATCTTCGCCTCCACATACTACGTTTACTAAGTTTTATGTTGTGTGTTTCTGTTTATTTTATGTTTAGATAGTCCAATGCTAAATCTTGTATTGTGTGCGGAGAACTTTGTGTACTATGCTTCTCGCACATGCTATCATATGCACACTTTATATTGCTTTTGGCACAGTTTACATTGCTTCTGACACATCGTGGCCATCATTCTCCTATATATCCACACACATTTACTTCTCCACAATAGAAAGAGTCAAACTGAACATTTGGTTATGCTCCATGTTTCTTTTTTTACATAGTCCATTGCTAGATCTGATATTATGTGCGGGGAGTTTGGATCCTTCGCTTCTTGCACATGCTAGCTTCTGCACACTTTTGACTAGTTGTTTTTATGTGCGAAGCATCCACAATTCCATCGCTCTCATTTATGTGTGCACACATTTACTTCCGCACAATAGAAAGAGTCAAACTGAACATTTGGTTACGCTATTATTTATTTTCAATCCTCTTGTTAAAAAATATTTAGATGGTTTCCTTTACATCCTTGTTTGGCTATGTGTTACCAACCTTTGTATTGAAAAAGAAAAGCAATAAGTTAAAAGTCAACTCGAGTTTCACAATTTATTTTAAAAAATAATAAATCATCCATAATTGATTTTAAAAATATGTTTTTTCTTTCTCTTAGGAAAAATATAGAAGTTTTGAACTACTGATTTATTCCCCTCGCAGAGCTATATCATCTCAGACTTGTTCCAACCTTTGTAATTGTCACTCCTTATCCTAGCTTCCAAACACTTTACATTGGTCCTTGCATTAATAACATGCATAGTTAACTTTTATTAAATTAATAATTAACATTTATTTTTAATATACATATACATGTTAAAAAAAATTGTTACGCATATGCATATCCATAACAATATTCTACTATTAATAACATTGATAACTATTAGACTAACTCTTTGCACGGATATACCTCCAAACATTTTACATTTCTTCTCGCATATGCTAACCTCTCGTTGAACACTTCACTTATTTACATTGCTTACAAGATATGGTAACCTCCCCATTGAACACTTAACTTGTTTACTAAGTTTTGCTCCACATTGAGCATTTTACCTTTTTGCTTATTTTTACAAAGTTTTGTGCTAAATGTTTTTATTGCAAACACTTTACATTGCTTCTCGCATATGCTAACCTCCCACTCACATACCACTCAAGAGCATATATTTCTGACTCGACAACATATATTTACTTTACTTTACTTTTACTTGTTTTTACTTTATATGAATTATCTTTTGATAGAGACTATTCATTATCTATGCATTTAGCTATATTAAGTCTCAATGTTTGGCATATATTTCCCACTCAATAGCATATATTTTCAAGTAGGCGCGGTTAGAAATCGTGTCAAATGAAATTTATTTATGATTATTGGAAATCATGTAAAATGAATTTTGTTTATTTTTTTAAATTTAATAACATTTATATTAATAATAATAACATGTATATTAATAAAATATTAATTACACCGAAGGTTTTCTTTAAGGGAAGGTTCCTCTCAGCGCCTTCATCGTCTGTCCAACCCTTATGAGAAGTTTCCATCTGTTAATTTGGATCAATCAATCTTATCTTTACATGTGTCTTTGCCTTTGTCAATTCGTCTTCTCCTTCACCAACTCCAAATTAGGGCCCATGTGAAGTGAAGGGGTAAGTATTAGTGATATGGGTCGGGGGGATTGCCAGAAATGGCAAAATAGGCTACATGCATGTAGAAAAAAGGCTGAACTCATGAGTGGAGATCATTGCTCACTAAGATGACAATATAGTCAGTATATGATAATCCTTACCTGTAACACTAATGACAACTAAGATGACAATATAGTCAGTATATGATAATCCTTACCTGTAACACTAATGACCAATCCCTTGCACCTATTGTGCTCCTGGAAACCGATAGGGTCTACCTCAAGGCTTATCAACATCTAAATGAATATGTCATGAAAAGTTGTTGCACATTCAACAAAGCTCGTGGTATGAGTCCCTAGGAATATGCAGGCGAGAATCCTCAAACCAACCGTATTTTCAATGACGTCATGGACGCTCACGGTAGTGTTGTCATGTATTCTCTTGCAAATATGTATGGTGATGGGTTTAAGAACATAAAATCATTGGTAGATGTTGGAGGAGGTACGGGTTCTTCCTTATCTAGTATTTTTCAGGAACATCCACACATTTGTGGCATAAATATTGATCTCCCTCATGTCATCGCTATTGCACCTCCCATCCCTGGTATGCTATATAATGTTCATCGCCATCATACTTAACCTCTTCTTGTAATATTATAGAAGGTGCAAGATGATTTTTGTAATGTTATAATGGGTAATCAGTGGGTGTTGGAGGAGTGGAGCATATGAAGGGAAATATGTTCGACCATAATGGGTGTAATAAGATAATCCTTACCTGTAACATGACAACATAGTCAGTGTAAGATAATCCTTACCTGTAACATGACAATATAGTCATCATTATTGCACTCCATCCATTATTTCCTTGTCTTTTCATATTAGTCGAGCAAGGGATTATTCCCATCAGCCTTTTGAAGCTTTATGCTCCTCTTCTCTTTCCAATGTCTACACTGCAACAGCAGGTGCTTGTGTTGGGAACCAAGATCAACTTAAATTATATCATCAGATCTCGAGGATGGAACAGCACAAGCAAGGATGCATGTTAGTGGAAGAACAAAGCGTTTCTTGGAGGCGAACTTTCCATCCTTATTACATTAATTTTCACGCCTTGTACATGACTTGGGCATGCCTTTTCTAACCCTCTCTTCTTCTCATCTCAATGGCTCAACTCGACAATGGAGGTTGAATCTTGGCTCATATCATGCGCTGAACATTTGGGTGGCTATAGAATTAAGGTTTCAATATTTCAATCAACTTGTGTAAAAAAATTATTTTATCCATGGTGATAGCCTATAAAGTAGAAAATCATTATTGGAATAAGATGTATAATATATGTTCTCTGTATAACAAGTTAAATAAATAAGTTGTTATTATACTCCACACTATTACTATCATTTAACAAGTTGAAAATATTCCAAGCCGCTCTCGATCTAAAAACTACATTTAAAATGGTTACATGAACCAACAAATAACAATAGACAATGACATTTAAATTTTAAGGCAACCACTGTCCTAGTATCTTTTTTTATTATATTCACTTCATATGTAGAATTCATCTCAACCACACAATCAAATTCCTTGGGGCCAAAGTTTAGAATTTTCGCACTTGTCATTTAATAGTCTTCCCAAGATTGTGGGGTGAAATGGTTGAGATTGCCTAATTGAAGGGGAATCAAAGCATTGGTTCGACCAAGTTGTTATATTTAAAGTGGGAAAATCACGAGAAACGTCATTTTGTTCATTTTTCTTAGAAATTAAAACTAAATAAAAAGAATGGTTATTCAAATGATAATTATAAAAACCTTGAGTATTATTGACTAATTTTAGAACTTTCTACCGAAAAGGGAAGGGAATGAAATAAAAAGACATGACATTTCATTTCATTGTATTGAATCAATAAGATGCATTAATATATCAATCAAAAGTTCACCTATAAATTTTGGCATTTTTTAAATTAACGAAATATATATATATATATATATATATATATATATATATATATATATATATATA
>ML778754.1:1161990-1174518 GCA_009831015.1 Picea engelmannii
AAGGGGACTATGAGTCCCTTCTTCCTCCAAGGGAGGGCTCTTGGACCCCCACAAGTAAGCTCTTCTTACAACTTTGAAAAAGAAAATGAAAATGGTGAAAGAATTCTTTGCTAATCCACTCAAGGGGTGAGATGGATTGCCCAATGAAATGATGCAAGTATACTCTTGGCAAGGATATAAGAGTCCTCAAGAGAATAATGGCAGCATAACTTTGCTTTGAATTCCTTGAAAAATGAAGTGTATCCATGGCCTTTTTATAGCATTCCTTTGGGTTATTGTTCAACTAGTTTGTAGTGTGTAAAGAGGCTAATTAGGGCATTTCTAGGTCTTTGACTAGCCACCCAGTCGAATCCAGTCCAGATTTGAGTGTCAAATCAACTTGGAAGCTGAACCAAACGTGGGTGGGAGGCTGACCACTCTCATAAATGTGTCATTTTTCAGGTGCGCGGCTTTTTGCGACCACAGTCGTGCATCATGCGCATGTGTGCAATTTCTGCGTTCCTGTTTTGTGCATGTGCACGCGCGCCCAGTGTCTTCATAGCGCCCTTCAATTTTTTCACTATTTGTATAGTTTTTTACCCTTTATGAATGCTTTTGTGTTAATTCAGGTCCATGGATGACCTCATAACTGTTTGACGATGTTGAATTCTTGTAACCATTTGAGGATGAAATTTCAGTGATAACAGATGCCCCCTGATGGATGAGGTTAGGAGCATACGTATAGCCAAAATCCATCAATATTTCTTCTACTGAGAGTGTTGTTGTAAGAGAGAGAAATAGTGGGATTGTCCAGAGTGATTCGTTGGAGGGAAAAAGGAACCGGTAGAACCCAACCTTCCATGAGGTGTGTAAAAAATAAATTGTGTACAAACGAGGCGGGCATGCCCCATGCTCATGTCTTGTAACTCAAAAAGAGGAATGAATTGTTGATGTAGACGACTACAGCGCCCTCAGGGGCAATCGTTATAAAGGTAAAAGACAATTGTACGGAGGAACATACTCTGAATAGTAGGCAGTGACAGTTGTAAGAAGTATCACGGATTCTGTAAGCATTGATAACCCAGCCAAGTTCAGAGGTCTTCGGCAAGTATAAGAACAAACTGCAATAGTCACAAAGTAAGACCCACCATAACATGAGAAAGTGTTGACGTTGAATGTTATGGGGATCAACGACAATAGGGATCAATTATGGTTCTCCCTGTGCGGTTCGAGATCTCTCATTGGATGGGTAATGAGAATCAAGATACTGTCGCCCTTCTGGAAAACTATGATGATGTCGAAAAAAAGGGGGACGCGACTCCCAGAAGAAAATGGCTTCGTGAAATCTACTAGGTGAGGTTAGGAAGTGGAGGAGGTACATGGACGAAGTCAATATGTAGAAAGACTCAATACTGCCCTTGGTTGGAGTATATGTGAGATAAAAGTGGCCGCAACCGTTCAACAAGGTCAAGTGTGAGGGGGACAGCAAGACAGGGGACAAGGTGTGCCAGAAGTGGGACAAAGTGAATAAACTCAGAGGGCAGAGGGAAGTGACCCGTGGGGTAATCTGAAGATATGGATGATGTCATCAAGGGTAGATGATAAGTAGTGCCCCAACCAAGGGTGGCATGGGTTGCGTTTTGCCAAAAAGGGAAGAAAGTCGCCAACAGTGATGACAAAAAGGTAATGTAACTGCTGGAAACAAAGGTGTTTGTACAATAAATAAAGAATAATTTGGGATAAGTGTACAAATACAGAAACAGGTGCCCCAATGTGATATGGTTGGCTCGGGTAGGGCACAATTTGCTCGGAGAACTGGTGGAGGGTGGGGGCCCCATGGGCGGGTTTCTGTATGAGTTAAGTGAAATGAAGGGAAATGTGCAGATGGGCAAACTGATTATGGATGAAATGGAGGGTTCATAATATTGTGGAGGTGTAGTCAAAAAAAGAGAACCGTGAAGAGATAATCTGGGAATCTGTTGGGAAAGATAGCACAATGAGGAGAAGGAGTATGTGGTTGATTCGCGACATGATGTAAGACTATCAGGACTCCCATCCCTAAAGGGTTTTGAAAAACAGCATGAGTGTCAAAAAGCACAAAAGGGTGCTATGAATGGGACAACTCATGTGGGTAAGAGTGCTACCGGGTGACAGTACCGAAGATGCAAATGGAGGTGTTGGTACTGCAGAGCCGGAAAGGGGGATCCTAGAGGCAATTGTCAGAGGGTGTGACTGGAGATGTAAGTGAGATTTAGAGGGAATGACTACATGCCAGTGTTGAGTATATACCTGAAGGGGTTGTGTTGATGTATGATGACCAAGTACCTACACACATGAAAACCAAATACCTGACGTGAACAATATCTGAAGAGAATCGAATATATGAGCATGCATTTGATAATTTTGAATATGCGCATGCATACCTGGTCAGGGTATGAAAGAAAAAAAATGGCATCCCAGGGGATCAGGATGAAAAGAGGCCTAGGGACTGTCGTGATGTCGATGACGGGATGTTGATCCTGTGGCTGAAGACGGATCGAGAAATGGACACCCGGAGCTCCCGAAATGGTGAGTGGAAGTTTGGCAAAAAAGCCTATATATAGTTGTAGGGCCCACATTGCCACCTCATTTGTACTTGTTGCTATAGTGATTGGACAAGAAGTATTCAGAGGAGTTTTGGAGATTCTAGGAGGATGAGGCATCCGATCGAGGACCAGCGAGCTTCAAGTTAGTGGTTTGATCATCCTGCATAGAATTAGGGTTTCCTTTTTTGGGCAGGGGCTATACAAAGGGTCGTATAGGAGGTTTTATGAGTCAGGGCCCCCACGTGCACAGGAGATCCAAAAGTAGGCATGCACATGTGCATGCCTACCCACCAGATAGGCACGCATGGGGGCACCTGTAAGGGGGATAAGGGCGCGCATTGCGCGGCTGTGTATTGGACAAGCATGCTCTAAAGCGCGCCTGTAAGTTGAACAGGCACGCACACGTGCGCACCTATTGGATGGACAGGCGCATACGAGTGCGTGCCTGTGTAGTGAACAGGCGTGCATACATGCGCGCCTGTGGAGTGAACAGGCGTGCACGTGTGCGTGCCTGTGGTTTTAAATAGTTGTGCCTTGGAGGCAAGGTTGACAGGTGTAAAACTTATCTTTTTGATGTTGTTTATGGTCCATGTGACTGAATTAGGACTGTTTGATGTGGTTGCAGGCGATCATTGTGCACGATGCCGGTGGGTTGGTGAGAGCGGGATTGGTCCCAGCTGAGAGACACCGTGGATATTGAGGAGTCGGGGGTACGTGCGACTTTGGTAGCCTGTGGGTTGTTGAAGTTCTTTGAGTGCCCGTTGATACAGGTGCAGGAGTATCTCCTGCAGTTTCTTATCCGGATGTGGAGTCTGGACCTGCATTGCTTCATAGTGTGGGGAGAGCAGATTGCCTTCACTACGGTGGAGGATGTATACTTTTTGACTGGGCTCCCGTTTCGGGGAACGCCCCTACCAATGGATCCAGTGTTACCGAGGGATGTGTCGCTAGCGACAGTTGGCCGAAGGTACTGTTCGGGGGTGAAATTTATGTCTGGCACTGTCGTGAGCATTGGGGCAATGGATTCTCTAGCGCATCGCTGCATAGCAGCGATGATTGTGAGAGTTTATGGGTCTCTGTTGATGCAGTGGATCAGTGGTGGTCAGTTGTGTGTGATGGAGAGGGTGTTGGTCGGTGAGCACTTCGCCTGGGGGCTTACGTTGCATGCCAGGATGGTAGAGTAGTTGGACCACTGTCGGTCCACGGATATAGGAGAGTTTGACTTCGGGTCCATCCTGGTGGCCTGGTTTTTGGAGAGGGTGCCTATGTTGTGCCCTAGGATTTTATTGGGTGCGCCTAGGGCACGAGAGCCGCGACTAAAGCGGTGGTCGACTGTTTTTCGTCGCCATGGTGGTGGCGAGGGTGGCCACTTCTTTACTACTGAGGTGGCACATGTGTGGTGGTAGATACCGCAGGTGATATTGCAGTTCCCCTATGCTGGGGTTGACTTTCGAGAGGATCCAGACATGGTGCTACCTCCAGGGGAGGTGTTTGACCGTCGAGGTATGTTGATGAGTTTGACATATATGTTTTTTTGAGATAGCATGACACATGTATATGATATAGATGTTGATACTATCTATTGTTTGTTTGTATGTGCAGATGTGGCACCTCGCAGGCGCGAGGTGGAGTTGCAGAGAGAATCGGCTCATCAAGAGCCGATGAGACCGCTGCGGGGAGGGTCGCGGGTTGGAGAGAGACATCGGCGTGAGGATGCCACAGCGAGACCAGTTGATCCTGAGAGAGCAGCGAGGAGACATCGGTTTGATGACCCTGGTATCGGGCCATCACATGCTCCTCCGATGGATGCCGGAGTAGATTTTGAGGACATACGTCGTTGCCTGGAGGTGGTGCTACAGGGCGTGCCTAAGGGCATGTGGTCTCACATCCAGGATGAGGGCATCCTAGAGTATTCTGTGGGGGTTCTGCCACCATGACGGGTCGTGGTACGATGGGCAGCAGTAGCAGGTGTTGTGATGACCGAACGATTACCTCCATGGCAGGAGGGACCAGTAGTGGGTGGGAAACCACCGCCTGAGGGAGGGGCAGGCGGTGGTGCTCTAGAGGCATCTTGAGTGGTGTTCTATGTATTGATGTATTTTTTTATATAGGTTGGTGAGCCCATTTTGTACCAAGGTGCTTCATTGGCCTGCGAATACTTGTATTTTTGTATGTAAATACTTGGATGGAACTGTGGACCGTTTTATATATACATGAGTATACATTTTGAGATCTATGTGGTGTTTACATGTGTTTTGTGAATGTGTTGATGATGTCTAATCTATATATGCTATGACAGGTTGTTGATATGGTTATGTATGTGTAGAGGTAGCTCGATGTGATATATGCCAGTCTAACACAATATTAGCTAGGTTATTTGTAATTTGATTCAATTGTCTTGGAATATGTGTAAATGTAATGGAATCAAAATGTCAAGATAAAAGTCTAACCTGCAGGTATTTGCGAAAGAGGCAAGGATCACGTACGCAGTACACATTGTTGAGCTGAAGAACGACTAGTTGAGAGTCGAGAAAGACGCTAAGGTGATGAATACAATGATGCTGGACATCGACCAGGAGGATAATGACGGTAGTGTACTCGGCTTGGTTGTTGGTTGCTGAACCCAAACATATGCTGCTCAAATGGAGCATTTCATGTGAGGGGGTGTAGAGAGCCCAAGCGGCCGAAGCGAGATTTTGTGTCCAACGGCTGGTGTCGTCGATGTAACCGATGTGGTAGGCCGGTGGAGGAAGCATCTGTCAATAGCACAATTGATAGTTTAGATGTGAGGGATGGAAAAAATATTAAAAACTCTATAAAAGAAATAACCTAAAGTAGAATGGCTACGTTTAAGCATAAAATTTCTTTAAATATAACCCGTTGACGGGTTCTTTGAGAGAAAGGCCTTCGGGCGAGGTTAGAATGTATGCACCTTTGGTGAGGTAATGTTGAATAATGTATGGGCCATGCCATAGTGACTCGAATTTTCCATGGCCAAAGGTATCATGAGCGATATCGTAGGCAAGGACGAGGTCGCCTTCGCGAAATGAGCGAAGGTTGACATGTCGATCAAAGGTAGTCTTTGATCATTTTTTAGCTACCTCATTGTTCTGTAGTGAAGATCGACGATCTTCATCCAAGGACTCTAAGTTCAGCAAGCTCTGCTCCATTGGAGCAGTGTCGGGTAATAGCTCAATTGCGGTGCGTAGGGTGGGAATTTCACACTCGATGGGAAGAGTGGCCTCAACCCCATGGACTAGATGAAATGGTGTGAAACCAGTAGTTGTTTTCACAGTCGTACGGTAAGCCCATAGCATAGAAAATAACATATGATTCCAATTGGTCTTATGTTTATTAACCGTGCACTGTAACATGGTCTTGAGGACCTTGTTAATTGCTTCAACCTATCCGTTAGACTAAGGGTAATATGGTGAGGCAAACTCGTGAGAGAATCTTAACCGAGATGAGAGTTCGACAAAAATCTCATTTTCGAAGTGTTTCCCATGATCAGAAACAAGTTGGAGTGGTACTCCAAAGTGAGATATGACGTGGTTAAAGAAAAAACGTGTTGCGGTGTTGTTGAAGGTGGGCATAGCTTCTGCCCATTTGGTGAAGTAATGAACTGCGACAACAATGTATTTGTGTCCATTCTTGGAGGGGGGATTACAAGTCATGAAGTTGATGCCCCATTTACAAAAAGGGTCGACAGTCATGATTGGATGAAGAAGAGCAGGTGGTGCTCGGGCTTTGTTGGTGTAAAGCTGACACTTCTCACATCGTTTCACGATGTGAATGCAATCGTGAAACAAGGTAGGCCAAAAGTAACCTGCTCGGGTAATCTTTTGAGCAGTGGATATTCCTGAAAGATGGCCCCCACATGCGTCATTGTGGAAATCGTTCAAGACTCTATCAGATTTGTCGAGGGTCAGGCATCGAAGAAGAATGGTGTCGACCCCTCGCCGTTATAAGATGTCTCCGATGAGGAGGTAGCAGGGGGCTTGGTGGCGAATATGACGATGATCATCTCGTGAAAGGTGGTTACCGAACTTTTGAGTTCGGAGGTAGATGAGGAGGTTGTCGTACCAAGGATCAGTCGAAGTGATGTAAAAGAGGTGTCTGTCGGGAAAGCCAGTATTGACGGGGGCACTGGTTGTGTCAAAGGGGAGGGTCGTGACAAGTTCAGCGAGAACGAGTGATTTCTTGCTCTTGGGTGTTGAGAATTCAAGGTCATACTCCTGAAGCATAACGATCCATCGAGAAAATTTGTAATTAATTTGTCAATGACTGAGCAAGTATTGCATAGGGTTGGAATCTACTACAACCTTAGTTGTGCGAAGCAGAATGTAGTGACGCAGTTTCTGGACTACGAGGACTACTGCAAGGGCTAGTTTCTCTTCGTGTTTATACTTCAAGGGTGGCCCTGAGAGGTTTTTACTAACGTAATAAATGACATGCTCATGATTGTCATCACCTAGCTGAACGAGAACTCCTACTACCGAAACAGTGGATGCTGATACGTAGAGGATATAGTCGTGATTATAGTCAGGTACACTAATTAAAGGGGCGTTGGAGAGTGTCGTTTTAAGATCATCAAATGACTGTTGGGCATGGTCATCATAGTGAAATGGGATGTCGTGATGTAGTAAGCGAAGGAAACCGTGTACATGAATGGCGTAGTCTAGGACAAATCACCGTAAAAAGTTAGCCTTGCCTTGGAGGCTCTGGAGTTGACGTAAATTCCTTGGAGGTGGAATTTTGGTGATAGCTTGGACTTTGAGGGGGTCCACGATAATACCGCTTTGAGAAACGATGAATCTGAGGAGGCGCCCTGCGGTGACGCAGAAAACGCACTTGATAGGATTCAAGCGAATGTTGTATTGACGACACCATTGGAAGATGATGCGTAAATCATCAAGATGTTGGGTGTATTTCTTGGATCGAGCTGTGAAGTCGTCCAAGTATGCGAGGATGATATGAGCTAGATCGTAAAAGATGTATGTCATCACCCGTTGGAAAGTTGTGTTATCATTCTTTAAGCCAAAAGGCATGACACGATATGAAAAAGTACCCCAAGGGGTAGTGAATGTGGTTTTTTACTGATCGGCTGGGTGAATTTGAATTTGATTATAGCCAGAGAAACTGTCCTTGAAGGAAAGAGCCTCGTGGCCTGCGCAGTTGTCGATAATTTGATCGATGAAAGGCGTTGGAAAGTTGTCTTTGGGACATGCGTGATTGAGATCACAAAAGTCCATGCAGCGCGGATAGTGCCCTGTTTTTTGTTAACAGGTATAGGGTTGGAAACCCATGATGTATAGGCGATGGGGTAGATGAACCCGGCAGCGCGTAATTTATCAATTTCAGCTTTGATGGTCGTTGCTTTGGATGGCTGTAGCAGTCATTGTTTTTTATGAACTGGTGTAATGTTGGGCCAGGTGTTGATGCGATGTTCGATGATAGAGGGATCAAGGCCAGGCATTTTCGTGTATGACCAGGCAAAAATATCTCGATATTCCTAGAAGAGGGCTTTATAGGCGGTGATTTCTTGAGGAGTACAAACAGCTCCAATGGTGATTTCCTCGACGACGCCATTTTTGATGGAAATGTCAATTTTAATGGTCGAGGAAATGTTGGCCATGTTTCCTTCTTCAAAAGCATTAGGGGCAGTAATGGGTTTTTTGAACCAGTCGATAGGCCCTGGTGGGATAAAATCATTGGTTTCAACCACGTAGATGGGGTGTTGGTTAGGAAGCGTGGAGGCTTCCTGTGGAAAGAAGAGTGTGTGGTGGTGTAGCGCATCCCATGGGTAGTCAAGGTTGTTTAACTCTTTGAGTATTTTATCGTCACAGTGGAAGTGATGGGAATACAAGGGGTCATGAAGAGTGATATCAGTGATTGTTCTCGTGTGGCTGCCCCTTGGTGATGAAGAAGTAAGGGGAACGATGCAAGAAAATTGTGAGGGTTCACTTGACATAAACCAAATGTCAAAGTATTGAGGAGTACCTGTGGTAGTGGGGTGTAAAATTTTCGTAGGGAAATGAGCAAGAGAGTTGGGGGGATTGGCGGTGAATCCTCAGATAAGTCATCCAAGAACCATGGAGGCATTGGAAGGGCCTCGGTTTCGGGAGGAATGACATGAAGCACCTCTAGTGACGAGGTAAGCTCAACTATCGACTATGTGGGTCTGTGAAGTAGGGTCAATTGGCGTTGCTTGTATTCAATGATCATAGTACATTGGTATGTAAAATGATCTAATGATTCACATAGAGAGCAAGGGCATCTCATACGTTCATTGGCTGAAGTTGTGACATAACGGATGTCAGTGATTGGTGGTAAGGATGGCGTAGCGGGACTGGGTTCATTCTGGAATCTTTAGCGAACTGCGGCTAATGTCTGTCGAAAGTATGGCAGTGCTAGGCAATGGTGGGTATAATGGCCATATTCTAAACATATAGCGCAAGTGAATTTGGTGTGCAACCTTTTACTACTTGAATGGGGGGTGGTAGTGGCAGTACTGGCGATAGTGGCGAGTGTTGGGAGAGTTTGATTGAGTGGAATCAAATTCCGTAACTCTGGTAGAGATGGGCAGTTGTTGGTTTGGTTTCCATCTTTCTCACATAGTGTGCAAGGAGGTTGGATGCATGGAGGAAGTGGAGTTGTGGGCTCCTTATTCTTTCTCCTACCCCCAACTGGCGTAGGGGGAGTAGTGAGTGGAGGTGTAGAGGATATGGTGGGAGTAAGTATGGGAATCGTCATTGGGATTCCTCCCATTTGGGGGGGAAGGGATGGTCGAGGGACCATCTCTAGTGGATGTAAATACCAAACTGGAATTGCTAACACCATATTAGGTAGGGTAAGCGTTGCAGCTACCTGGAAAGCTTCGATGCCCGGTGGATTTGAGTAATGGCTTGGGGAACTGTCTCCCAAACTGGGATATGTCCTTGGGAAGAGGTGGAATAGTGGACTGGTGGGATCGACGAGTTCGTAGGAGGCTCGTGAGGGGGAAGTTCTGCAACTAGTGGGACGTCAGATATGATAGAAGCCTCCCTAAGAGGAAGGATATATTCTGTGTGAGTTCTGTTAGATGATACGATGCATACTTGATTGGAAGGATGAAGGAGCGGTGGTGCTCCATGGTAAGTTCCTAACAATGATGGATCTTTGAAAATTCCAAGACCCATCTCGACGAGTGGGTATGCATCATGACTCGTATGGATGAGAGGAAGAATCTTATCGATGTTGGCAGATGGGTTAGGCTTGTAATGTGAGACTTGGTCAATGGTAACGATCTTCCCGTTGTGGGGGAACATCATTGTTCGAAAGACGAAAGAGGCCACTGCCTTCATAGTGTACATGTAGCTACAACCGAACAGGATATTATAATCGAGTGGGGTGTCGATAACTTCGATGTCAATGAGAATGGTTTTGCCCCCAAGTTCTATGCGGACATTTTGGAAGAGCCCTTCAGGAGATGATGGTCGTCCATCATAAGCTCGTAAGGTAATGGCAGAGGGTATGAGTTCGGGGGAACCAAGTTTCTGCCATACTGATTTGGACATAATGCATGTAGATGCACCTTCATCGATGATACACCGATGAACTATGATGTTTTGTATTTTTACTGGGATTTGAAAAGCGATCAAGGTGGGAAGGCGAGGTTCTCCGCTGTCAAGAACAAATGTAATGAGTCAAGTATCTGCGGGGTCGACTGCCCCCAAGCTGGAAAGTAAAGATTTTCACTGAGTGGGACAAATCTGAAGGACTTCTAAGACTGACATGGCAGTCAGGGATTGTGCTAAGTCGTCAACCAAACTATAGTTATGAGTTGCCCTAGCCTATGGGTTGTGGGCATTCCTGTGTAATGGGATACGAGGGATGCGAAGAGGTGGCTCTGTGTTAGGGCGAGGGATCACCAATGGGGGTCTTGTCAGTGCGGGGTTTGTCTCTGGAGGGATGGGAGAAGACTCAGCATGTGCATGATACTGGCGATTACGTGTTTGCAGAAGGATTTCTTCCTCACTAGTGAGGAGGATCATGTGATCTACTGGATTGTTCGAATTGAGGTACTGTCCCACCTAAGGTGGGGGAGGTTGCATGTCCTGTTGGGTGTTTATCACACCTTGGTGTGGAATAGGATTCTACAGCATGGCAAGGGGGGTTGTTGCACGTATTGTTGTGGTGCTTGCTGAGGGGCAGGTGGTGTTGGAGGATGGGGTAGACTGCCTGAGTCTTTCAATCATTTGAAATCAGCAATTTGGGGGCAATGATGAGTGTAATGACCAAACTCACCACAAAGGGCACAAGGGAAGTTGGTTTTAATAGTACTTTTATTTCTCCCTTGATGCATATTGTTATTTCCCCCCTGGGCATTCTGATTCCCTTGATTCTGGTTGCCCCCAGTAGGTTGGTTCTGTTGGGGTTGATTCTTGCCTTGACCTGGATTGTTGTTGTTCATGTTTCGTCCTTTCTTTTTGGCATTATTCAACGGATGGGTCGGATTTTCCGTATTCATCTGTTCAAAATTTTGATATTGCTGAACGGGAGAGGGTTGAACAAAATTCACCCCAGCATGAAGATGTGGGGGAGCCATGGGTTGTGGGGGGCCAGGAAATGGAAAGTACGGATTCGGTGGGGGTGATGAACCATAAGGTACATAGGAAGGCATGTTGCTTTCACTAGTACTATAAGCTGAGGTAGAGGGGGTACCAGAACTAGTTTGAATAGGTGGGTGTATGGGGGGTGCCGGTGGTGGCCCACTGATGGGTGGAGGCATAGCAACAGGGTTTGGTTGTGGATAAGGGGGTGGGGGGAAATAAGAGGTGCCCCCATATGCCGGTGGATATTGAGGTGTTCCATACATTGTTGGTTGTTGGGGTTGTGGACCATGGTGAGTGGTATTACCAATCAGTCTGTCTGCTAAGTGAGACATCCCAGGTTTGTCTTGGCCAAATGGCACAGGTTTTGGGAGATCAGGAAGTATAGTGTATAAGTACCCTGATTGTGCATAGATGAGGTCATATTGTTGAGCCTTACTGAAGGCTTCCTCTTCTGATTGTGGGAAGGTGGAAGCTACATCCTTACCGAGGAGAGAGACAAGTGATCTAAGAAACCAGTCAAGACATTGTTGTTTGGTGGTTTCTACTTTACACAAACTACGTCGCCTACACCACTCATGAATGTGATTAGCAATATGTGTGGCTGAGGTTTGTTTGAAATTGAAGAGTAGTTCTAGACCATTGTCATGGTGGATTGGTAATTGGAAGAAGGTCAAAAATGCTTTGGCCAAGGACTCAAAATTCGCGTGGGACCCTGATTTTTCATCTACATACCATTTGGCCAATGGGCCATTGAGTGTGCATTGAAATAATTGCAATCTGATGGAATCATCCATAATGTTGTTGGAAGAGCACCATAGGTGAAAAGTCATGATGTGGTTGGCAGGGTCATCTCCTGCCTTTCCTTCAAACTTGGGTATGTCTGAAGGTAGTTTGGTGGGCATTGCAAGCCATGTGGGGTCATGCAGTATAGGATCATTGGTGAGTTTGCTTCGATCTAGTATGTTGAGGGAGGCAAAATATGGCATCTGTAGTCGGGGGGGAGGATTAGCTCCATCCATGGTGTAAGTGTGTTGTGAACCTGACCCTTGAGGGGGGCTAGGTGGGTTGGTACTTCCCCCTTGAGAGGAAGTTGGTTTGTCGCTTCCGTGTAAAGGAGAGTGAGTGGATGGAGGGACTTGGGAAATGGACCCAAGTAATGTGGAACCAAGCAAAGTTGATCCTAAAACAGTAGCACTCACAGGAGTGTGTGAAGGTGGTGTCGATGAGTGGGCAAGACCAGACACTCCCCCTAAGATAGGAGGGAGGTTTAGCAAGCATCGGGAATGACGGGGATTCTGTGGGTCCCCTATGATGTCCAACTAGTTGAGTGAATGTGTGCAAATGGTGGTGAGAGTAATAAAGAAACAAGA
>ML778754.1:1174909-1191604 GCA_009831015.1 Picea engelmannii
GGGGTCTGAAGTCACTGGAAGAGAAACTAGTGAAGGATGAAATAATTGGTTATAATGAGGGGTAAAGGGGGCATATCCTGAAAGAGCTGGTGATATTTCCCAATAGCTGCACAAAATCCAATCAAGGTGCAATTGCAGCCCACAATTGCCACCTGGGTAGATGTCCTAAAATTTGGTCACCAGGTACCTTGGTCAAAGTGCGGCATTTAGATTTTCGGCCTAAGAAATGGGTCACAGGTGGATCCCGTCCAAGAGGTGGGTGCCTAAAGGGGGGACGCACAGAACAACCAGACCTCAGCCTTCAACCCTTCACGGGTATCTCCCTGCCTTATGGTGTTAGAAACACTTGACTTGGAGGATTTTCAGTTCCCTATTTGACAACTTCTATGGTTTTGACAATGTGAGAACCAGATAATGGGGAGTTATTTGGATGCCTATCCCCGAAATCCTACCTAGACTAAAAAATTTATTTTGGCACCTCCTGTGGAGGAAAACTTAGTGAGTTTTTAGCAAAAAATTGGATGTAGTTGTTTTGAGAGGTTGGGGGTGTGAACCAACCTCGTTGAATTTAAATGGGAGTGGATAGTTTCGTCAAGAAAAGGGTGGGGTGTTTTTGGAATCCCTTTGGACGAAACTTACTTTGACCTCCACGTTTCAAGAAGAAGCTATGTGAGTGATAAGTGACTTTTGTGTGTGAATGAGTGAAAGTGTGCCAATTTTTAGTGAATTAGGTGTCACCTTGTTGCATGTGGACTTTGCTTGGTCCTTACAAGTGTTGATTACCTAATTAACTAAGTGCCTTTGGTACAACCTTGCGTAATTCAAAAGTCCCTAGGAAGCTAGCATGTGGACATGTGGGTCCGTTACTATCCATTTAACTCCCTATTGTGATGTAATCTAAGAAAAGCTTTGAAACTATCCTAGATTGATCATGTGGGCATGTAGGGCCCGTTACAAAACCTTTAAACTTCCCTAGTGATTTGATCTAAGAAAGTAAATTTCAACACTATCCTATCTTTGTAGCATGTGGGCATGTATGGGCCCATTACAATATTAAGATGTGTTTGAAAAAATGAACTAAGAGGAGTCCCAATAAGGGTTTTTGTCCTCTCCTAAAGGTTTTAATCTTCTTAAGGGAGATGAAATCGTTTCACATTCTTTTTCTGATTCTCAAGGTCACTTGAAGGCGCGAGAGAAGAGCATACTAAGCGATTGTTATCCAACTTCTAGTCCCAATGCAAGTTAAATGTGATTAAAAATGATTTCCGACTTATATTGTGAGTCAAAACAAGCCATCCGTGTGGCGAAAATGAAAGCAAAAGAGGAAATTGATTTTAACCCCCTAAGTGCCTATGTGTTTTGACTAACCCCTTTATATGATGAGGGGAATAAGTGTGGTGCAGCTTTAAAACATGCTTGAAATCATTTTTAAAAAGGATAATGGCCTTCCCCACATCTCAACAACTTTACAATGTGAATTTTTGCACAGATGCGCGGGTCTCAGTGGAGATAGAGGCGCACAAAGCGCATGTGCGCAAACAGAAAAGAGTCAATGAGCGCACGTGTGCAAAACAAAACTTTGACTTGAGCGCATGTGCGTACAGTGCGTGTCTATGGGCCACAAAACCCACGCATAGGTGACACATAGCCGTGAATGAAAATTCTGAATGGAATTATCCCAATTCAACTTGGAATTGGATGATTGGAAGGTCGGCTTAGGCCGGTTAATGCACCTGCAAGTTAAATAAACCAAAAGAAGAGCTAGAAAAAACCAAATGGGGTAGGAAATTGATACCTTTCCCCAGTGGAGTCGCCAATTTGTTGCACATCTTTCATCACCTTAGTGAGCAAAATAGAGGTGCTTGCAAGCTCAGTTGGGTTTGTTGAGCAGGACAGCTGCAAGGAAAAGGGTTAGAAAAAGAAATATAAAACAACAACTAAGAAATAAACTAAGAAATAAAACAACAACTAAATTTATAAACATAGGGACATAAGGACAAAAGAAACAATGAAACCCATGTCACCAATGATAAGGCTGATATTAGTGAAAGAAAACACTGAGAAGCAAGGGGACTATGAGTCCCTTCTTCCTCCAAGGGAGGGCTCTTGGAGCCCCACAAGTAAGCTCTTCTTACAATTTTGAAAAAAAAAATGAAAATGGTGAAAGAATTCTTTGCTAATCCACTCAAGGGGTGAGATGGATTTCCCACTGCAATGATGCAAGTATACTCTTGGCAAGGATAGAAGAGTCCTCAAGAGAATAATGGCAACATAACTTTGCTTTGAATTCCTTGAAAAATGAAGCGTATCCATGGCCTTTTTATAGCATTCCTTTGGGTTATTGTTCAACTAGTTTGTAGTGTGTAAAGAGGCTAATTAGGGCATTTCTAGGTCTTTGACCAACCACCCAGTCGAATCCAATCTAGATTTGAGTGTCAAATCAACTTGGAAGCCGAACCAGAGGTGGGTGGGAGGCTGAGCACTCTCATAAATGCGTCGTTTCTCAGGTGTGTGGCTTTTTGCGACCACAGTCGTGCATCGTGCACATGTGCGCGATTTCTGCGTTCTTGTTTCACGCATGTGCGCGTGCACCCAGTGTCTTCATAGTGCCCTTCAATTTTTTCACTATTTGTATAGTTTTTGACCCTTTATGAATGCTTTTGAGTTAATTCAGGTCCATGGATGACCTCATAACTATTTGAAGATGTTGAATTCTTGTAACCATTTGCGGACGAAGTTTTAGTGATAGTAGTAGGGCTCGGTTGTAGCTATGTTGGACATAGGGAAGACTCTCATCCCATGTGAGAGGGTGCTTGGAATTATACAACCACAGGATATGCACAATCATTTGATTTGTGACCTCGGTTTGGCCATCTATCTGGGGGTGGAAGGTCATGGATTTGGTGAGCTTGGTGTCCAGCGGTGACCAGAGGCTCGACCAGAATATGCTGAGAAAACGACTGTCCCGATCTGAGACAATGGTTTGTGGGATTCCAAAATGTACCCAGACTCATTCAAAGAAGATCTTGGCAGTGGCTTCTGCTATGATGCTCTTCTTGCAGGCAACCAATATCGCCATCTTAGAAAAGCGATCAACAACCACAAAAACATAGTCATTTCCCTACTTGGTGGATAGGAGGCCCAACATGTAGTCCATTGAGATAGATTACCATGGCTTGTCAAGAGTAGGAAGAGGGGTGCATAGGCCCTATTTCTTAGTGTTCATTTTGGCAATAGTGCAGGCAGTGCAGGACCCGATATACTTGTTGACCTCCTATCAAAGTTTCAGCCAGTAGAAATGTTTTTGTAGCATCACCACTGTCTTTTTAACGCCAAAGTGTCCTTCCACCCAACTGTAGTGGGCTTCCCAGATCATCTTTTCTTTCTCGCTTGATGGAATGTAGATATGGCCCAGACGACACAAAAACCCATCTTGAAGATGGAAATTATCGACAAATGCATTTGCACCCAACATTTGGTAGGTGGTGGTGAAGTCTAGGTCTATCTCATAGAGTTGGGGCCATCCAGAGGTCTCATGGTCACAAGAGTCTATCACGGTGGTGAGTGTCGCGACTGGTGGTCTACTGAGGCAATCAGCGACACGGTTGGTGCTTCATGTTTTATACTTGATGTTGAGGTGGAATTGTTGTAAGTATGTGGACCACTTTTGATGGCGGTCATTCTTTAATTTTTCTTGTGTCTGCATAAACTGCAATGGCTTATGATCGGTGTGGATGACTGCCTCCTTCCCAAGAATGTAATGTCTCCATTGGCAACAGGCTTGCACAATGGAGTACATTTCTTTTTCGTAATTAAGGTACTTACGGACAGCATCTGAAAGTGTCTCACTATGATAGGCTACGGGGTGGTCGTGTTAAGTGAGAACAACGCCCACAACATATTATGAAGCATCTATCTTGATCTCAAAGGGTTGTTGCAGGTCTGGTAGTGAAAGTACCAGGGCTGAGCATAAGCGCTGCTTCAAATCATCGAACGCTTGTTGTTGGGACCGACCCCATGAAAATTTTTCCTTACCACCACCCCTAGTTATTTGGCTGAGGACCCATGCAATATGGGAGAATTACAACATGAACTTGCGGTAGAAATTGGCAAGCTCTAAGAAGCTTCGAAGCTCAGTGAGTGTGGTTGGGGTTGGCCAGTCACGGATGACTTGGATCTTGGTTGGATCCACATTTACATCATGTTGATCAACGATGTAGCCCAGATAATGGACCATGTCCATGCTGAAGGAGAATTTTTCCAAGTTGGCGTATAGCTTGTGCTGTCGCAGGGTGTGCAGAACCTATTGAATATGTTGCAAGTGTTCTGCCCAAGACTTGTTGTAAATGAGAATGTCATCCAGATACACCACTACAAAAGTTTTGGTGAATGGTCGCAGGATATCATCCACCATCCTCATGAAAGTGGTTGGATAATTTTTCAACCCAAAGGACATGACCAACCATTCAAAAAGGCCTTCCTTTGACTTGAAGGCGGTCTTCCATACATATGTATGTTCTATCAGGACCTGGTGGTAGCTAGACTTTAGATCAATCTTACTAAAGTATTTGGCCCCTGTGAGTTGATCAAGGAGGTCATAGATTCGGGGAATTGGGTATCGGTTTCTGACTGTGATTTTATTCAGGTCTCGGTAATCAATGCAGATTCGACAGGTTCCATATTTCTTTTGTACCAACACGATTGGGCTCCCGCAAGGTGATGAGCTAGGACGAATGTGCCCCTTGTGGAGAAATTCTTGGATTTGTCGCGTGATCTCCTCATTCTCTAACATAGAGAAGCAATAGACTGGCCCATTTGGTAGCGGTGCATCGGGGGTTAGATCGATGGGGTGCTTGACCTGACAGTGTAGAGGTACCCCAGTAGGTGAGGAGAAGATATCTGAGTATTTTTCGATGACCTTATCTACTTGCTTCTGCTGTGTGGAGAGGTCGGTCACAGAGACCTTGGATGTGGTTGTGATCTTTCGTTCATTCCAAGAGTGAATCACGAAGAAGACAAACTTCCCCATCTGAGAGATGACCTTCCTACATTGCTTGGCAGATATCAAGGAAATAGCACTAGGTGGGACTGCCTCGAGTATCCTATACAATTTCATGTTCAAAGTAATAATAACACTATGAGGCCTAGACCCATATACAGCATAATGTTTCCATAAATAAGGTTGGCCCAAAATAAAATCACAAACTTCAAGACAAGAAACATCACACAATAACTCATCTTTTAAGGGCTTGATGTAGTACGACAGTCGGTTCTGTTGACTGACGCAAAGATCACTTCCTTGGTGGAGCCATCCAATAGTGTAGGGTTGTGGGTGCGGTGTTGTCGGCAGGGCCAACTGCTTGACAACCTCTGTTGAGATGAGGTTCTTCTGACTACCGCTATCAACGATGAAGTGTAGCGGGGTGCCTTTTACCCTCATCTGTGAATGCAAGAGGTGCTCTCCTTCTTCTAGCTTGTCTAGTTCATCGGGCTAGAGCTTGGTGGTAGAAACGGTGGCACTGGGTTCCGCATCAATGATCCGTCTTCCCATTTTTGGTTCTCACTTAGATTCAGAACCCGCATCTGATTCAGAGGCTTTCACTTCGGCCACTAGCAACCGCTTTGAGCAACAGTCAGCAGTGTTATGCCAAGGGCTCTAATGGAAGTCGCACCACTTCCCAGTATCTTTCTTTGTCTTTCTGGTGTCCTTCTTTGCTTGCAGCTTGGACTGGTTGTCTTGATACTGTCCATATTTGCTCTGTCCTTTGTTCTATGGGTTGGGGCTGCCCTTTCCTGGCTTTTGTTGTGAGGGGTTCCATGGCCCAAATTGTCGCGTCTTTTGTTTGAGATTTTGCTCGATTTTGATGGCATATCGGTAGGCTGCGCCCAAGGATGAGATGTCCAAAAATTCCATTTTGGTATGAATTTATCTATGCAGAGTGCCATGATACTTAAGCACCATATGTCACTTTGAATATTTGATACCCAACTTGGTGCGCAAGGTATGGAAGATATTTGTGAACTCTGGCACTACTTGGTCTCTTTCTTGCCGCGGTGTGGTCCATTTGGTATACAAGTCATCATAACTTCCAACAGGGTAGTATTGTTCCTTACTAGCATCCCTAAAGGATTCCCAGGTGGTCATGACTTTAAATAACAAGGGTTCCTCTATTTTCTTTTTCTCACAGAAAGTTTCCCACCAATATTTGACATGGAGAATGGATTTGAGGAGCGCACAAGTAATCTTTTCTCTATTCAAAAAGTTATGGACAAAAAAAAACCCTTCTAGTAGATTCAACCACTTGTCTACACCATCTGCATCTATCTAACCTTCAAATACGGGAATATCGAAGTTTTTTTGTACCTTGAAGGGGGCAGTGCCTCTGCTCGAAGAAGATGAGTCACCTATTAGTAGCCGCCGAAGGATTTGCGCGAAACTATCCATCATCTCGCTCCTCTGTTGCGTGAGGGCTTCCTCAAGCAATATTTTGAAATGATCTCCTATCCCATCATCTTTCTTTTCTCCTACCATGAGAGGTCGCTTGGGTGTGTGAGAGCTTTGGTCCTCAAGAGAAACAAGCTCGAGACCCAATTCTTTGTACTCTGACCTCGTTGGGAACATGCATTAAGCAGGGATGATTTTAGGGGCTAAATTTCTCTCATGGGCTAATTTTCCATGGTTTTTCCCAAAAAAAGATTTGCTATTCTAAAAATGATTCGCCCAAATTCTATAGGATAAAATTATTTTACCTTAAAAATCGCCAAAATTTTATACTAACTATGTAAAATCCTTAGAAATTTGAATATTTTTACAAAAAAATCACCAAACATTTATAGTTGGCATATGAAGGATTACTAAGATTCGCCAAGGTTTCTATATTTTAAAATAAATTTCCATCCTTAAAATCATCCCTAGCATTAAGATGACAAGGAGAAGACCACTCTGATACCACTCATTCAAATTTTATGAGCAGAACGAAATGACTATAGATTATTAACTGATGTTTAACATAGAATAATAGAGACACAGTAAAATTGGTTGTCTATTCAATAAGGAAATAAGTTGAAACTGTAAAATGCAGCGAAAAACAAGCTTGTTGCAATGGTGGTGGCTTATCTCTGAGAAGAGATGTCACGATTACGCTCATTCGCAAGAAGATCATTACAATGAGGCTCTGAAGGCATTTTTACAATAAACAGGAGTGTCAAAAACCCTAGACATCCAAAAACCTAACCCTAGGAGATGAAGCGCCAAAAGTCATGTGGGCTCTATTTGGGTAAGTCATTACATCAACTTCTCAGGGTCGTAACTTTTGCTTATGATCTTCATTTTAGGCACACGATATCCTGTTGGAAAGATCTATCTGAGGACTACAACTGTTGATGAAAAATTCATGATGAAAATTTTCGATTGGTACATACCCAAAAAAACAATGTTTAGGGCCTCAAAACGACTCCGGAAGTTCAGAACCCGAAAAACTGCTAAAAATAGTAAATTACCAAAATTGCTAGAAAGTTGTTTTGAGCCAGCTAGAAAAGGTGGGTGGCCACTTATATCCACCTGGATCAATGGCATCTAGAAAAACTGGTGTCAAGAAGAAATTTGTCTGTTTTGGCATACCAAGCTCGAGGAACTTGCTTAAGACCATAAAGAGATTTCTTAAGGTGACAAACAAGGCTAGAGTCATTATGGACATAGCCATATGGTTGTTCCATGTATATTTCTTCTTGCAAATCCCCATGCAAGAAGGCGTATTTAGCATCCATCTAATGGACCTCCCATTTATGTGAGGTGGCAAGGGCAAGAACAAGGCAAATGGAATTCATTTTGGTGACATGGGTAAAGGTTTCATTGTGGTCAATTCCTTCAACTTGGAAAAATTATTTGGAAAATAATTGAGCCTTGTGTATTTCAACACTTCCATCTGATGCATACTTAGTTCTGTAGACCCATTTACATCTGACAAGTTTTCTTCCTTTCGGAAGAGGTACAAGATCCCAAGTATCATTTTCCATTAAAGAACGATACTCTTCATTAATTCTTGTATCCCAATCTGGATGACCTGGAGCTTCTGCAAATGTATTTGGATCATGAGTCTTTGAAACTTGAGCCAAAAGAGAAGAGGCTCTTTGGAACTGTTAACATGTCCAACGTTGATCTGAAGGATCACCGACGAGATCGTCGACTACTTCTCGTATTGAATAGAGCCATCTAAGAAGCGGTGGTGTTGGTTTTGGTTCAGATTCAATGGACTCATCTGGAGGAAGGTGAGCAGGCAGAGGTGGATTTTCATCCTCATTGTCATCATCTGAAGAAAAAACTAGAATAGGAACAGAAGAGGGCACAAGCACCGAAGATGGTTCACAGGTCAAAGAAAGCACAATCGTCAAATTAGGCTCGCATGCTAAGAGATTTTATTTTAGGTTTTTTTATTTGGGGTTTTTTTGTATATGTTTTTATTTATTTTTTGTTTTTATCAATTTTTTAAAGCTTTTTTGGGGCATAATTGTTTTTTTTTACCTTTTTGCTAATTTTGTCTCATTTTCTCTTACTTTTTATATATATATTTAATTTTATAGTTTTTTTTTTGTCTTTAGTTTTTTACGTATTTCTTTAATGGTTTTTTTTAATATAAATTTGTTTTTTTTATTTTTTTTTTTTTAATTTCAATTCTTTTTGTTTTCTTAATTTTTTTTAGTTTTTCATTTATCCAAAAAGAAATGAATTATATTTTTTTGCTAAATATTTAAAAATAGTGTTATTTAGCTATAATTATTTTCTATGTATTGAAGTAAGGTAAAAAAATGTGTTAAAAATGATATTTTCCACTATATTTAAAAAGTATGGAACCATGAATTAATTAAGGACACATAATTATATGAAAAATCTTAATTTAAAAAAATAAATGGTGTACAACATTTTTAACATTGGATGAATCATGGAAACATGATTAAAAACACAATTGAACCAAAAAAAAATTGAAAATTTTGAAAATAGATGAAAAAACACCATTGAGAAAAAAAAATTGTACAATTTGAAAATAGATGAAAAACAAGCATTTAAAAAAAAGTGGAAACATTATGTATAAAAAAAATCAAAATATCAAAAAACCACCTAAAAAGGGAGGAGGGGTGTTACCGGTAGCACCATTTTTAAAAATGGGGTAAAAAACTTGACCCCCCCAAAAAATGAGAACTCTGTAGAATTCTCGTTAAGTTGGTAACTATGTTTTTAAGAGCCTTTGTGGGAGTGTGATTTAGTATGTAATTTACACAGTTGATGGGTTCCACCCAATACTTTAGACTTAATCCTTAGATTGGATCATACAGTTAGCCATTTCTTTTAGTGTGCAGTTCTTTCTCTCAGCAACACCATTTTTTTGTGGTGTATATGGAATATCGTGTTGCATTTGGATACCCTATGTAGTGCAATAACTTGTGTTACTAGAATAATTCCCCTACGGATAGGTGAATCTTCCCTTGGATTACAGACCCCTCTACCAAGACCAAAAACTACCTTTTGACACTACCATTCCTATATATTAATTATGCCCATTGAAAAATAGATAAGAAGGGATAGTATGATGTACCTCACTTTAGAAGTTTGTCCACGTTGCTCCAATCCGTGAATTACGAACAGCACCTGCAATGGATCACAAGAGACAAACAACTATCTCCTACTCTAATGGATTAGACAAAATCGATCTATCTATGAAAGATTAAAATAAGGATAGACAAGTACATGTAAACATGTCTTACAAGGAAATAGGACAAGTATATTGATGCGAAATTTAAAGAGACACTTACAATCTTAATATGATGTTGCAGCAGCCTCTCCAAGTCCTCCTCGTCCAACCCCTTGCTCGAAACATCCACAATCAAAATAACAATGCTTTGTTTATTATTTTTTTCCTGTTCACCATGAGAATGCCTCCACTTATTGGATTTGAGAGACTCAACCACCTTGGTTATATTTGGGATTAGTTGAGGATATGACTCCATCAGTTGTGATATCTCCCTTAAATGAATCCTAAGGGTTATATTTGAGCCGAACCAACTCGATCCATCCATAGTTGTCCTTAGAGAAAAACGGGATTTCTTCCCAAGATTTGCTCAACCAATTTGGCGCTCCCTTATAGTGGGAAACAGAGCACTACAATGCTTCCTGCTAGATAAACAAAGAGCACTAGCGCTCCCTGTATACGAGCAAGGGAGTGTTGATCTTCCAAAAGTTGTCAAGATAACCAATTCTCATAGAAAAACACTTTGTTTCGACTGTCAAATGATGGGGCTTATTCTTCTAACATGTTTTAGGGGTCATATCAAGTGTTCTCATGATGTCATTCGCGATGTGACACTTGCAACAAAAGTATGACACTTACAACAATGATAATGTGACATGATCGAGGTGAGGAATTTTGATGTGTAACATATTTCCCCCCAAAGTATGAAGTCAAAAAATGAAATTTGATGGCCAAAACACTTTGTAGATTCTTCGAAGCAAGGGTATGGAGTCAGGGAACCTGGTAGAAGCTGCAAAAAACCATCAAACAATGTTAATATGTGTTCCATTCCTGAGGCAGGCATACCTATGCTCGGGTTATAAATGACTCAAAGTATGGCTGCCAATAAATACAATGTGGATCCATGATGATATTGACTAAGGGTATGGCCACCAGAGATACAATGTGGATCCATACTTCTATGACATGAACTGATCGTAGCCACACAGAATACACAGTGGATCTACGAGATGATAAAACATAGCCACAGACCAATACAATGTGGATCTATGTGACAACATAAGTATTAGCATGCTCAAATGACTTCCTTCAGAGCCTGGGCAAAGCAGATATCAGAATGAATGCTCAACCTAGGGTCTTTGTTGCAATCTCGATGTGGTACAAATCTAGCCATGTGAATATATGTCTTGATGTCGAACATGGTAGAAACCACTTGATTATCGGTCATTAAGGTAAACCGTTAACAAGTGCGAGAGAAACCACCATTGATGTCAATGACTCCCAAGGTACCCTAGTACAATCCAACGAATGTGAATAAATGAGTTGAGGTTGAACATTTGTGGAATCATCCGATCATAGGTCAATGATGTAAACCTATTGTACGAAGTGAGGAGGCATGTCATTGAAGCATGCATGTCCCAAGGTACTAATTGGTTTCTAAGTCTAATTCTCGGATGATGTGTTGAAGTCAACAAAAAAAGACTCATCGAAGGAGGGCCTTGATGTATCCCCCATCATCAACACTAAATTGACACAAGAAAGTGATAAGATATAGTAGATGAACACAGACTGACACGCGTATGGAAACTGGTAATTTTTTAGATCGTTGAATCTCGAGGCGGATACTTCCCTTAAACATTGAGGCACGACATGAGACTTGGTAGCATAAACGCAGAGTGGGCCAAAACATAATGTTGTGGGTGCTGAGCCATTCTTTGGATGGTTCAAAGGAGTGGAAAGACTCATAGGATTCGTTCAATGTAGAGGTTTAGCAGATTATCCAAGTGTTCAGTGTGAAGTTTAAAACAAGTGTCGTGTTCAAGGGTGACTAAAAAAAATTTTTACAAAAGTTTTCAAGAAACTTGACCCACTTCCTTCAATTTTTTCCCCCATCTAGATAGATGAGTAACTCTTTTTAATTTAACGAGCTCGAGGAGTATAACACATACTTGATATAACTCACATTCGGTACGTTGCTCTTCCTTTGTTTAACAAACTGGAAGAAGTAAGGATTTGTCCCCAGATGGGCCCTTCAATGTGTAATTTAGCAAGTCCAGATATGGAAAACTCGATGGTTTTTCATGTTTAGAGAATCTGAAAAGAACTTAAAGGTGACTCCATGGTTTTCCTTTTTCATAATTATATTCTCAAAGGTCCGAAAAAGAGATAAGCTATTACTCAAAATATTCCCTTTCAAACCTTTTAACGAGTGTGAAAGGAAACAAGATCACTCAGCAATCTTTTCATGTTTAGAAAGTTTGAAAATAGCTTAAAGGAGACTCCAGGGGGATTCCTTTTTCATATAACCTTTACGATTCTGAAAAAGTGATAAAAGTATACTTGGTTACATTCTCATGTATTTGTGAGTGCAAGAAAGAACAAATACTAAGCTCATTAGGGTTACAAGGTTACTGAAAGACATTGCTCAAAATCTTGTAAAATCAAGCTATTATGGGCATATGACATTAGTAATTTCTCGAAAAAATAATAAAAAACCCAAAAATAGACTTTATAATAAGGATAAATGACCTAATTGACCATATCAAATATCAAACTAGGTCAAAAATTCATTTTTACCATTGTTTTTTACCATTCTCCTCTGGTCTTTGGATTTTTACCTCTTTTCGAGCATTTTTTGAGCATCGATTGTGGGATTTGTGGGCGACTGTTTCCAGATCCATCCAGACTAGGTTGGTTGTCTCTTCCTCCTCATTCTTTTTCATTTTTTTTAATGCATTTCAGCCTTCATTTTAGGTGTTCTAGCCTCCTTGGTAAGCCCTAGAGCGTTGAACTGGATCGACACTCCCTAAAGTCATCGAGGGGAGCATCGATCGTGATTTCAATGCCCTGGTGAGCGTTTTGAGAGGGCGCTAACGCTCTGTAGGTTGTTTTAAGGGAGCTCTAGGCGCAGAACTCAAAAATGCTTTGATTTTTAGGCTAAAAATAAGCACTTTCTTTACATGAGGGTTTATCTAATGATGATTAATTGGTGTATTTGCATGTTTCATCTATAGCTAACCATGATTGAGTGCAAAGAACGTGAACACAAGTTCGATGACATCATTGTTATTGGAAAAATCGATAAGTGCAGACACAAACTAATCTCCCTAACTTCCACAGGAAGCTAGAACGAAACAAGACATAATACAAACTTCACCTTAGACTTCATTGTCATATAAACTAGTTTAGAGAGGTACAAGTGACATACCTTTTAAATGACGCTTGATCCTCGCTAGTGTTGTCCTTGTTGCTCCATCTTTGGGTTTGCGGGATGGTGAACCTGTTTAAGAAGCACAAACCAACAAAGAGAGAGAGAGAACAAAGATATATATATTCTGATGAATTCTATGTATAAGATCAAAGAGTTATACAATAAAATCCAAGACACCTTTATAGGGAAGAAATGTATTGTTGCATTATATTAAATGGAAAGTGGAGAATACAACCCATGCCTTGATGTTGCAAGGACCCTTTCAATGGCTCTTTGCTCCAACACACACACCTTTGCTCCAATGCCTTTGATGAAGAAGATCCACAATCTAACTTAGAGAGTTAAAGCAAAGTTATCTCAAGTATAATCTGTAGTAGAACTATTCATGCATATGCAAGCCCTTGCAAACCTTAGCCTTTTCCATAAGAGATCCCTCCTTATATAGAGTGAAGGAGGGATGGATGAGGATATTAGGATGATCCCACTAAATCAGAGAAGCGAGTAAGATCCAAACCAATTGGAGGACACCTCATATTCTAGAAGATTCCCTTCTAGAACATTCGTGAATTTTGACTTTTCCTTTACTTAAGCATCACCGCACCCTATGCACAGGCAGTCTGCGACGACGTCACAGTCTAGATTTGGTGCAGAATGTGACGATCAAGCATCGTTGCACCCCAAGCATAGAGCAGGGCACAATGATCTTCCTTATCATAGTTTTTGAGAGAGGAAAAGCAAACCACTTTTCTCATGGAGAAAGTCTCTTTTAATATTTTTCAGGGAACATGGAAATGAGTTAAGCACATGTTGTCAATTGATCATTGGGGTGACAAAAATAATGTGTAACAATCGTCGCTCTTCAAGACCCTCAAGTGAGGGTGGCTTTACGCAATTTTGGCTTGCTCAAGTATTTAAAGCTTCAAAACATGAGAAAAGAGGTATTGTTTCTTGAATACTTGATTGGTCTATGGGACGAAAATGAACAAGTGTTCTGAATAAAGATGTAGATGCGTGAAATTAAGATGGATGATGTATATTTTTTTACGAGGCTCTTGAGTATAGGTGTAACGTCCCCAGCCACCAACAGGTCGGGCAACATCACTTCCTAGACATCTCTCTTTTCTCTGATACCAATTTGTGACATCCCTGGCCTTAAACCAATAGGCTAGCCCATGCCACCGAATAGATTTCATGCTCTGATACCATATATATATATATTAATATACATATCTATCTAATGCAGTTTAAACAGTTATAGCATTCTATTCATACACTTATTCATGCAGAAAAAATATTAAAACATACATGCAATATATACAGACAATTCTAATAACATTATAACTTGATTTCAAGATTCACATCATACAGAGAACAGATATCTGGTACTTATATTTTAATAGATGACTGCCAACTATGTGCATACCTTCCACGAACCTCCCAGCCTTAGACCACACTGCTCATCACGCTCAGCAGTGGGTCACCCCCGAGCTAGGATTAAACTCCACCGGGCAAGGGATTCCTAGGTTTGGAAGGACAACAGGAAAGTTGCACAGATCAAGAGGAAGGATTTTCTCCCAAGAGCTATCTCACACTAATAACCTATATACTGTCATTCCCCACATGTCTGTCCCACCCCAGGAAGTGTAACCCGTCTCTACTCAACAGTCCTTTGGCTGCCCCACTTCCCTTCCAAGGCTTCAGCAATAGGTCGAACAGGAATTCTCAGAGCACTATAGCTGTCGTTGGGATCCCTATGGGAAAATCACTTCCCCAGCAACCTCTCTCACTTGGAGAGAGTTTCTTACAGGCCCGACAACCTACTTCTTCATTCCACGGGCCTAATAAACTGCCTCTTCAATCCAGCTCCTAAGTCAATTCGAGTAAGGGTGATGGCAGCACCAAATCTCAGTATAGAATAGGCGATGGCAGCAAGCCACGCTCAGTCAAGGAACTGTGTTGGAAGAAACATCAAACTATTAAGCCAAGGTCCGAGCTTAGGCTAGGTACTGGTGTGTTGTGCTTCATAGGGAAAGTACGGGATAGCTCCAAGTGCCTGCAGGTTCAGAGGTGTGTGAGTGATGCAGAAGTTGACGATGGAGAGGATGGCTCAGTGCATGAATCAGTGGGGAGTATGGCAGCTTCCATAATGGCGACAGTTGCGAGAATGGTGAGGGAACCCCAAACAAGTTGACTTTCCCTCTTAAAAACTACATGCGCCTAGGTTGACACATGTCTTCCTGAAGCTGCATGACCTCCACTTAACATTCATTCCCTTTTCCCAGAAACTTAGGACAACACAGATTATGTCCAACCTTAGATTTTAGAAAAATAATAATATAATATTATTCCTTTAGAGGTAAGCCCTCTAGCTTATCCCCTATTCCTAGACACTTAGCCCCTTCCCTTTCCCTACCTAGTGGAGCCTATTCCCCCATAACTCTTTCTTCGTGGTCAGTCTACACGCAGTGACGCAATTTTATTAATGATGTAAGTATTTACGTATACAAAATCAGGCTCATTGGCCTTAGCATCTAGGCTCTCCAGCCTAATAATCACATAATTCCTCCAACTTATAAACACTTGGCTCACCATCCTATCAACATAATTACAATTCAGCAGGTGATTGACCTTGGGATGTTACAAGAGGAGCACCCATACTTTTGTCCGGAATCTGAGCTACTCCGAGACCGACTGAGGAATATGTTGTTGAATACTGTATACCAGGGTCGCGGTTGGTGGGTGGGAGGATCATGATAAAGGATGTGAGAGAATTATCACTTTGATCTGTCCTATTCACCATCACCAAGTTAGTGGGGAGAACTAGCATCGATCTTGCTTCAAAATATCAAATCTCTTATGCCATGCAGTGTTTGGAACCAAGATTTTTCAAATGGAGTGCAGGGTTCCTAAGGAATGTCCAAGAGAAAATATCCAAATGCAGAACTAGCAGGAAAAAGCAATTCGGATATGGTTCTTTCTTGGTTTCTTTTTTCCTAGAGAGGATTCCCTAGATGCAGCCACGGGTTGCAATGATAGCATGCCCATGACTGAGCCTCGTATGGAGAGGTGGACCGGTCTTTCCCCCAAGTTGGGGAATGAGCCCTCTGATTTCAGATTCACTGTCAATTTCTTCGCATGGTGAAGGAGGTAGTTAGTGGTGAATGAGGACTTCCCTTATGTTGGGGTAGATTTCAAAGGTAATTATGACTTGTTACTTCCTGAGGGCATACAACAGGATGCATCTAGTATGAAAGATTATAACCTTGTAACAATTTTTGTTTTGTTTTTTATATGTTTTTGGTTGTACAACGAGAGATATAAACTATTTTGTTTTCATCATGCAGACAGAGGTGCAACACGTCTGGTGGATATGTTGACATTGGGGCATCACGGAGATGAAAAGGTGGTAGTCGATCATGACATCGTAGTGAGAGGGCTTCGAGAGGTGGAGAGGAACCTTCGGGTTTTAACGATGGGTGTCCCACCCCTAAGGAGGAGAGATGTGCCTCTACACTTGTAGAAACATACAGTTGGGGTCTCTAAAAGCCTCAATCATTTTCTTCAACGAGTGACACGAGAAGTAGTGTCTTATGCAAAGCACAACATGATACGGGAGGATGATTAGAGTCCTCAATCATTTTTTAGTCCTTGTGATGATACTATGGGCATGAAGGCCCAAGTTTTTCCTCATTATGTACTTTTGTATGATGTACTTTAAAAAACTTTTGTTATCACGCATAT
>ML778754.1:1191795-1218219 GCA_009831015.1 Picea engelmannii
ATATATGAGTTTTGCGGTGCCTACCTATGTTTCATTTTTTGTTTTATGTGATGTTTTTGTACATATGATTTATGTTTCAAATGTTTATCTATGT
Organism: Picea engelmannii; assembly: GCA_009831015.1. Classification (NCBI taxonomy): domain Eukaryota; kingdom Viridiplantae; phylum Streptophyta; class Pinopsida; order Pinales; family Pinaceae; genus Picea; species Picea engelmannii. Next base: position 1,191,890 of record ML778754.1, read on the forward strand.
GCAATATACCAATCGAACATGTAATTTGCTAATGAATCCACGATCATGTTGAGTTCTCTCGGTATGTGTCTATACTCAATAAATTCAAAAGCTCTTTCGAGACGGTGAACCCTCATATGGAGACGTAGTAAAATTGAGTTGTGAACATCGTAATTATGATTTAGTTGACGGACCACGATTTCAGAGTCGAAGTTGATAATCAATTGAGATATACCTAGAGAGAGTGCTTCAGTTAAGAGTCTGATGATGCGTGATACTCTGCAACGTTATTGGTTGTATATCTAAGGCAAATCCCTACTGAACTCACTAACTCACCAGAGTGGTAAATGACCCAAGCTGCAGAAGCGATGTTCTGGGTATGTCGACTAGCGCCATCCACAAGCCCAAAAAATATGGGAAAGGATGATATCATCTACGCATTCAATCACAAAGCAAAGTATAAGAAGCTGAGAAAAAACTCGTACACGCAAAAGAAAATACACACCAAGTCAAAAGTATATAGTATGGTAATGTACAAAGCACACATGTGAGATATTCTATGCATAGTACTTCTTGAGGTAAAGCCCATTTTAGGGCTCACTGAGAGATATCCCATCGTAGTCTACTAACTCGTAGCCTCCTCTATGTATCACATGTTTTATGATGTATGGCTCATGCCACATGGGTTCTAACTTCCCTACCCCCAGTTTGTCATCATCTTGATCATAGACTAGGACTAGATCTCCTTCTACGAAAACGCGAGGTTGGATGGACTTATCATATTTATTTTTCATGCATTTTTTATACATCTCATTGATGAGAGTACCATCGCGACATGTTTCATCCAACTTGGTCAGATATAAGAATCATTCCTCTTCATCATAAGTGTGGGGTAAGAGTTCTACGACAAATTTCAATGAAGGAATCTCGCATTAGATTGATAATATCGCTTCTATCTCATATACCAACTGGAAGGGTGTAAATCAAGTTGCGGTTTTAACTGAAGTTTGATACGCCCAGAGTGTGGAGAAGAGTTGCAAGTGCCAAGAGGTTTTGTTCGCTCCCACCATGCATTGAAGCATGGTCTTCAAGACTTTGTTGATGGCTTCAACTTTTCCATTTTCCCGAGGATAGTAGGGGGATGAGTTTTCATGGTGAAAACCTAGCTTGGTGCACAATTCACCCATCATCTAGTTCTGGAAATGTGATCCATGATCAGTTATAATAGCTTGTGGCACACCGAATCGAGTGATGATGTGGTTAAACACAAAGAGTGTTGCAGTGCAGTCATCATTAATGATTGTAGGCATAGCCTCATCCCATTTAGTGAAGTAATTGACGACAACGATGATATAACAGTGCCCCCCAACTGAGGTAGGCTTACATTGCATAAAATCGATGCCCCATTTTGCAAAGGGGTCGACATCGACAATGGGATGAAGTGGATTTGGGTGGGTATGTGCTCTCTTCTAAAATATTTGACAGGGTGGCCATTTTTTGAAAGCCTCGATGTTTTCTATGAATATGGAAGGCCAAAAATACCCGGCACGTAGAATTTTTGGGGTTGTAGTCATCCCAGAAAGATGACCGCCACAATCTCCAAGGTGATAGTCATTTAAAACTTGCTTAGCTTTGTCGTGGGTTAAGCAATGTTGTAGGACAGTATCAATGCCACAGTGATACAAGGTGTCACCAATGATGAGGTAGCATTTTGAGTGGTGTCGAATGCGGCGTCGTTCATAATGTGAAATGTTAGGATGAAAGAGTTGGGCTTAGAGATAGAGAAGAATATCTCCATACCATGGATAGGACGTACTAATAAGGAATAGTGATTCATCGGGGAGATAATCAATGGGCTTAGTATCCTCATCGGTATGGGGAAGATCACAAATTAATTCCATAAAAACAAACGATTTCTTAGCTTTTGATTTGGCAAACTCGAGATCGAATTCTTGGAGAATAACGATCCATTTGGAATATTTTCCCCCAAGTACTTGACGAGTCAAGATATGGTACATGGGGTTCGAGTCTGCGATAATTGTGGTAGTGTGTGATAGAATGTAATGGCGAAATCTTTGGATGGAAATAACTGCTGCCAAAGACAACTTTCCGACATGTGAATACCGGAGTTCGGGAACTGATAGACTTTTACTCATATAGTAGATCACATGTTCGGTGCCGTCATCATCCTCTTGTACTAACACCATAGTGATAGTGGAAGTAGAGGCAGCCAAATAAAGTATATAATCTTTCGCATAATTCAGTGGATGCAAAAGAGGTGTGTTTGTTAAAGAATTCTTAAGAGCATCAAATGAGCATTGAGTGATTGCATCCTAGATGAAAGGGACATCTTTATACAACAATCTCATGAAACCTTTAGTGATTTTAGCATAATTGCAAATGAAGTGGTGAAGAAATTTTTCCTTCCCTTGCAAACTTTGCAGTTGGGTGAGGTTGTTAGGACGAGGTAAAGATAGAATGGCTTTGACTTTTAAGGGATCCACCCTTATCCTGTCTTTGGAGACTACAAATCCTAGGAGTTTCCTTGATTCGATAGTGAAGATGCATTTATGGGGGTTCAAACGTATGTTGTAAAATCAACACGTAAGAAAGATGGCTCGTAGGTGACCAATGTGGTCTCGTCGACGAGACGAGTGAGCAGGTAAGTCATCAAGGTAGGGTTCAAAAATATGTTTGATATCATGGAATGCATACGACATGGCCCGCTGAAAAGTGGCTCCAGTGCTTTTAAGGCCAAAAGGTAATTTTTGATAAGCGAAAGTCCCCCAAGTGTAGAAGAAGTTTGTTTTATGTTAATCAGTCGATAAAATGTTGATCTGGTTGCATCTATAAAATCCATCCATAAAATAAAAAATGACGCTTCCGACACAATTATCAATAATTTGGTCGATAAAGGGTGTAGGGTAATTTTCCTTGGGACAAGCCTTATTAAGATCATGATAATCGACACAAACACGAATGGTCCCCCATTTCTTGGTGACTGGGACGATGTTGGAAACCCATTCGATCAGAGGTACAGGATAAATAAAACCAGATTTCAAAAGTTTTTCTACTTCTACCTTGATTGATGCGGTCTTCTTAGGATGGACCAGGCGAAGTTTTTGTCTCACAGGTTTAACTCCTGGGTAATTTTTTATTTCATGCACAACAATTGATGGATCAATCCCTAGAATCTCTTCGTAGCTCCAGGAGAAGAAATCGTGAAATTATTTAAACAAGGCAATATAAGTTTCAACTTCTTCAGTTGAACAATTGGCACCTAGTTGTATGTTTTCCACAATACCTTCTTTAATGTATATGTCGATCGTAATCATGGAAGAGATGTTTCCCAAATTCCCCTCGGAGATGGTATCATGAGTGAGTATTGGAGATTGGGGAGAGTTGACGATATCACTAGGAAAGATAGATGAAATATCTCTCTCTATGTCATCCAAACTGGGAAGAAAGGGCGAATGATGGTGGTTGTCATCCCATGGTACCTCCTCAACACTAAGCATTTCCATAATAGATTCATCTAATGGAAAAATTTGTAGGATTTAATCAAAAGTAGAGGATAGGGAATCTAACCAGGATGGTAACGAATACATAGTAGATGCCAGCAAATGTTGGTCATCCAGTGAAGGAGAGGCAGGCTAAATGGCATCGTATTCAGCCTCTACAGGACTAAGTGGCATGGTGTCACCCAGTGAATCAAATTCTAAGGGACTAGGAATGATCTATGGATTAGATGATTCATAGGATTGATGTGCCATAATCGATATCATATTGATCATTGCAATGTGATGTGTAGTGGGAAGAAGAGGTGTAGGGAAGGTTCCTATGAGAGAAGAGTCTTTCAAGAGACTGACCCCAACACTTTCATAAGTGATTTTTGAATCTCCCAAAAAAGGAATGTTGTTGGTTGTTTGAGTGCGGGTGTCGGGGGTGCAGTAATATAACTGATCGATGGTCACAATTTTACCTTGATCAGGGAATTTGACACATCGAAAAACTGATGAAGGGACAACAGTCATAGCATAGAACTAACTTCTCCCTAGCAACATATTATAATCAAGGGGAGCATCGACTACTTCAACATCTACTGAAATAGTTTTGCATCCCAATTGAACAGCTAAGGAATGCAATAATCCATGAGGTCAGAAACCTCTTCCATCAAATGCTCATAACATGGTGGGAGATTGATTGAGACCGAGTGATTTAAGTCCTTTCCAGGAAGCAAAGACGTGACACATGTAGATTCCCCCTCAACCAAAATTGTGCAATGAATATGTTGATTATGGACAACAACATCGATATGGAAATCAAGTTGGTGAGAAAGTCATGATTTAAAATTATCTAGATTAAACGTGATATTTTTAGATGACTTGGGATCTATAGCTTCGATGGTTGCCAAGATATTTCTACATTAGCTAGGGAAATTTTATATAACTTCGAGAGCTGACATAGCACACGGTGCTTGGCCCAAATCTTCAACGATGTTGTAGTTTTGAGCAGCACGTGAATTAGGATTAAAGGTTGAATTTCAAATTGTTCTCTTAGGTGGACATAAGATAGAGTCAAAGTTGGGTTTCTCAATCTGGAGTGGCCTGGATGGAGGGGTAACGGTGGTGGACGGTGGATCCGATGTAGTACCAGTAGTTACTTTTTACTTAACAAATTTAGTTGGTGGAGTGTCATATGTCGTAGTACGAGTGGGTAAATCTATCCCATTAAACATGTAAATGTTTTCACTCGATGAAGCTTCCTCACTAGGAGGATGATTTGGGTTACCTCCTGTTGGAGGCATAAGAGCTTGTGCAACCAGTGATTGTTTTTGTGGAAAATGATGTGTCAAAACAATGGGCTAAGAATTTCCCTTGAAAAGTTTTGAAACTTCATCGTGATGAGTAAAATATTTTGTGTATTGATCGTCACCACAAATGAGACATGGAAATTTCCATTTTTGCTGCGGTTGTTTCTCAGTAGCAGGTGGTTGTGCTGGTGTTTTTGAATTTTCAGTTTGATTAGTGTTTTTCTTTGGTTTATTCTTATTTTTATTTTTCCCCCATGATTGTTGCGGGGAAGAAGATTGGATTGCATTCACCTTAGATACTTGAGTCAAGGTGGATCTTGGTGAGAGTGAATTCTATTCGGTAGAGGGGGGCAGTGACTGAGAGATTAGTCGTGTTGGTCAACTGTGAACTAGATTGGGTTTTGACAGAACCGATAACTCCATCTGCGTAAGAGGTGGAGGATGGTTTTGGTGGATAGGTTGATGTACGGGGAGCGTTCAGAATCAATTCATACAAACTACTAGATTAAGAATAAACCAAGTCCAGATACTAGGCATGAGCAATGGATTCCTCTTCAGTAATGATACCACCCATGGTTACGTCAGGAGCAATCGAAGGCAAAAGAGATTTGGTGAACCATTCAGCCAGTAACTGGTCAGGAATGGTTGCTTTGATCAACCATTGTTGTCATCTGCACTCATGAATATGATAAGAGATATGTACGGAGTTGGTCTGACAAAGGCAAGTCAAAATTTTCATGCTATTCTCGTAGCGGATAGGTAATTGGAAGTGCGTGAGAAAATCCATGGCAAGTGAATTAAAATCTTGAAAAGTTTCACGTTGTAATTCAATGTACCATTTGGCGGTTGAACCCATAAGTGTACGTTGGAAAAGACGTAACCGGATAGAATCATCCATTAGTGAATTTCATGAACACCATAGATGAAAATTCATAACATGATTATTAGGATCTTCACCAGGTTTACCGTCAAATTTTGGAATATCGGAAGGCAATTTAGCAGGAATAACTGGCCAAAAAGGAGAATGTAATATGGGATCATTTATAAATCTCGTAAAATCTTGTAGATCTAGAGTGGCTAAGAATGATAGTTGTTGATTGACCTAAGGATGATATTGGTGTGGCATGGGGACACCAGTAGGGTCGTAGACTGGTTGAGGTGGATAGTTGTAGCCAACAGGCCCTCCCATATACTGTTGTTGTTGACCAACAAAAGTAGGATTCATCTATTGAGGAATGTGCATAAAAGGAGAAGGGAAACCCATTTGGCCCTGGGAGGATAACCAGTGTAAACAGGGGAGGATAGTTCGCTTGATTAGTTTTAGGTGGATAACTAGTCTACCCTTGCGAAAGGTAACTAGGTTGTCCTTGAGGAGGGTAAGGATTTGGCCCTTGGGGAGGAAAATATTGTTGACCTTGAGGACCCCAAGTGGGATTCGGGACCCCTGGGAAGGGTTGTCTGGAATGTAGTCCAGAAGGATTGGGATTAGGGATTCCTCCTTGCAGGTTGGGGTTTGATGACCTTTTCGGATGTGGTTGATGGAACATACCTCCTTGGGATGGTCCCCGGGATTGTGAGGGGTTTTGGGTGACCGAAGGTTGATATGGTCCCCGGCCATTGGTTGGGTAGCAACTGGGATGTGACTGGTAAAAGGGGGTTTCCCCCCAGTCGGGACTTGTGTGTTGTAAGACTGTTTCCCCCCAGTAGGGATTTGTTCGCTAAACGGGGGTTTCCCCCCAGTAGGGATTTGTCCCGCAGTTGGGTTTATGCGTGTGGTAGGGTTTTGCATCCTATGATGTGAAAGTCCCAATAGGGTTCTGTGGAGTATATGAAACAGTAGCTATAAGAGGAACAATAGGTGTAATCATCAGGGTGTTATGCACATGACTAAGCAACATGACTCATGTTTCACTATGAACTTGCCCTGAAGTGGTAGAAATATTGATTTTTGGTTCAACGAGATGGTTAATGGGCTGACCTAATGGTTTTTCCTCTTCATCAGTGGTGATAGAGGCATGTGGAGGGTTAAAAGGTGGTCAGCTAAAATTAAATTTTTCATAAAGATCCCTCCTCGATGGAGTCCTCCATATAGAACAAACTGAAGTTTGTTGTGGATCTGCCATTTTAGCAGAATGGACATGAGTGGTGTATTCGTCGCTAAAATTTGGTTGTATCGGTTCCATATCTAGTTGATTATATGGCCTTGACGGTAAGTTGGGGTGATCCTCTACTATGATTTTACCCGAGGATTCCAGTCGGATAAGGAGTGGATCGAGAGGAACTTGCAAAGTTGGGTTTACAGAAATGGTAGAACCTTTCTCAACTATAGCTAAAGCTCTCTCGGGATTTTCTAGCAAAGGAGTAGCAGCACTCCCAGTGTCTGAATGGTTCTCAACCTCTTCACGGTAAGTGTCTTCAAGTGAGTTAGGATGTAGGGGTTTGTAGCCTTCTAGATGAAACCCTTGCATCCTACGTGATCTACGAATACCTTTATTGTCCACAGTCTCAATTTTGAAGGACAACTAAGCTAAACAAACAACACTCACTAAAAAATCTAGAAAACCAACAAGCAAACAATACCTTCTCTCAATGAACATACTAGTTGGTGATGAAATCCAACGTCACGTGATCAAATTGAGAAGGGGATAGGATATGAGTGGGTGGATCAGTTACGTTGGTGACTTGCTTAATAGACTTACACCTTGGTGCAAGCTTCCTCACGGTTTTACCCATGGGTTACCCTCCAAGGAGCCCGAGTGAGTTTAACCAACGTCTGTTCCAAGTACAACAGAGACTTCCCTTCACCATCACCTCATGTAAGGACCTTAAATATTGTGGCCACTAAACATACCAACTCTTAGTCAGCCTCTGGGTGGGTATAGTCGACATTCCAATCCGAACGTATGGGCAGGATATCAAGTACAAAATCCTTAAAGAGAACTGAGGACAAGTGGACCGGTAAACTCCATAGGACCCCGAACGGATTTGGAATTCATGAAGCTCCGAGACTAAATGAAAACAGTTAAGCCTCAATAAGAACCCCCAATATACAATCGTACTACTACGAACAGTTAAGCCTCGGGGGGGTAATCTTTGTTGCTCTCCTAAGCGCGACCTCGTGTTTAACCCCTGTGTGAGAGGGGGATCCCAGCTATGCTTATACGAAAATTGGATTTACTCTCCCTATCACAATATTATGTGTTTTTCTTGAATTCTTTGGAGAGTTATTCTCACAACCTATTCCAAATCTCTAGTCCTAGTCTATTTTTGGTGTAAAGATCTTAAAAATAAAAAGTTTCTAGTTTGATTTTTTATCTGAAAACAGGCAAGTACTTTACTCTACACAAGTTTTCAATCGAGAATTGTTTTCTGATAAAGTATTTGCATAAGGATTAAAGGGCATATGAATCCATGATTAACCATGTTCTTAAACAAGAATACATAACATACATGAACTCAAATGGAATAAAACACATGAAAATACAAGAGAGAGAGAGAGAGAGAGAAAGAGAGAGAGAGAGAGAGACAATCAATGTTGGTAACAGAGTTCACCCCTCCTAGGCTACGTCTCCAGATCCGCTTCAATTGGAATACGTGTTGCTTTCATTCCTCCTTCAAAATATGTTGGGACCTTTTCATAAGTGATTACATAAGAGATGCCTTATTCTTCAATGAGGATTCAAGAAGACTACTCACACTCATACCTCTCCATACATCAAGAAGGATAATACCTTACATGAATAAGTCTCTCAAAGCTTAGGAGTAGTAGCACTATGTATTTCTAACTCCACTCACTAACTCTTCATTACTCTCCTCCCCTTACAAAGGGCTCACATAAGGGATTATATAGTTTTTCCTCACTCTCTCTTAATAAAGAGCATTAATTCCTAGATCCACAATAATAGGATCTAATTAAAAAAGAGGAAAAGCAAGATCCATGAATGTAGGATTGCAAACTATCTTCAAGTAAATATTGGGAAAAGTCTAAAAACCACCCAAACACTCTTCATCCATGTCCTTGATTCTCTCAACCTATAATTGAGAATAATGGCAAATTGGTGTGAGGTGGTTTCTCGCATAAAAACCAATTTCCATAATTACAATTTCAATGAAAAATACATGAGTCTTAATTTCCTCACATGTATTAATCATTTTACATCAAATGTATGAGTTTTCCAAAATCTCGTAAAGCATAATTAAATGCATGAGCATCTCGTAAAAGAATAAAATAAATGCATGAGACCTTTTCCTCACTGAGCATTAATAAAATGCATGAGAAAATAAAACTCAAAACATATAAGTTCACCATATTCACCACTCTGTAGGTCAATCAGCTTGGTGAAAGCAGTAAAGTCCTTCCATGTGTAGAAATCCGTCCGGATCAATTTTAATTAGTGTTCATTTTCATGGTTATTCGTTACGCAAAGGTGAATGATAGTGAAATTGATGATGTTTGATACTCGACTCCAAAAAAGATGAAAAGAATGAGATGCACACTTTCTTTTCAATGAACTTTTAGCTACGGGAAGGAGAAGAGTTTCTTTTCTTTGTCACTAACAACACTCAAGAATGCAAAATTTCATACAATTTCATTCTCAACAATAATTCAAACAATTTCCCAAATTATAAAGAAAACATTTCCAATATTCAAAACCAATGCATACAAGTATCTCTTTGTTTGATTGCAAATGTAAATTTAATAGTTTGTCTAATGCTTCTTGCTTTCACTGATAATGAAAAATGACTTCACTATTGTGATTTTGAAAAGAGGAAGCAAAAGTACACAAACAAAAACACTCTCAGCAGTCAATAAGAGACTAAAAGAAGAACAAACTATCGAATTCAAAGAAAAACACCAAAAAGCAAAGAATCACACTTAATAGTCTTCCAGAATTGAGTAAGGGATCAAAGACAAATTAAACAATGTTGAGATCAATGAACTTCCTTATGACGATCTCTAATCAATCAGATAATCGAAAAGAGCAACAAAAGAAACCAAGTTTGAGAGAAAATGGTCAATTTGAAATAAGGAAGGACAACACAAACCCAATCAAGACGAAAAGAATGAAAAGTAGCAAGTTCTAAGTCAAACAAAAAATAAGACCTGATAGAATAGAATCTGAGCCAAAGAGAAAGACCCAAGAACTATGCTCGGCAAGCAAACAACCAACAATTTTTCAAAAGCAAGAAAAATCGGCTCTCTAGAAATCACGGCACCACAGCGTCGTAGCGCTCCCTAACACACTATGGAGGAGTGTTGATTAGGCTATCATCGCTCTGACTTGAACTGGAGAGGGCACTAGTTCTGAGAAAAGTTTTAGAAAAACCCATAAAACTCAAAAACTCAGGGAAATTCAATCAGAGGTTATGTAAGACAACTTAGCAAAGATGAAAATATGTAAGGACAAATTTAAATAAAAAAAACAGGATCTAAATATAGACAAAAGGAAAAGACAAACCAAGGAAAGAACTAAAACTGAAAAATTTGATCCCCGGTATGGTCTCCAATTTATGTTACGAAATAATTCCCCTGCAGACGGTGAATCTTCCCTTAGAGTACATACCCCTCTACCAAGACAAAAAATTACCTTTGGACACTACCATTTATATAGATTAATTATGCCCATCGAAAAAGAGAGAAGGAGGGATAGTATGATGTACCTCACTTTCAAAGTTTGTCCACATTGTTTTAATCTGCAAGTTTCGAATAGTACTTGCAATGGATCACAAGAGACAAACAACTATCTCCTACTCTAATGGATTAGACAAAATCGATCTATCTATGAAAGATTAAAACAAGCATAGACAAGTACATGTAAACAAGTACTAGAAGGAAATAGGCCAAGTATATTGATGAGAAATTAAAGAGATGCTTACAATCTTCAAATGATGGTGTAGCAACCTCTCCAATTCCTCCTCATCCAACCCCTTGCTCGAAAGATCCACGATCATAATGAAAATGCTTTGATGATTATTTTTTTTCATGTTCACCATGAGAATGCCTCCATTTATAGGCTTTGAGAGGCTCAACCACCTTGGTTATATTTGGTATTAGTTGAGGATATGACTCCATAAGTTGTGATATCTCCCTTAGATGCAGCCTAAGGGTTAGATTCTAGCAAAACCAACTCAATCCATACATATTTGTCCTTAGAGAAAAAGGGGATTTCTTCCCAATATTTTCTCAACCAATTTGACGCTCCCTTACAACGTGAAATAGAGCACTACAACGCTTCCTTCTAGATAGACAAAGAGTGCTAGCACGCCCTGTATACGAGAAGAGGAGCGTTGATCTTCCCAAAAATTGTCAAGCCAACCAATTCTCATATAAAAACACTTTGTTTCGACTGTCAAATGATGGGGCTTCTTCTTCTAACATGTTTTAGGGGTCATATCAAGTGTTCTCATGGTGTTGTTCACGATGCGACACTTACAACACTTGTGACAAAAGTGTGACACTTACGACAATGATAATGTGACATTATCGAAGTGAGGAATTTTAATGTGTAACAACTTGTAAAATTATTGTTCACATATTCGCCTCCATTATCTGTTCTTAACCTTTGAATTTGATGTCTAGATTGCTTTTCTACAAGGGCCTTGTAGGCTAGAAACTTGTCAAAAAAATTTCTCTTAAGTTTTAAGAATTAAACCCAAGTACATCTGGAAAAGTCATCCGTGAAAGTTAAGAAATACTTGCACCCATAAAAAGAAGGAGAATAAAGTGGACCACACAAGTCACTATGAACAAGCTACAATGGGCCTGAGGCGTGCCAAGAGGCACGTTTGTCAAAATTGTCCTGATGATGTTTTTCGAGAACACAACCGACACAAACATCATCTTTGCATGAAACAAGAGGAACACCAATCACCATCTGTTGATTACATAGTTGTTGTAATGAGTGATATTTTAGATCACCAAATTGCTCATGCCAAAGTTTGCTCAAGTCATCGCTATGAGCAACAAAAAATGATGGAAAAGATGATGACCCAAAGTTGTCAAACTTGTACAACCTGGTAATATCATCAATAGTTTTAGTTGTAAGAACATGCTGAGGATATTTTAGATCTTTTATTACAGGTGAAAACTCTACGATTTTACTTTCACTTGAATCACTGATTTGATACACTGATAGAAGGTTACAGGAAAGACTTGGAACACATAATACATCATTGAAATGTCCATTATCTACCTGAACTGTTCCAAATCCTACAACACTAAGAGATCTATCATCACCAACAAATATTTTCTTAGTGTTACATTCATTTAGAGTAAAAAATATGGCTTTCTCCTTAGCCATATGATAAGATGCTCCATAATCAATAAGTTACTCATCAAAAGAAGAAGTAAAAGTTGCATTGAAGGAGAAACCAAAAGCAGAAAATGCATGTCCATGAGAAGAAGATGTAGAATCAATATTGATGTTGTGCTTCTTCATCACCACTTCTAAAGCTGTCATCTTTTGAAACATTTGGACTCATCATGACCATCTTTCCCATAAAAATTGCAATGTGTGTCAATCTTATTATTTTTAGATTTTGTTCATTTGTCACCATTAGGAGTTGAAGCTGTTTGAGTGGATTTGAGACCCTTGTTTTGCTTATTGTTGTGGCAAGGATGTTGCATCTTGGTATTCTTGGGTTTATCTTTCATCTGGGCTACTAACGCTTTGTTGGAGGTACCTGCACTGTTGATTACTCCAATCTGTATAAGCTTATCTTTCTCTCTAATCAAAGCATCACAAAAGGACTCAATAGTGAGTTTTTTATAAGCTTTCACTAGAGCCTCTCTTATGGCATAAAAGGTAGATACAAACAAATAATATGCACTACCTAGCTTAGAAATAATAATATAGATGAAACGCTCTTCCTCCAGCTTCATGTTACACTCTTCACATAAAATTATGAGTGTTTTAAACTTAGATAGATACTCTTCAATGCAAGAAAAATCATTTGGACTTAAAGTCAATATCTGACTTTCTAATTGATGTGCTTGAATAATGTTGTGTTTACCAAACATAGATTCAAGTTTCTTCCAAGCTTCATCGGGGTCATCAATTTCTTGAAGGTGGGACCTTAAATCAGGAGAAATGGACATTCTGATAAATCCACATGCTTCTCCATTCCTATTATCCCATTTGACTTTATTTTCATCATCAGTGGGTTCTTTTTCCTTTCCCAAGGTAATTCGGTACAATCATTTACTTCTTAATAAATCCTCCATATGAAATTTTCATTGGAAGTAGTTGTTGTTGGTAAGAATAAGATCACTAGAAGAGGCCATATTAAATATGTAGATGATATGGATTTAAAAACTGAAACTAATGATCTGGATGGAAGGATCTCGAAAAATTAGGTTGTTTTTAAAAAATACAACACTGAAAACGGACTTCGGATGTGAAAGTTATGCCCTTTAAAAAAAATGCATATATGGTAACCAAAGAGCCATGACAAGTAGAAGTTGGTCCACGTGGTGATACCCCTCCAAATAACCTCACTTTTACAAATAAGTTGCTTTAAGAAGTGACCCAAAAGAAGCGAGGATCACTTTTACAATGAAGTTACTTTATAAAATAAAGTTGCATGCAATATAAATAGCTTTAAAATAAAATATTAGAGCTACTTATAGTGATTCAATTTTATTCTTGAAGGGAAATACACTTTACAATGGATGCATGAAATTTTTCAAAAAAAGTAACAAAAAGATAAACTTGAACTCAAAACCTCTTACTTAATAAGACAACTTTTAACCAAGTGAGCTAGCAAAACATATTGTATTGTTTAGAAGGAGGATTGGGGTGTTGTTCTTGTGGTGGTGGAATATGGTCTTGGAGCGCGTGCTCATAAAAAACTCTTTTCACATAAGAAAAATATTTCGCTTCTCGATGACAACAAGGGTTAGATCTTGGTTAGCTTACCCGGAAAATGCACTTTTTCTAATTTTTTTTTAATTTTCCGAGATCGCATAGCGTGTGGGGAAAAAAGCATACACAAATCCAAAAGAGTAGCAACCCAGAAACAAAAAATAGAAAACTAAAATAAAACTGAAATAATACTCTACAAAAATGTAAAAAAGGCATATTCAAGCTTTATACCTCCGAATCTGATTGAAATGGTTGTATATTGGGTAAATATAAACCTTTTCGAGTGAAACAAAAAAATGTTCCTGACTGAAACGAGCACTATGGATGCAATGGAACAGTCCTCTCAGCCCAAAAATGTACAAAAATGGAAAAAACTAGAGATGAGACAACTCGGCTTCACAATCTCGATCTACAACATGAGCGGGTCTTCAAACAGGTTCTGAAATCATGTTCAACAACATAGGTATTCCAATAGAGGACGAACACCTTTAGTAAACACTCACATAACCAGATCAAATATCAACACATCGATATTTTGATGTGGTAAAACCCCTACGGGGAAACATCCACGGCCCAAGCCAACGCAGCCAATTGGAGCAATTTAATAATGCAAGAGAAAAATATTAGAGATAGATTTTACAAGAGAGTTTCTCACAATCGATCATCGACAAATGACCCTCCATGCTCTTTAAATATAGATCATGGCCCAATCGGGTGTTAAGCCACAGATCAATGTAGTAGTTAAGATCGAGGAGAATATGAACCGTCGGATCACTCTATGTCGGAAACATATCATGATCGTCGGATTCCTAACTACAAATGCATACTAATGTATACTAAATAAACACACTTTTACCTAATGACACATTAGACCAAGTAAATCTTAACTAACTCCTAAGTGTCTAAATATCCGAACCGAGTCCACATACATTTTTATTGTTTTTTACTATTATTTTAATTATTATTTTACTGTGTTATGTTACATGAACATCTCCCTCATATTGGGCTGTAGAGTGCCTCTTTGCTCAAAAACAAAATTTCTCCTCATTTTTTCTTTGGAAAAGGTATGCAATTGAACATTTCAAACTTGGAGCTACAAGATTGTTAAAAATATTTGGTGAGATATGAGATGAAGATGGACCTTGTGAAGTATTCATTTTCCATTCAAAAACAAAATACCATGATATTTAAACATTGTAACCACCCTAATTCACCTCGGTGTTTCATTTCCCCTGCTTTGGGGGTATGCTAGTAAATAATATAAGTGTACAAAATAAAACACTAGTGATTTGGCAAAAAATCGAATCATGTGAATATAAAATTTAAGAAACTTTCACAAAGTGTTTATGATTATTAGAAACCGTGTCAAATGAATTGTATTTATGATTATTGGAAATCGTGTCAAATGAATTGTATTTATGATTATTGGAAATCGTGTCAAATGATTTTTTTCTCTAAATTTAACTTTTGAAAATTCTATTTAAATGTAAAATATAATAAAAAAAATCTACAATAATAATAAGTGTTGCATAGCAACTTAGTCTCTACTTTTGGCAAATTTAAATGATTTAAAGATATAATAAGATTAAATTATATAAATCGTAGTAAATTTTGGAAAGACGATTATTTTTGAAATATAAAGTATTACCTATTATTAATGATATTAAATTATATAATCTATAGTAAATTTTGCAACCAAACTGAATTTTGAAATATAAAATATTACCAATTATTTGAATTTTGTTCTTCAAACAATATTTATTTTAATTGGTGGTATACTTCAATCAAAACCTTAATAAGTGAAGGAAACATTTAACTTTAACTCCCACAACTCTCTTTTTTTATAGTTTTTCATTTGAATCAACAAATAATTCTATTAAACGTAGAAAAATTTCCACGACACATACAATTTCCAGTAATGTTTTAACAATTTTCACCTTCAAAATGTAATTGTGTTTTGTTTCTCTTATTTAAATGAACAATTTTTGGCTGAATTTGAATTTTCTGCAGGCCTCTTTGATTGAAATATTTTTTAATCATGTTTTATGTGTGAACGAATCGTTCCTGATGTTGTACCCTTTCAAAGAATATTCTATTTTCATAGACTTTTTCAGGTTACAGTTCTGTTTGTACTGTCGAATTTTAATAGTGAATGTTTTTATCCTTTGTATAGGGAGAAAGAACTAAAACCCTCGCAGGACAGCAAGTTATTCAAAGCAATGATGTACATTATTCCGAACAAAGCAAATCCCAATCCCCATCTATTAGATTTCCGATTGACGAGGTCTCTTCGTCAGGAGATGAATTCACCACAAAGGTAAGATTTTTCAATTCTACGTACTATTCAAGATGGAAATCTTTAGGTTTGTTTAAGTTCATCATTGTTAGATTATATATTTGAACTTTCTTATATAGCTTAAAAAAGACAATATCAAGGTTTCTTGTTGTAGCCCTAAAATATTCTTCATGGACTCATGCATTTACCACTGATATGTCTCGAATTAAAGCTATGACTACAAAGGAAAAGAACTCCACTCTACTTGTAGAATGGGTTTGGTTTCAATTGAAAAGCGAGGCATTTGAGTTAAAAGTTTAATCGATTCTATTAATTTTGTTGCCTTGAAACTAAATCCATTCAAATTGATGTTGATCAGGAAATATTGCTCAAATTTTCAACTTTCAATGTGAATGCAGAGACATGAATTTTATATGATGTTAATGTCGCTTGCAATCAGAACTTATTCGGAAACTATTTATTATCTCTTAAGGGGCAAGGCAAGGGAAATTTTATAGAAGTGGGTTGTAAGCTAAACTAAAGTTGCATGCAATCTGATGTTTCTTTGAGAGTCTATTAATGCCTCAATAGGAAAGGTGTTGACTTTATTTTGAAAGTATTTTGGCTATTGGCATGTATGTGACTTATTGTAATCATTTATTTTAATAGGTATAGATTTCAGTCTTAGACTTAAATCTTATTGAAGATACTTACCAAGATTACCACACAGAGATAAAAATGATTGGCATTGACACAACTGAATATTAATTTTGTTGGTGTGACATTCTTAAAATATTCTATTTAGACTTTTTCAGGTTACAGTCATGTTTGTACTATCGAATTTTAATAGTGAATGTTTTATCCTTTGTATAGGGTGAAAGAACTGAAACCCTCGCAGGCCAGCAAGTTATTCAAAGCAATGGAGTACATTATTCCAAACAAAGAAAATCCCAATCCCCGTCTATTATATTTCCGATTGACGAGGTCTCTTCGTCAGGAGATGAATTCACCACAAAGGTAAGATTTTTCAATTCTACGTACTATTCAAGATGGAAATCTTTAGGTTTGTTTAAGTTCATCATTATTAAATTATATATCTTAACTTTCTTATGTATCTTGAAAAAGACAATATCAAGCCTCCTTGTTGTAGCCCTAAATTATTATTCATGAACTCATGCATTTACTATTGATATGTCCTGAATTAAATATATGATTGCAAAGGAAAAGAACTCCACTCTACTTGTAGAATGGGTTTGGTTTCAATTGAAAAGTGAGGCATTTGAGTTAAAGTCTTAATCGATTCTATTAATTTTTCTTCCTTGAAACTAAATCCATTCAAATTGATGTTGATCAGGAAATATTGCTCAAATTTTCAACTTTCAATGTGAATGCAGAGACGTGAATTTTATATGATGTTAATGTCGCTTGGAATTAGAACTTATTCGGAAACTATTTATTATCTCTTAAGGGGCAAGGCAAGGGAAACTGTATAGAAGTGGGTTGTAAGCTAAACTAAAGTTGCATGCAATCTGATGTTTCTTTGAGATTCTATTAATGCCTCAATAGGTAAGGTGTTGACTTTATTTTGGAAGTATTTTTGTTATTGGCATGTATGTGAGTTATTGTAATCATTTATCTTAATAGGTATAGATTTCAGTCTCAGACTTAAATCTTATTGAAGATACTTACCAAGATTGTCGCACAAAGATAAAAATGTTTGGCGTTGACACAACTGAATAGTAATTTTGTTGGTGTGACATTCTTAAAATATTATATTTAGACAAGCCAAATTCCTTTCAATTTCATCCTTGTTGGTGATGGTGGCAGGCTTGAGGAATTCATTCAAGGGGATGCTAATGATGAAGCTATCATATCAATTTTTTTCTCTGCATCTTGTGCACCCTCAGAAGTAGAAGGAAGGGGGTTGTGTAGTGCATGTGGTAATAGCAGCTCATGCCTTCCAGACAATACATACTCTGGGTATTCAGGAGCTTTTTGTTGTCCTGTGGAAGGAATTGGAGATAGTGTTTTCTTAAAAGATGATATTTCCCATCGTCCTTATTGTTCCTCTTTTCACTACAACTTTGCACGTTACAGTCTACCTGGTTATATTTTTCCCATAATCACATATATTTCCTGGTTGTGTTCGATATTCGCGAAGTCTTTCATTTCCCAATAGATTAGTTCAGGTCTTCGGGGACTGAGAGCGGGTGTTGTGATATTACATTGGTCAACCATCTCTACATATTTAGGAATCTCTCTATCCATGCCCTCGTTCGTTGTTCTCATTTAGAGAGTTATGGTTATAGTTGTTTTTCGCAAAGGCGTCAAGGAATGGCAAGTTCAGTTACATTGGTGGGTAGTCCTCCTTTCCTGTTCTCTTACATTTTTATTCAATCTTCCTATCGGATTATCCAGGCCATCAGGAATCAATTATGCTATATATATTACATTATCAATTTTTTCTTGATTCGCATAGGCTTGATCTCTTATTTTGCAAATAATGCAGAGGATTTCCAAATAATTTTTTGGGTATAATTCATAGCGCAGACCAATGGCCAAC
Organism: Picea engelmannii; assembly: GCA_009831015.1. Lineage (NCBI taxonomy): Eukaryota > Viridiplantae > Streptophyta > Pinopsida > Pinales > Pinaceae > Picea > Picea engelmannii. Next base: position 1,210,384 of record ML778754.1, read on the forward strand.
GTCTCTTTCAAGCTTTACAGTGATGTTACAATGAGCCAAGCTCTTACTTTTCTTCAAGATTCCAATCCTGGTTGTTACATGAAGATTCCTCCACAAATCATGCTTATTACTCTTTTATGTTCTTCAATCAATCCAATGTTTAAAATCTAACAACGTCTTCTTTTTGCTTGAGTATGCGGTTGTGTTTGTATTCTTTGAGGGTTTGTTTCATTGGTGCAGGGCATATGATAAGGTAGCCATTAATTTCAGTGGTATAGGGCATATGATAGGGAAGCCTTCAAATTCAGGAGTCAATATGATGATATAAACTTGGATATTCCATACTAAGGAGAAGACCTCAAACAATTACTATTGAACTAAGATCTTTTTGTGTTTGTTTTTGTTTTTCTCAATTCTTCTTTAATCACTACAACTGAGTTGTGGACTCAATCAATCAGATGATCACTATCTTAGAAGAGCTAGATCAAAGAGTTTATCCGCTTAGTATCAGCCCAGGCAGTTCTCTCTCTATTCGTCCCTCCCGATCCACCCTCTATTTCAGCACCATCTACCGATCCCTCTTTCCACAACATTGACCACCTACTTTTCTACCTTATAGAACAAAATGCTTATGAGCTTCTGTATTCCTTTATGTTGCCTTCCTACGAGGTTTAATAGTTTTTTGGGTCCTCCCGGCTCAGGTAGCCTCATGAACTGTATAAGATCCATGGTAGTCTCTCACCTCCCCCCACCGAGAGGACCCCACGAATGTGTCATAAAATGAAAATTTTATTTAATCACTACTTAGAAAATTTCTCAATTAGGGGAAGCATTTTTTAAATGACAAAAACTTGAAATCTGAGTTAAGGAGATTAAATTTCACACAAAGTTAAGAACTATAAAATGAGACTTAAACTATAAAATGATACTTTGAATGTGGAAAACAACATTCAGGAGTCCAGATGCAAAGTCAAACTTCACATTTACAGCAAATAATAAAATGCACAGAAATGGACAACTCATTCGATGAATATAGTTCAAAAACTTTAAACAAATTAGAAGAAAACCCACAATCAAAGGCAAGCTTCAGGTCAAAGGATCATAAAGTGATGAAGAACGAATCATGGAGAACTCTCAATCGATGCAAATGTTGAAAAAGTTCAAACTTAAAGATGGGCCTAGAAGATGACAGTAAATTTTAAAAGAAGCATCAACACCTTCATTAAAGAATGACTGGACCTTTAAATGAAACTAGAGAACCGCTAACATCTTGCTTAGTAATAACCCAATATAGCCTACTCAAAATCTCAGAATTTTAACTAAAAAAACAAATGCATACTAAAAGTGAAGATTGAGAGGAGATTGGACAATACTCTAGCACGACAGAGAAATTCGTCGATACAAATATCCGTGGAAAAGATCCAAATTTAAAGCAAGGCCTCGAACATGATCTTAGATTTTCAATGAAATGCAAATGCGTTGAAGGCTTAGATTTTCAATGAAATGCAAACGCATTGATAGAGAAATCTGTCGATACAACTATCCATGGAAAAGATCCAAATTTAAAGCAAGGCCTCAAACATGATCTTAGATTTTCAATGAAATGCAAACGTGTTGAAGGCTTAGATTTTCAATGAAATGAAAACTTGTTGAAAGAGTAAAAAAATCCTATCATTAAATATTTATTCATTGAAAACTCTAAATTTAAAGAAATGATTGGATCTTTAATTACACCCGCATGTTGGAGAGTTGGTTGCATCTAGATTGATAATAATATCATAGCTTGTTCAGAATCTCGACATATAACTAGAAATCTAGATGCATACTAAAATTCAAATTTTCTAGGGGATTCAATAATACTAGAGCACGATAGAGAAGGTTTTTTTCGTTAAAATAGTACTCAGTCCACAAAATCGAAATATTAAGGTAAACCTGAAACTGCTCTGAAATTTTAAAAGTTCAAATGAAAACGCAAAACGTCTGAATGATGGGATGCAAAGCTTTTATTTGATCAACACTTATCCTGCGTTTTTATGTTTTTTTATGAGGCATGGGTTTATGTTTGTTTTTTAAAAACCATCATCCTCCAAATGTTCAAAAATGGAATTTTCTTTGATTATTTAATTTTTTAGACATTGTAATGTTTCAAAACCATTATATGCAACCATCATTGATTTTTTATACTTCAATTTATACATATGCAACTACATGGTCGAGGCTAATATTGGTTGTGAGTTTATCGATATGAAATACCACCATAGTCTTTGAAGTCAAATGTGATTATATATGCAACTATGTGGTCGAGGCTAATATTGGTTGTGAGTTTAGCGATATTCACTACCACCATAGTCATTAGAATCATGTCTTTGAATTCAACTGAGAATTATATATGCAACTACGTGGTCGATGCGAATAATGGTTGTGAGTTTAGTGATATGAAATACCACCATAGTCATTCAAAGCATGCATTTGAAGTCTAATGCAAATTATATGATGCATCAAGGATAACATTGATTTTGACCTCAAATGATATGAAACAACACCATTGTTTTAAGAAGTGGACCATCGTCATCAAAGCATGCCTTTGAAGTCAAATGCAAATTATATGATGCATCAAGGTTAACATTGATTGTGACTTGAAATGATATGAAACAACACCATAGCTATAACAAGTAGCCCCTTTTAAGTGAAATACAAATTATTTGATGCACTTATGATGCTTGAGAATTGATAAGGTTTGTGACGAAATTGAACTTGACATAATAAAGAAAGTGGTATTCTTTTAAACATAAAAAGCAGATGCCTCAAGCATTTTTTGGGTGTACGTGTTTTATTTTTTGGGTGTACGTGTTTTAATGGTGATGCACATGTAGTCTTTCAAAGGGATGTGTATAAGGAGAATAATTATAACAATTAATAAGGAGAATAATTGCATATATTGATTACAAAAGATTGAAATCAATTTATCAATTAAATAATAGTTGTTTCTAATTTCAATCATTGCAATTCATTTGTTTTCATTGATAAAATTGTTTGTCATAGATGTAGATGTAGAGGTGGACATGTTGGGAATAAGGTTTTTAAGTCTCATTATATTAAGTTTTTTACTAAGCTTTTCTATTAAGAGCTATGGCCCATGTCTTGTATGGCCCTTATGTGGCATGGCTTCCACATAAGCTATGGTCGACCAAGACTTGGATAAAATATATCAATATGCCCATCCCAATTGGTGCCACGAGATTACTACCTTCTACAAGTGTTGTGAACTTTAGAAGATGATTGATTGTGGGATTTCTTTTCAGCTGTGTAATCTACTTCTACTTGTGTTATTTTTGTTGAGAATAAATCATTATAGTCATGGTATAAACAACTAAATTTGTCATGCACACCATTCGATAAATATAAATATTTCGTACACCCATAGACATATTTCATCTTTACATGTTTTTTTCATATATTTAGTATTGATTCTCAACTCTCACCTACAATCTTTGCGTGAGGTTTTTTTAATAATTAAAACTACTAGATACTCAAGTTGAAAAACAATTTCAATTATATGAAGTTGTTTTTATATAATCACAACATGCCATCATATGAGATGAGAGATGAGCAGAGTTTGCACTATACTCAAATTTTATTCATTTCATTATTTTTTAGTTTTCCACCTATCTTTCATGTCTGCACTGACTACTTACAATTGTGACCAACCGACCTTGAGAGATGGTTGGGTTCCGTTTTTTTGTTTCCTTTTTGTGCAAATGAATGTAATATTCTTCATATTTGACATGTTTTCATACCTAAGATTTAATGAGCCAAATAGATGGATCGTCGCTTTTCACATTGTGTAGGCACGTTGAACTGGGGCTTCCTTAGATATTTAAAAACAAGAGAATGTAAAGCTTCAACATTGAACCATGTCGACCAAGATGTTTTTTTGGGAGAAACCCCTTTTACTTCTTTTCACCATCAAAATAATTGTTGTTCTTTTTTAGTCCCTGCCGAAGGCCCAGGGAATATAGCGATGAGTTCATCGTTGAACTCATATTAGTTTAGGGTTGACTTTTTAATTTTTCAAAAAGTGTAATGTTTAACTTAGGACATTTGTATTTATTTATTTAAAAAAATATACATATATATATTTGTTAACATTTTATTGGCTTGTAGATTTAAAGTGTTATTGCAGCCTTCGCTTCTTCCAATGCATATTTGGAATGCTTTAATTACTTTATAAAGCTTTTAATTAAATTTTATAGCTTTACTTACCTGCGTAAACTTCATTTTAATCACTTGAAATTATGATTACCTATTTTTAGACCTGCGTAAACTTGGTGGAAGTAACCTCTGCTACATCTACATCAATTTTCACGTTCACTGCAATCGATGACTGTCACTGTAGTCGATGACTGTCACTGCAGTCGATGACTGTCACTGCAGTTGATGGATGCCCGATGACTGTCACGACAGTCGATGGATGCCCAAAAGCCACCGTGCATAGCTTGAAAGATAGTTTTTTTAGTCGGGGACTGTGATGCGTGCAAACTCCCTCAATTTTTGGATTAATATGGCGTTCCAGGCAGATTCCTCAGCCGACGACCAGGATTTCATCCAGCGATTTTCTTTCCAGAGAAATCAAGCCAAAAACAAAAACCAGAAAATATGGCGGTGGAATTATTAAGTGCCAAGCCTCGGGAGGAAATGGAAGGGTAAATTTTGGACGTTTTCCTGCAAATATTCATGATTAAGATTTACAATCTGCATGTGTTTAATATAAAATTCCTGTAATTGTTCAAAATATGGTTCCTTAATTTTGTTTCCATGTGTTGCGAGTGGTATTAGATCACACACCAAGAGTTTACAGAGATGGCGTGGCAAGCGGTGGTATCAGCTCCAGAAGTGGCAAAAGAGAGTAAACATCAAATAGTTGAGACAGAGCATCTTATGAAAGCTTTGCAAGAGCAGAAGAATGGCCTCGCTCGTCGAATATTTGCCAAAGCTAGGGTTGACAACACATCTCTTCTTCAAGCCACCGAGAGGTTCATTCAAAGACAGCCCAAGGTAAGGCATTCTCTCATATATTCATCGAACATTTCTCTCAAACCATAAAAAATCTCTCCCTATCCTTTGTTCACCTGATCTGAACTGGGAATTGAAGTCAGCAAAGTAGGAGACACATCTAAAAATTCTCAGACATATCCCCTCAAGCTCAACAACCAATTTTGGTGGATACCGTACAAACAAATTAAATGGAAACTTTCGAAAAATCCAGTTTAGCACCTCAATTAACGAAAGTTCGTCCCCATGATCTAAATAGCATTATATGAAAGAAGACTCATGGAGAGTCGGATGTCTGTTGGCTGCAGGTTCAGGAATTGCGGAATGAATCAAGTCAAGTTCAATGGGTAGTATTGGGATCGGACTAGGAATGAGAGGGAGGGTTGACTGTTCTACATTTTCTTCCATCCCGCACTTTGTTTAATGTACTGTACCTTTCGGTCATCCTTTCTTGTAACTTTTATCTTGCACTCAGCTCTGTTAACTCCTGTCGATTGCACAGTTTTATGCAACCTTTATGTTGCACTTAGCTCTGTTAACTCCTGCCAAGTGCACAATTTTTATGCAACATAGGGTCGATGTATACAACTGACCATAGATTCTAAATGACAGAAGGCCAACGAAGTGAGACCCATCACCTTTGGACAATGACATTGTTTTTTTATTTCTATAAAAATGGATAAGTGGAAGGATAAACTATAAGAAAGGAGTGAATTGGAGACTTTGTTTTACAAGCTCTTGCTTCATTTGAAAGGACGCGAGAAAAGAAAGAGAAAGTGGACAGCTAGGAAAAAGGAAGAAAAAAAGAACATCATGGGACTAATTAAATCTTAATCATTATCCTAAGCAAGAAAAATGTGCACTTGAAACCAGCAAAATCAGGGGAGGAATAAACTCTTAGAAAATCAGCAAGATCATCAACAAGAAAGGTACATATACTGCATCAAGTCCTATCTCTCTAAATGTCTGATTGTGCAGAATTGGTCCTTTGCTTTGACCTACTGGATTCCCTATGATTCCAAAAACCTTGGTATCTTTACCCAAGATCTTTATCCTGTATATGTTTATTAGATCTGTCAATGCTAGTTGACCCGAAGCTGATTCCTTCCTTGCTCCCAAGGAGCCAAAAGTAAGATATCCACCAAACTTTGGGCAAAGAATCGAACTAATTATCCCTCTAGCAGAACTCGCCGATGTAATAATGGGAACCTCCACACAAGTTTCACCTTTGAAATGAAAAATTGATCCAAGAAAAATCTTATCTCCTATTTTACAAACTTTTACCTCAGGGAGTGTGGCTTCCAATATGTTTTTATAATATTTCAGCAGTAGTAAGGAGGGTTTCTGGAAAAATACTTCAAATAAATGAATTACCCCCGGCTACAAACCTTCTACCGAAAGAATGTGAAGTTTGATGGATGTCACAAGGGCAGTGGGAATACAAAAAGATGATGCAAGGATCAAAACTGCAGTGTTGGCAATCTCTACATATAGCTTATGGTGGTAAACTCAAAAGAATAGTTGTTGCAAGTGTTGGATTGCCTTTTTATACCTCAAGTGGTGGGTTTAAACTTTGAGAAGCATATATTTGCTAGACGAATTTTCCAATTAATTATTAGAAGGGTGACCAAGGATTCCTTTCAACTACCAAATCATCACAATAAAAATCTCAGCCCTAAATCCCCCAATATAATGATACATTCAATTGTGCAACACAAGTCAAAACTAGGAGAGAAAAATGAGTAAACAAAATATGTGTAGAATTCAATTTTACATGAAGAAAAGCACATCATAAGCATGGCGAAAAGTCTGGAAATCAAACAAAACAAGACAATTAAGGATGCAAAGAACAGATCAAACGTGAATGAGGGAAAAAAAAGAAAGAAACTGAAGATGTGGAAAGAAAAGACATAATGCACCAACACGCTTATAAAATTGAGGGGCTCAATCCTTTTAACCTTTCCATTGAAAAAAATAAGATTGAATATTGTCTTTCAAACTTACTTGAGAGTGAGAAAACACTTGAAAAATTCGAGCCACATCAGTAACATTAGTGGTAGTTGTCGTAAATTTTACAATGTCGGGTCCTGTGGATTGTAATCTTGTAGCAAGATGACCAAGTTCCTCAACTGAAGGAGTACTTTTGAAATTATGATTCGAAACAATGATCTTGCACATTCTTGATTTCTTGTCATGGGTGTTTTTTATGAAATCAGTTGCCACCTGAAAAGTATGAATTTCCTTTGAATTAATCCAAGCATAGACTTGTATATATGTAGCATACTATTATCTAAGATCACTATTGCCAACATAAAAAAAACACATGTTGAAATTTAAACCTTAATAAAGAAAGAAAACCAATAGAAACTTCAAAATTTCAAACTACATCTACACTGATATGAGATAATTCCTCTAAGAGTGGTCAACATCTCTGGTTCTAGAGCGATGGAGCGACCTACTGAAGAAGAGAATCCTCATCTTTCTAGATATCATGCCCATGATGGAGATAAACCCTGTTCAGCTAGAAATCATGCCCATGATGGAGAGAAGATTGAATGTGATCGACAATCTAGAGTGATCAGACTTTGGTGCACACATAGAGACCCATCCCCTAGGTCACCCTGATAAAATGATGCTCTGTTTGAGAGGGGTCACACTATCTTTAATCCTATGTATGAACACAAATCTACACAAGCACAATGAGTCGAGGGACCATAGCCCTATCCATGAGTTCATTTCACAGGAAGAACACAATCCAAAGAAAATAGTGGGTTGTTCACCCAATGGGAATTTGGTCCTTCGCAC
>ML778754.1:1230377-1281615 GCA_009831015.1 Picea engelmannii
AACAATTTCAATACTAAAAAATAGCTACACAAAAAACCAAGTTACTTGTACATAAAGTAAAAAACAGATTTTTACTTAAACATAAAGTTGTTGTATCAACAATGTTAATACAAAAGAAATGATCAAACAAAACTTGTCCCATACTTTGCTAATAGTACATTGTCACTCATATTACTCTAGCTTGTTATTAGTCCCTACCGAAGGCCAAGACTCTAGCGTTCGCTTTAGCGTTGATCTTCAATTAGTTTGTCTTTGACCAAATGTATTTTGTATGATTTTCAAGTTCTACATAGAAGAAAGAAAATAATCATTTTTTTTAATATTTTATTTGCTTTTATTGAAAAGCCTATTGGATAATAATCTGCACCTCTTAATTCAAAGTTTAGTTTATGCTTTTAAATATACGTTTATGTATCATAAGTTTGAGGTTCACATATAATAAGTTTGGAGGCATTATATGTTGAATATCTTCATTGTTACATAGCTTAAGTTTTATGTGTTAAATATACATTATTTGCACTATTTTTGAAGTCAATAAATAAACTCTGACAGAAGGAATTATGCAAATATTCTATAACCAAACTTACATTAACATTTTTGCATGTCTTCTATCCATTGGGTTGCTAAACAATTAGTCCATTGGGTTGCTAAACAATTATGAAAGGTCTCGAAAGGGTAAGTCGGTAAGTCACAATCACAATCTAAAGGGTAAGTCGAAAGGGTAAGTGTCCTTTTATGCGGTGAATTTTGGCACTATTGGCCACCCACCGCCACCGCCATCATCAATGCTCCTTATATATTCGCAATGCAGTTGACTTCTAAGACCATCATATGAACAACAAATTACATATAGATTACACATAGATTCCTCTCTTGGTTTATCATTGATTCAGTCATCACTATCACTGCTTTACCGTCACTCCTTCACCGGTTCCTTCAGTGTCATTGTTTCTGCAAGGTTGAAATACCTGTAAGTTTCTACTATTTCAAAATAGGTTTATGTTTTATTCATTGTTATTGTAGTAGTAAGTTTATGATTATTGTTACTGTTTGCCTCGTACTTATCCTACTATTACTATTTTTTTAATACTATTACTATTTTTTTACTATTTGCCTTGTACTTATCCTACTATTACTATTTTTTTACTGTTTTCCTCCTACTTATCCTACTATTTTTTTCCTCGTATTTATCCTACTATTTTTTTTTTAATTTAGTAAAGAATAAAGATTTTGAAATCAATTTAAGTAGCATAAACTTTGCATTGCAAGTGGGAAGGACCAACCTGAGATGCACATCCTGAAGCCTTTGCCTGAAGAGCATGAACAGACTAGAAATCCAAGTTAGAAAACTATGCAATTTCAAATTATTTTATTGTTCACAATTTTATTATTTTGTTTATGATATTCATTTGAATACATACCTTCGAACCAACCCCGTAATACCATGTAACATTACAGAAATAAGAAAATGGCATTATTCATGGAAATAGGAGAAAGATCAAGTAGACATGCAGCTTTGCATTATAAGCTTCCTGATAGCAATATATCTGTCTTCTGGATGATGTCTCCATACCTACAAGTAAATACACACATATGAACTATAATTCCCAATTAAAATGGCAATACAGATAATAATAACCTTATGCATTTACCTCTTAAAATCTCATCTCACCTTAGGCCTTCATCACCAGCCTCACCAAGCCTCAACTAACACAGGGAGGGAATAACCAAACCAACTAGCATGGCAATACAGATAATAATAACCATGTTATAATAAAGAAAGGAAAGAAAGCATATAAATCCAAACCACCTCCTCACATACTAATAACCTTAATAATGAGAAAGGCAATCGAGAAAAGTGTCAGTATCAATTTAATATGGAGATTGGCAGCTTGACCGACTGTTATGTCTGATCAATCAGATGCACAAACTTACCACAGTGGGCTTGGCTCCTTGACCAAGTGACCGAATTGCTCATATCCATCCCCATTTCTACTTCCAGAATATTGTATAAACCCCATCATATAGCTCAATGCCCCTCGATTGGAACAATGTCGAAGGCATCTACATAAATGCTAAATTCAATTTATGAAGGTCTACCCACCTTATTATCAGAGATATCGCTATTTGACCTTTCCATCATCCCTTCTTATTATTCTTTCTATCAGTAGATTACAGGGCTTTTAGAGTAGGCCTTTCAAACTTTAGTCAGTCACTTCAGCCTTTTCCCTCTCCACCTTCCACCAGAAACCTTTCAACAGTCACCGTAGGCCTTAGAACTACTTTGTACGACACTTAGACTGACCCTTGAAACCACTTATCATTGGATTTAGAATCTGCTACTGGTACAAAAGCTGGCCTCTCGTGACTCGGATGGTAGAGGATCTGCTACCTTTCAGGACCTTTCCTTTGTGTAGCAAAACTGAAGAAACTAAGGCCTCCCACTGAGTGGTTCAATTCTGTAATGGCATGTGAGTTTCCCCCATGTTTCCAACAGACAACGAGAGAAGAAATGGCTCGATAATGAGCAGTCGAAGAATACGATTCAGAGCCTGATTCCAGGAGCAAGATGCGAGGAGCTAATCTATCTTTGTTTAGTTCTAAGTCACCCTGTACACATTGCCTATGTCGCGAGTCAATCATTACATGGAGCACGTCATTGTATACAAGTGGCAACCAACAAATTTGGGTCTGATTGGCATAGGCTTGGGTTAATTTGGATGTAACTAATTTGTGTCTAGTTAAATTAACAGTGTCAGGACATATTTAGGTTTAGTTTGTATAATTAACGTCACTTTTCATCTAATTTGTAATTAATTAACTAACCACAATTGTGCATGTATTACTCGTGTTCGGATGTCACCACTTATCTCTAAAGCTTCAAGGCGAAGGCATTTGTTGGGGTTATCTTCAAAATCATATGCATGTGACATTGCCTTCCCTTCCTCCACACTTGACCAAACCCGGAACCTAGAGCATAAGCATTAGCAGCAGCCACAACAACAGTTGCCCCTCCATAGTAGGAATTAGTAGCAGTCGCCTAGGTACAGACATCATTAGCATCATTAGGAGGAGTAGCAGAAAGGAAAGGCAGCAAATCCAAGGAGGATCTACAGGTGCATCCTAAGATAGTGGATCGGTAGGTCGCACTGGAATAGATGGGGGCAGCTTAGATAAGGGCTTTACCAATTGTGGTTTCTTCGATGGATTTGCTCCTTGCAGATTCACAAACATCCCAATGGTCGATAACTAGCTAATCCGAGCAGGAAGAAACCAGAGGAAAGCCAAGCATCCAGGGGGATGATGGGTCTTCTTGCAGGCATGCTCTACAATATAATCCCATCTTGGGGTTTACTTCTGATTGGAGCTACTACTGATTTTTTTGGGTATGGCATACTCTGGTTTGTTGTCAACCAGACCATCAGTTCTTTGCCTTATTGGGTGGGAATGCTCTCATTCTCTTCTGGGTCTATCATTTAATTCATATTTGGAGTATCTGTGTTTTTTAAGTTTACACTGTCTTTCTGAAGCTTGTCTGGGTGAATGAGAGTAAGAGAAGGTTGTAAGCTATATAGTGGTTTTGTAGGATATACATGTTTATAGTGTATGGATATATAGTGGTTATGGTCTAAACAACCTCGCATATTCATGATTTGCATATATTATGATAAATGTAATTGCTTGCTCCAAGAAAATTTCCATGGCTATTATAATTTGCAGTTATTTTGAAGAGGCATGTCTGGTATATTATAGATATAGTTATTTTTTTTATCTTAATGATGATCAGAATAGGGAGAACTATGTGAGTAGCTCTCGTAGGTTACCCAGCTTCGAGTGACTCTATCATTATTTAAGGTTAAGCTCCTCTTCATCCTCGTGATTGCCTCTAACATCGTGTTATTATAGGCCTCAAAGCAAAGGGAAATCTCAGCCTGTGCATCCTCGGTGTTCGAGTGGTATGCATGGAACTTTAACCGCAGCTAATGATGATCATCATGTACTGCCTTTTCTCTTGCAAGTTATACTCATTATTTATGGATGGTTCACTAGCTTGAGTTGTTAATATTTTTATTTTTTTAACAGAGACGGTTATGTTGCATTAGGTGGCATTCTGGCATGCCGGAATCAGAAAGTTACAAATTTGAAGAAGGTTGGTGACCTCTAACAGTGCTGCCAACCTTCTTGTGAATGTCTTGAGAAACCAATCCCATCTGCTTCTTGAGCTAATTCGAAAAAATGACAAAGATTGCATACATGTATAAATTCTCACAAACTGTGAGCACAATAGAAGACAGAAGCAATACATTAACCGGAGGGGGGTGGAATTTTCCTCTTAAAGAAGGGGTCCAACTTTTTCTGAGAGCCTAAAGAAATGTTGGAGGCTGCCTCCTTTTCTCTACGCGCTTTGTTGGTCTTTCTTCCTCGGGTAAGGGGTGGAGACGGGACTGAAATGTCTTCAGGTTCAGAAGTTTCCACAGAATCACTAGATGGGACTGAAACAGTCAGACCTGCCGAGGCAGAGGGGTCCGGATCTGAAGCCCGAAATTCTCTCACTGCTACTGGAACTGAGGGGGTGGAGTCCGGAAGGCTTTCGTTTGCCGGTGGATCTTCCTTCACTTCTGTTGCTTCGAGATCTGGGGCTTCATCTTCCTTCAGCGCATCAAAGCTGTTTTTATTTTCTAGAGTTGCCTCTGTTGGATGAGTGGCCTTTGGAGCCTGGGGTATCAGATCCTTTCGCCTTGGTTGCCTCCGTCAGTTCGGTACTGGCTGAAAATCATCTTCTTTGACTGGTCCCGGCTCCTCAGAGACTTTGGGGCATCTTTTTGCAAAATGACCGTATTCATGGCACCGGAGGCACTTAAAGGGGATTTGCTCGTAGTCCAGCTCTTGGATATGGGACCATTCCCCCAGGGAGAGCTTGATGGCTTCCGGTAGGCCTTTCTCGAGATTAACCTCAACACAAATACGAGCGCAGGTATATTGTTCCTCTTTCGGTTTCACACTGTCCAGGAATCACCCGAGCTTGTTTCCAATGTCCTCTAGAGAGCTTTTCCCCCAGAGGTGCAGGGGGAGGTGAGGCAGCCTAACCCAAATAGGGGTTGTGGTGATCTCGGCTCCGGGGTTGAAGTCCAGAGTCCAGGGGGCTAAGAACAGTCCTCTCGACCCCATGAAATAGGGTCCAGATCTGAAGACTAGATCACGATCCTCTTTCTCTGAGAAGCTGAAGACAAAAAAAACCCTGCCTACTGCACTCCGAAGAACTCTTCCCTATATCATCGGCCTCCATCTTTCCTCAATCCATGCCTCCACCGTTTTGGGGCTGGGCCATAACCCCGTAAACTTTCCGATGAGGGCCCTTTCTGCTAGAAAGAGGGCAAAGTTGCAAGGCTCCTCTGGAGAAAGCTCCAGAGAAGGGATCTCCTCCATCTTCTTAACAAACTTAGACGGAGGAGAAAGATTGGATTTAGCTCCTGCCGAGCAGACTAACTCTTTAAATGCTTCCAATGGATCTTTCTCATTCTCGGCAGTCGGATTTGAAGCCATCTTGGCAGGATGGCGACCACCTGGGCTACCACTATTCCGGTTTGCGTGCGCACAGGAGGGACGTGCTGAAATGTCGAATCACGCCCTGTACGCTGAGAGAGCGAAGGGAACCTGGATCGGCAGCTACTAACGAAGCTCAGTGTACCTGCAAACAAAGATTCAGAGCGATGGCGGCTAGGGTTTGGGCCCTAGCCGCTTTGGCGTTTCGTCTCGTTCCATCCGCCTCCGATCCGATGCTTGAGTTGTTAATATTACTAGTGGAAACAAACCTCGATTTTCCAATAAATTCGATGTAATCGGATGGCTGGCTCATACCTTTATCATTATGATTTACCTGAGGGGCTTGAAAAAGCATTTGGTGGATGGTTGGATTCCAGAATTGTGTAAGTTGCCATGTAGTTTCAAATTCAGATTCATTTATAAATTATAATCCTTTGGATAGACAACCTGAATCGTTGCAGCAACTCAAAATGTCCATCATATGTAATCTATGGTCACATTTTCTTATCACTTAAATTGCCATAGATTTTGAAGATCAATTCTTGTTAGCATTACACCCAGCTGAAACTTTGGGTCAAATTCTTAAGTACAGACCCTAGATTGGAAAACTAACACAACTACAACCATCACATCAATTAAAGCTTGCCATGAGTGTCAAATATGTGACTCACTATCATTTAGTGGCTAATAATAAATGTAAGCTCAATTAGAATAGTGACCTAGAAGTTCCAATAATATTTCTTTCATTCTTGCTCCATAGGCAGGAATACGCAAAATATGCAGAATTCCTCCTAAAAACATTTAACCATATGATGAAACACTGGATAACTTTGAAAGAACCACGTGATATTGCAGCTCTTGGCTATGAGAATGGCATATCATCTCCAAGATAAAGAGACATAACTAGTGGAGTCAAAAGCATGCTTAAGAATTTGAGGGAAACTAGAGAGGAAAACAACATTCCAAAGACCAACTTGATGGGAAGCAAGCTGGAGAAACTTGCACTTATCCGCCTGACTAAAATGGACCTAAAACTGAGTACTATCCCACCTGCACCAAGGTAGAATAACTCCATTCCTTCATAACCCAGTTCTCTAGTAGCTTGGAGCGTGTGTGAGGATCACTTCGAGTTAAATGTCGAGCCTTGGTTGAAGAGCTTGTGTGTGGGTGACACTTGTTGTTTAATACTCCTTGTACTTGAGTTTAAATCATGAATTAAGGAATATGATGGGTAGATTGATGGCCATTAACCCATAAAACCCCCATTTTGAACCTTATTGCCTTATTGGCCATAATGTCAACTTGCTTGTTATTATTGTGAAAGACCTAGAAATAAGTTATATCCTAGATAATTGAAGATTCACATTGTGCTCAAGCTAGGAAAAAGTTTATTCTATGATCAACTTGAACTTTCTTTATCATAGCCTTGATGACTGTCATGGAGTCTCTTACTACTTTTAACTGAGAAATACTCTTTTCTGTTGCTATTCTTAGTCCCTGGAATAATGAGTAGGCTTTTTCTTTATTGTTGGAAAGGATTCCTAACCCCCAGGCATATGACAATTCCTCTTTTCCTCTGGGATAAAAAAAAAATTCCCCTTATTCTTTCCACCCTTGGATTTGTCTTTGAAGCACCATAAAAAAAGAGGATGTGTGAACATTGCTCGGATCTCCATTGTTGGAATTCGATTGCATCCATATGAAGCTGCCACGATGAATTGGGAAAATGTTTTAAAAAATTTCTTGATGATTGAGCAGAAGAGATTTCATATTGTACCTTTTTGTATTTCTTCCCGGTTGTTCCTTTGTCTTGCTGAGCTAGGTTTATTTTAGTTGTGTTTCTTTCTCCCCCCCTCGATGAGGAATGGAATCAATGAATCTATCGGCTTTTTGTGCGACAACCTATTGCTACTAATCTAGGTTGTTTACCTCTTTACTAACTACACTTAGTGATTCATCTATGCTCATCATCCTCCTAAAACAATTTTTTAGAGAATTGTTGACCTTTGGAATTGATGAAATATACTAGTGGCCATTTAGCCTTCATCACCACATGAATTGGCGGATTGAGCTCTTGCCTAAAGATAGGTCTATTTATTCCAATCCATATCTTCCAACATATGTACTTTGGAAGAGTTGTCCAAAGACACTCTAGGATAGATTTGTTGTTGAATGTTTCCTTGTAGGATTTCACCCAACCAATGAACATATCCATGTAGTTGCATGGTATTTCCATCATAGTTGAAATTTCAAAAAATGCTTCTTGCCAAACTTTTTTTGCATATTTTCATTCTAGAGAAAGGTGTCTTATTGTTTCTGAATTTGAAAGGCAAAGAACACATCTTGATGGTCTTTGGATTCCACACTTGGCCAAATTATCTCTTGCAAGGATCTTTCCATGTACCATTATCTAGCAGACGATATTGAATATTGGTAATCCATTTGAATGCCAAATAAGTTTCCACATGCTTGAACATTGAGGCAAAGGTTGAGATTGTAGTAGGTGAAGATACCCTCTTTTAACATTGTAGTCCTTTAGACCCCAACCTCTTCTACAAGGAATTAAGAGATTCCTAGGAGCACATCCCTTTAGGCCATTAAACAATGTCTGAACTAATGAGATAAGGTGAGTTGGTGGGTCTCTTATGCTCCAATTTTTCCACTATTCAGAATCTGCCTTCCATTGTCTATATTCAAATTAAACAAGAATGGGTGTGTCAAAATTGTCAGTTGAACCCTTTAAACACAACTAACATATGTGGATACAATATATATTACCTTGAAAATGGAGAGGTCGTAATTGTATATACAAATCTTGCCTCATTTTTATACCCTGAAAATGGAGAGACCGCAATTGTATATACAAATCCTAGTTCATTTATGCCTAGTAGAGTAGCATTTCTACCTGAACACTAAAAAAAAAAAAAAAAACATTTTATTTGAACAAATCCATGCGTACTGTAATGAGATATGTGTGTCTCCTGATGTGATTATGAAATATTCATTATCCCTCATTTTCTTCACTTGACCAATAACAAGATTCAACGATTGATTCTAACATTTTCTCCATTTTCAATGATTATTCTCCATGATAGTTTGGCCATCAGGGCTTGGTTGACCATGTCTAATCTTCTAATCCCTATTCAACTGCCCATTATGGTTTTGTAATCTTTGCCAAGAAAAAATTGCCATCTCTTTCTGTCCTTTGCCCTATTTCATAGGAATTCCTTAGACGAGCCTCCATTCTTTGTTATTACCTTCCCTGGCGCCAGAAAAATTCAAATATGATAGAGGGAATGGCCATCACTACTGATTGAATGAAAAACTAGCATGCTTGTAAGAGATAGTTTTTTGTTCTACCATGTATGCAATTTCTTTTTTATTTTTCAGCAATTAACTGTCAATTGTTGCACCATGGGCCGAGACTGAGAGAGAATGCTAGAATATACAACAGGGAAGCTGCCTCTTTGAAACCCCATGATTTCTGCCATCTTTTTTTGAATTTTGGATATTATCCCATATCCAACCTAACCCATATTCAAAAGGTTTAAGCTCAATATAGATTGATTCTATTCGGCTCACTAAGAAAGGGGAAGGCCCTTGCCCATTGCAAGGGAAGGAAAGATGCCTTTTCATGATAGGACTATGCCCATTTCAATGAATGTGTCGAATCCAAAGTTACTAGAACTCCAATTTGAATTTGTGTAGCCTTCCGGGTAGTGTTAAAAACCCTGAGCTAGACTTGTAGAAGGGTTGTTTGTTTGTTGTTATCTCTTAGGAACTTTTTAGTGTCTGGAGCAACTGAATAAGAAATTGGAGAGAGTCGGGGCCTTTCTTTTATAGGTAGGCTCTATTACACCTCAAAAATGGATGAAAGTGGCCTAAAAACTTGCCTTAGTCCTCTTTTAGCCTTGAAGAAGGCTTGATGGGACCCATTAATTAGCATAACAAAGAATTCCCAGGAGAAACACCCTAAAACCCATTCCACCCATTTTTTTGCAAACCAATTTTCAGAAGGTACATTTTTAAGGAAACTCAATTTCACTTTATTACACACTTTCGCATCTTGGCTGAGTGTATTTTCTATTGCCTTTTTGGACCAAAATCAGACTATCTATGATCTGTCTACCTGCCAGAAACCCTACCCATTTCTTGGATATAAGGAACACCATCTTCAGCTTGGAAGCTTTGGATATAATCTTGTAGGCAGGGAGGGGTCCAAGTAAAAAATGTGTTTCCAAATGTGTTTCCTACACTTTTGAAAAAATCAAGTAAAAAATGATGGTGTCTGAATTGCAGCAAGCTTGTCTGAATGAAGTGGTAGTTTTGACAACGAAGTGGTAGTTTTAACAACAAGGGAGATGTAGTTGTAGATAAAGTCAATTTCAATTCAACAATTTCAACAAATTGTGAAATGTTAGATATTAAGTAGAGTGACATGCATTGAGAATAGATAATTGTCTATGAGATGTTTAAAGACTTCTTAGGAATCTTTAATGATAAGAGTGCTTTGACTTGTCAAGCAATAACTGCTCAAACCTATATTTATTTTTGAACTATGGCCTATATTATTTTATTGTATTGAGGGAAATATGTGATATTGATGTAATATGAATAATATCAAGTAGGGAGTATTTCAATTAGGAAGTATTCATTAGATTGTAGATAGCTATGTACAGATTGGAAGCTGAATATATTTTAATCTTCTAGTATCTTTAATGGATGGAAGGATTTCTTTGGCATATAACTTATTCCAATGTCATATTCAATGCTAAATTGTTATGGAATGGATTTCACTTTTGTTAGAGGATGTCGATTTTGGTTTTTATGCTTATTTGTATAAGAGGTCAAAGGTGCTTTGGAAAATTATGAAAAGAGAGCAAGAACAAGTTTACAAACTGATTGGAATCATGGTAAATGGAAGTATTAATTGGGTACAAGAAATGAGCTTAACTATGATGAAAAACAATGTCACTAAATGCTACTAGATTGTATAGGCTCCTTCTTGATCCTATAATTTTCAAATCCACCTAATGCTAAAAGTGGGTACAGGAAAAAAAAAATTAGCTTAACTATGATGAAAAACAATGCTACTAAATTGTATAGGTAGACTCCTTCTTAATCCTATAATTTTCAAATCCACCTAATGCTAAAAATGGGAACATGAAAATCTTTTCTATTTCTTCAACAGATACAAGGGTTTGGATTAATAAAGGCATACACTATACTTGAAGAGTCACAATGCACAATTCAACAAGGTCTCTATTTTTAAACTCTCAAACAATTGTCTTTTTATTTGCAGATTTTATTTCTTTGTTATAAGCACAAGAGTGCAATTTTACAAATAAGTTACAGCAATCATAACGGGATAAAATTCAACCTTTCCCTCAAAAATTTTATTTATAAAACCCCACAACCCTATTTCTTTTCCTTATTCTATGAGATCCTTTTGGATTTATTTTTTTCAAAAAATGCGATGAGACTAACGGAGAGACCAGCTTTTTCCAAAGCTGTCACCACTACAAGAGAGTTTGTACACTGCATTGCAACTATTTTTCCCAATGTTTTCCAAATAACTATTTGGTCCAATGTTAATTACAAATCCTTGACCTCCTATTTATGTTTGTAACTCTTTTTGTCTTTATGGATAGCAAGAGATTCTACCACCTTGTATTCCCTTGTAATGTCAAAAAGGTAATTCAACAATGTACGTTGACTTTTGCATTTCAATTACGCTTCAACCTCTTTTTGTAATCGAAACCTTGAAATTGTTTGTCTTCTTCTATCAGATTTCCTTGTCTTTTCCTAGTGATTGGGTATTCTCTCTTTTACCTTTGAAGGGTACACTAGGAAAATTTGATATACATTCAAGTTCCACCACTATTTGATAAGTGTAGTCTAAACATTCTACCTTTTTTATTTTTTCCAACGATTTTTCCCATCTGATTTTGTCTGAAATTTTGTGAGGAATGGTTGGATCTGTAGATTTGAGTGGCTAAGTTCATATAATCAGAGTGCCCGGGAGATTCTTCAGCACACTAAATCCATCTATAGTGGCTAAGTTTGTATAATCAGAGTGCTTCATGGATTCTTCAGCACGCTGAGTCCATCTATAATTCAGAAATGCAATTTAAACAATAGAAAATAGCAATTCTGTCCATATTCACATTGCCCAATCTCCCAATTCTAACCCAAAAAAACAAAAGGTAGAACGTTTAGCCAATCCCTCTTAAGCATAGTCTAAAGATTGTCTATGATTTGTCTACCTTCCAGAAACCATGCTCATTCCTTGGATATAAGGAACACCATCTTCAGCTTGGAAGCTTTGGATATAATCTTGTAGGCAAGAAGGGATCCTCGACCTCTTGATTACCCAAATTTATTGACTCAAGCAAGGGGATCCTCTCGCTTGAGTCAAGAAATTTGGGTTTGATTGACATGTATTTGACTCAAGTGAGCGCATCTCCTTTAGTATACTAAAATGATTACCAAAATTTAACAACTTTTCGTGACATTTCATTTATAGCAATATAAACATAGTCAAATATTTTATATAAAAAAACATTGATAAAATTTAATAACTTTTTGTGACATTTCATTCATTAAGTGAACATTTCATCCTCACTAAAGAAGCCTTGAACTATTGTTTACAAATTTCTCCCTCCAAGCTTTCTCTCAAGGATAGAGAGGCCTATGAGTTGAATCACTCACTGGAGGTGATTAAGATGGACCTCAACAGTACAGTTAATGGAAAATCCCCAGGGATACATGGGTTGCACTTTGAAATATACAAAGCAAGTTGAGATTTCATTGGACCAATATTTTTGAAAGTTTACAAAGAAGCCTTGAAAATCAATACACTCAGCAGCATGATTGACCAAGTAAATTTCATGGATATTCCCAAAAGTGATGATCTTGAGATAATATATAATCGGAGACCAATCACCTTATTGATAGTGGTTTAAAACATGTTAGCCAAAGCTCTTGCCAGAAGATTTCAATTTATCTTCAAACGGGTTGTCCAACATAATACAATAGGCTTTATAGGACATTTTATATAATATTATAGCTATTTGGGAAGGCATGGATGATGGGATGAGCTAAAGCTTGAGGACATAATTTTATTCAAGAAAATTAATTTTGAGAAAACCTGTAACAGAGTGGGATGGCACTTCGTTATGGCCTAATGAGTTTTGCTCACAGTTTATGAGAACAAAGTCAACCTTATTCTCTGATGCTTCAAAAAGAATTACCATCAACAAAACCACCTACAAGCCCTCGGGGCCTTTAAGTCTTCAGGCAAGGCTAACCCCAGCCCTAGTCTTATATATGTTGGTTGTTGATGCATTGCTCTCTTCAGTTGAACATAAGGCCGGTCTTGGGCTCATCAGGGGCATCTCTCTACCTAAAAGAGATCAACAGCTCATCAATGGTCACAATTCAAATATTCTTTTAAATTGTTTTAACAATATTGTTTTAAAATCAGATCAATGGTATTGTTTTAATGTGTTAGCACATGCTCTTTAGTCCTGCATAGTTAGCCAATTCAAACTTGATCAACTCTGAATTGATATTGTTTTACATTCGTTGCAGATATAATGGTTTAGTTTCTTTCATGTAATGATGGAATATATACAATGATGTACTATTTTAGTTACCTACCAAACAATCATGATTGATCAAAACAAAAGCTTTAATGAAATGTCATCCTTAGCACTAATATTTTCTCATTTCAATATCGGTAGTTGGTATTATGTGTACACTTTGAATGGACTGTGCAGATTCTCTATTCTGAATTTACAATGGAAATTTAGTACTTTTTACATAATTTGTTATTTATACTAAACATGATGTTGGTTTATAATATTGTTTGATTTGCATTATCTCTTTTATATACTCAAACATTGACTATTACTCTTCTTCATTGTCAAATGCTATAACAACTATAGGGTACTAAAGTTGAGGCCAACAAGGTTGAAGAAGACACAACAAACTAGATGTGCACTCACGAACCTATACTTATCTTTTCTGCTACTTCCATATTATCTACACATAACTAAGAAACATTTTGAAAATCACAATTTAAAAGATGGAAGAAGTAATAGATGTTGAGTGCTATCAAATAGATGCACACTCCAGTGTACATGACAACATCGACCAGGTATTGCGTAACAATGACCTTTTCATATTAGATGCATTTTCATATACTGCAGGAGATTGCCTCTTTGATGCATTTCAAGTTTTATTGCACTTCCGCTATTCCTCAATCGAGCTACGCAATAGACTGATAGATCATTTCTTGGCCTGCTGAGACATTGGAAACCTTGAGACATTAGAGTTGTATCAATACGAATTGGCATCTGATTTTCTTTATCAGTTGCATGGGATTCAACATGTCAGTACTTATCTTTCCAAGATGTGATTATCTACATCTACAATCCTACCTCCACATGAGAGAGGATTATGGGAAGATACATTTTGTATACGATGGCTAGCTAAGTGGCTAAATATATCAATTGTAATTTGGTCATTAACAAGAAAGACAAGATATATATTATTCAACAAAACTACATCTAGAGATCCATATTGCATCTTGTTCCATGATGCCAATCCTCTCAGTGGTCATTATGAACCATTGCTCTATAAAATATTATCCATGCACAGTATTGGAGAATCTAATATTTACTTGTCCCTCACTTATGAAGACCTTCAATCACATTGCAAACGAATTACGCATAGCATGCACTCCCATGGATTAGACCTAGCAAAAACTAGTACATCGAATTGTGGAGATAGTCTATTCAATGCAATTCATTATTTGGTCGCAACGAACTTTGACATCCACTCACTGCACCTTTACATTGTGCAATCCTTTTGCAATGTGATTCTAGGTGGGAGTCAACATGCACTTGATTGCTTGCATCAACACCTTTCAACTAATCTCATATAAAGTATGCCAACACTTGAATGTTGGCAACAATATCTTATACATATGGTGATGTCATATAAGGAAGAAAATATAGAATGTGGGGCATTTTGTTTACAATGGACATCTATCATATTCAGAATAAATATCCAGGTTTGGTTAGCCCTTGTAGATGGTTATGTCCATTTCCACTCTATCGAGTCAAACTACTATAAGACAATTGACATGATATCATTCAAAACAGATACACCACACATCCACTCTCAATCTTTGAGAAGAAATAATTTTAGTTCAAGATTCACTGCTCCTGCCAGCCAAACCGCATTGAGTCTTTGTAGGCGTTGCATGCTATCTAGTCACATTGAAACGCATCCCAGATGTCATCAACTCATATAGAGATTAAGCAAAAAACATAGACTGACTTATCACAATTTTAAAAAGTTCATATGTGGAAGACACGAATACATTAGTGCACTTCCTTCTAAACATCTTAAATCTACGATCGATCATCATGATGTGATTGCGAACCCAAGCAAGAAACACAAACTAACATATCACAACCTTAAAAAGGTTGTACGTGCACAACACGATCGCATTTACACACTTCCTACTGAACAAAAACATCAGATCGTCGATGACAAAGACCATCATGATTTCCAACATCAACATGGTGAGGAAGCAGTTCTCTTAACACATGTCGGTTATAGCTTCGACATGCCTTGTCCACAAGTGAGACTAGTTTCAAGTGACAGCCATAAGATGACCTACCACATGTTGAAAAAACACATACATAAAAGAAACAAATGCAACTACATATCCCAAAGTGTTCATGATATTGACCTAGGGGGGAAATCACATATCGTAAATTAAAGAAAACATTGTGCAATGATAGCATTGAAAACCAATGAGCAACTGCTACGCATTCCCATCTATGAAAAAGAGATGCAAAGAAAATCTATATGAAACAAATTGAAGACAACCCTGGAATTGCATGTGCAATTTGCGAGGAATTGAATTTCACAAAGAACATTAAGTGTTTCACCCCTGACTTGCAAAGAGAATACGTCAGCTTGACACTAACTGACAGAACATTCTCCAGTAGCAAAATATGTCTTCCATGCAAAAGGTCACTTCAAAATGGAAAACTACCATAGTTTGCAACGCATGACCAAATAATATGTAACACACCACTACCATATGTAAGTACACTTAAAAAACTTGTGGAGAGGCTTGTGTCTCTATGAATTGCATTTGCAAAAATCAGACCCTAGGGCTATAAATGATCCCAAATGGGTTTAACAGGATCAATTATTAATGTGCTTGTCCAACTAGACATTGTGCAAAAAGCGTTGCCACAATTCATGAACGAAACAATGACAATTATTGTATAACTCAAAAGATGTCTACAATACAAGAATGCATACCAAACAAGTAGAGTGCATGTGCAGATTGCCATGAAAGCATTGAAATAATTATGTTCCAAAACACTATACAAGGCACACAACATATTTATAAATGAGGACTGGAACCATGTTCTTGAACAAGGCAATGATAACTCTACACAAACTTTTGCCACTACTAGTGAAATTGATACAGATGATGAATATGAGAATGAAAGACCTACTGAAACATTGATACATGGATTCATTGAGTCACAACGCATTCATGACTTGCAAGACAAGATTGTCAAAATCGCACCTACTGAAGGACAACTTCCGCTTGGGATTTTCAAGGACAAATTAGTAGAGGAAATGAACTTCCCAACACTGTTCTATGGAGACCTGCATAACAATGACATCACAGAACGATTCAGCTATCAAAAAATAGCACGATGGAAATTGCTACATTCAAGCGATGACTTCTCATATCACACAACAAATTTGTTTTTCAAAACAATGCGCGTAATAATTGAGAAAATGCTCTCTTGCATATGGGTGTGAATAAGAAAAGGTCAACTATGAGGAAGAAATCCACTGGCCAAAGATGTCAAGTACAAAGCAAATCTGGAGAAAATCCTGAAATCTGATATTGGATACATAGATTTCAAAAACATTTGCATCTCCCCTGACTACCTGCAACAAAACAAGAAAACTATATTTTCAATGATTCGACAATTGGGGCCTCCAACATTTTTCATCGCTTTTACAAGTGTAGAGCATCATTGGAATCCATTGTTGACTACAGTATCTACATTATACAGGAACATGAAAAGGAAAAAACAAATTGAAACATTGGAAAATGATGACATTGACTACCTCATAAGAAAAGACCCAGTGACATATACTTGTTACTACAGACATAGAGTGAATGATTTGAGGAAATTGATATGTCATGACGAAACATTCTTTGAAAGAATATCAGACTACTATTTTGTAACGGAGTTCCAAAATAGAGGCAATGAACACTAACACACACTATTATGGGTAAAAGATGCATCAATATATGGAAATGACAACAACTCGTAGATCGAGCAGTTTCTGGACAAGTATGCAACATGCAACACAGATCATTTGGTTCCAAAACTTGCCAAAGTTCATAGGCATTACCATATAAGAAGTTGTAAAAAACAAAAAAAATCACATTGCAGATACAACTTCCCTATGTCGCCGATGAGAATGACGAGAATTATTGAACCAATTACTTTGGAGGACATCATTCTGATTGGAAATCAAAATCTTTGTTCACATTTCTGGAACAAGGAGACTTTGATGACTTAATGGCCTTCGAAGACTTTTTAGTGCAACAAAAGATAACTGAACATGAGTACATCCAAATTATACAATCTACACTTAAGCAACCAACAATTTTCCTAAAATGAAAACCTTTTCATATTTGGAACAACGGTTTCTCCAAAGACATGCCAATTATGTGGAATGCAAATACAAATGCACAATATGTCCTCAACGCATATGCTACAACATCATATTGTACCTCATACATGACGAAGGTTGACAAATCTATGACAAAATCATTTAGGAGAATACGTAAAGAACATGAAACAAGTCGAATTGATGTTATTCAAATGATACGTACACTTGGAAATACATTACTTAATCTTCAACAAATGTCTTCTTAGCAAGAAGTCCACATCGCACTTTCCCTGCCTTTGAACTGTAGTTTGAGAAAATGTGTCTTCATAAACACATCTCTGCCCGACACGCACACTTTCATGCTTAATCCACCTATCCTTCTAAAGCAAGAGCCTGATAATTTAGAGGATGTGATATGTCACTCTATTATTGATTACTACCTCCAACATCCACCTACCATTAAGCATATCCGCCTTGCAGAATTTGTATCGCATTACAAAAAAAATGGTACACAGATATCAAAAAGAAAAAAACCAAATGTAATACGCTTTGTCAAATACAACAAACACATCGACTATGAAAACTTTTGTAGAGAGAAATTATTGTTGTACATTCCATTCGATCATAATGAAGACACACTAAAACATAACTTGCCTACATGGGAAGTTGCATATACTCTATATGAGACTACAATACAAACCAATGAGGTTAGATTTACATACAACGTCAACCCAACATGGGGTGATTTAGAAAGTGCACTTGACGAACTAGAAACCCTTGCCAATATTGATGACATATCAACAAAGCATAAAACAACTACAACTCACCGCGGAGCCTATGATTTGCAAGTAAATTTGCCTTGTCCTCAATAACCGCCTCTAAAAAACGTATCAATCTCAGGTTTAAAGTAACATACCATCCTTTCTATGTCGAAAATGATGAATACTACAAATTTAGATGAATGTTGAATCGAGAACAATAGGAAATCCTAAAGGATATTGCAATGAAGAAACGCTTAGACATACACACTCATGTGCACTTGTTCCTTACAGGTGGTGTAGGAATAGGAAAGACATTCACATCGAAAGCACTATTCCAAATGCTTATACAAATCTATGATTCAAACACTATGAGTGACCCTCTGAAACCAAAGGGACTGATACTTGCATATACAGGAAAAGTTACATATAATGTAGGTGGAACGACAGTCCACTCCGCATTGTTGATGCCTTTTAACAAGTCACATTTTCTTCCACTTGGCAAAGAAACAATGGATACCTTGTCAAATATTTATGATGAACTACAACTTGTCTTCATAGATGAAGCCTCCTTGATTGGAAGTCGCTTCTTATATTCCATTTACAAATACTTTGGGAACATTGATATAATATTTTGTGGGGATTTTTACCAAGCACAACCCATGCAAGATTCTCTGATATTTGAACAACCTATGATCAACATGCAAACAACGACACATGACTTTTGGAAAGACAACATAAAATGCTTCGAACTGCATACTACAATGCGCAAGACAAATGAATACTTTATTGCAATTCTAAATAGAATGCGAAAAAACAACCAAAGACGTGATGACTTAACATATATCAATTCAAGTTGCATGTGACCAACACCGACAGACCCAACCTTCCCTTACCTATTCTACAAAAACAAGGATGTCGCAATGCATAACAAGTACATGTTATCACTCATGCCTGGTGATGAAATCACCGTCAACGCAATTGACCTAGAAGAAGACAGCATTGGCAATGTATCGTGTCATCAGCATACAACTACTTTGCCTTTGCAATTTGTCCTGAAATTAGGCATGCTAGTTGAAATATATGCCTGCAACTATGACTCACAAGATGGCCTGGTCAATGGTGCAGATGGGATAATCAAAGCATATACCAACAAAGATGAAGTTGATGTCCTCTGGGTTAAGTTCCATGACCCACATATTAGGCACCGACAAGCCAACAAGTTAGCATATCTATATAATTCAAACACTTCATGTGATTGGACACCTGTATTGTGAATATAAAAACCAATATCAACATTAGCAAAGACAGGTTAGCTAAAGATTCAAAAGAAATTTCCAATTCAACTTGCATGTGCACGTACAATTCAAAGATCACAAGGCCTAACACTTGATAGTGTTGCCTTCGACCCTGCTGGAATACGAATACATGGACTTGTATACACAGCTTTGTCCTGTGTCAGAAACATAGAGTCCTTGTATTTGCTAAGCGCTCTTACAAAAGATAACTTCAAGGTCAAACAAAAAGTCGATATTGAGATGCAATGCCTTCGAACTAGTGCAAAATGGCATCTAGAATATGATTACCGACCCATACAAACAAACTCATATGTATTGATTCTCTCACTTAACAAGCGCAACCTAAATGCACATATGAATGATATACTCAATGACTATGACACAATGCAATCTGATGTTTTGTGGTTACAAGAAACATACATGACATTATGCATGCAAAACAAGCAATTTCCAAATTTCAATTGCATATCAAGTTACATAACACATGGAGTGATGATATTAGTGAAAAAACATATAGCAATTTTGGAGCATATGCATTTCGAAGAACAAAATGTAGAGATGTTGCTAGCAAGAGTAATTTTTCATGAATCGCAAATTGCAATATTGAATTTCTATGTCACTCTGCATGCAACATTTACCAACATAGTGAATGCTCTTTCAAAAGCATTACATCATTTACATCAAAATGAAACCATTATCATTCTAGGAGACTTCAATGTTGACATGCTACAAAATAATTCCATAACAAAAAAATTAGAAAACTACATGTGCAATTACAATCTTCGCTTTCTTTTGGACAAGATAAACCATGTACAAAACCCACTTATTGACCATGTATGGTCAAATGTGCCCATTGCACAATACAAAGTCTTTATCTTATACACATATTGGTCTAACCACGATACAAATTGTATTGTACTTGAACTGTGAAATATACATCAACCATATTACAAAATCATATATCCATGTATCAAAGCATATCTGGATACTTTGTTGCACAAAACCAAACAATCCATATTTCCATGTCTCAAAGCATATCTGGATACTTTGTTGCACAAAACGAAATCATTCAAATGTCGCCATCCAATTTCTTAATGTTTTCTGGTCTGTAATAGATTTTGGACGGAAAAAACTCAACATAACCACAAACATGGATCAAGAAAAAAAAAAGGTGCATGCTTCTAACTCTATCTTTTACTCTATTCCTCTTAATGTCATTTGTTGTATGTACATATTCCTTGTTTTCCCTACATACCAACTGACCTTCATGTCAATTGTATTATGTGCATTCCCACATTGAAACAAATAGACTAACTGGACAGGAGGAAGAAGCCTTAACCAGAAATGTAGAAGAAGACATACAAAGGTGCATGCTTCTATCCTTATTTTCTAGTCCATTACTTTGTATCTCATTTATTACATGTCTACATATCTTCCTACATACCAACTTACCTTCATGTCAATTGTATTTTCTGCACCTCTACATTGAAATAAACATAATAATTGGACAGGAAGAAGAAGTATTAACCAACAATGTAGAAAAAGACATATGAAGGTGTGTATTTCTACCCTTATTTTCTACTCCATTGTTTTGTGTCTCATTTATTGTATGTATTTTTTATTCTACTACTTTGTACCTCATTTATTATATGTAGCTACTACATATCTTCCTACATACCAACTTATCTTCATGTCCACTATATTTTTTGCACTGCTACATTGGAAGAAATAGACTAATTGAACAAGAGGATGAAGTCTTATGTGCCACAATAGAGGAAGATGAATTACAATCTACCAAAAGGTACACCAATAGTGATACTAAAGCAAACACAATGCATGTGCTTAACGTACATCCATAATGATTATGAACAACATACAATGTACATGCTTACTTAGTTGTTGTCACTTTACATTCCATATATGTTCTCATGTTCAGTTATCATGTACACCTCTCATATCTACCATACTGTCTCGATATTTTTTTTCCCATGATGTGAAAGCAATATATAATATATTGCAAATTAAGTTTCTTTTTACATATTCAATGTATACCTATTTATATCAGAAAAATTTGGACAAACGACACAAGCATGAGTAGTCAATTGTCGTAAACGTCAGCAGAATGACAAGCCCACATGTAAAGATTCATAATTTACACTCCTACTATGTTTAGGAAATAAATATCCTTAATGATTTATTCATCTATGCCATAGTAAATATGTTGATGTCATCTATAACACTTTCTTTTCAATTCACAAGAAGTATCAGCAAGTACAAGTGAGGCGCCTGTCACAGTGCATGCTCCCCAGGTTAAGAGGTATGGTTACAAAACTCTAACCAACATAATTCATCCAAAATTTTGCACCTACTTGTACTTCCATGCAAAAAAAAACAAATAGGGATACAAAGTGCCCTCACATTACTTTTTCTGTTCAAAAACTGTCACTAGTTCTAGAGTTACACCACCCAGTATACTATTGATAGAAGACTTGAACAACTGTCGGACTGGACAAGTGTTTGTCGGAGACATAACGGTCGTTTACAACACCTACTTAGACAAGGCAAACAAAATTAGATGCATTGTGCATGCTGACATGATAGACAATAAAGCCATGATGACAATCACACTAACTATCCCTGCACAATTTGTCCAGAAACATGCAGAAAATATCTTGCCTGATGATGGGATATCCATTACAAATTTTAATATATTACCAAAAACAACATATCACCGTGGTGATTGTGATCAGATTATATCGCTTAATGAAACAAGTGTTTTGGAAGAAGTGCATGCGGTTTTCTCGGAATATCATTTCATACCAGACATAACGATCAGCCAATTTGCAGAGAGCAAAGACATTTACCCAATCAGAACCATTGGTGCAACTGTCACACTAGCAAGAAAAGTTGGCTTGCAGCACATTCTCCATATAAAAGATGGCAATTTGGACAACGACAAGGCAATAGTACCGTTCACAATACTTAGTTTTGTCCTTTAGTTTCACATGTTGATATATCTTAGTCATCTTACACAACTATTAAACGGTTACATGTTGCAGTTACAATTGTTCGACACCTATGCACATTTTTTCCTCAATGGAACAACAGTTGCATAAAGGGAAATTTCCAATAATGCTCTTCAAAAATATAACAAAGAAAAGAGATGTGAAAGAAAGGATCTTTCACACAACCCAAGCAACATTTGTAACAGAATTGCGAACAGACATAGTATAGGATCCCAAGAAACTAACTACCTCCACCATTGTTGTGCGTATGCATATACAATTCCATCCACAATTTCCAAATAAAATTTGCATTAAACATTTTTCATGCACATTTTTTTTGTACACATATATATTATATACTTTGATATATTAACTACTTTGCTCATGTATGCAGGTTGAGGGTGTACTGGCAGTAGCGAATGCGTACTTGACCCCCTTTGAGCCTGTATGTGCCAAATGTAATTCTCATGCTTCTGCCTCTGCGTTCATAATTGATGGCACAATTGATTGTCTACGTTGCAGTCATCAATGCAATTACATATACAGACATTGCCTCAATGTTGTTATCTGAACCCTCACCAACACAATTGTGCATTGTACAATTAGACAACCTGTATTACAAGATGTGCTCCTTGGCTTGATGAAATTGTCATATGAAATATACCTACAGAAAAAGGCAAATAATGTCTACATGCTACGCGACTTTCGCGTGCATAACAAATTTACATTAAATGAGGACAGTGTCATACTGCATATCGGCTAAACCCAAAAAAAAAGGTGTGTCAAACAAGTTCTTTGGTATTCTTCTAGCTCCTCCTTCTCTTCTAGCTTGTCTTTCTAGAATGATTGTAACTTGCCATTGAATTTACAAGTTGTCATCTCATGCATTGACAAGATTCCAAACAATCTGATATGTTTCTATCCGTTCTACCCAATCAAAATATGTATACAATTTTGAAACTTATCTGCATAAACTATGACAAATTAGAAGATTATTACAAGATGTTATTCACATTTTCCTCTGTATAACAAGTTCAAATTTGGCTCACAAGCTAGCACCAATAACAAAATAGAGATTTCCTACAAAGGAAACTGTTACCATTGACCTGTTTCAGAATTATTCCATGAACAATGTTTATATTCATCCTCCTATGTTGATTTCTTTGGACAATGAGCTGGTGGAATTTAGTGCCAGAATAATAGTAAGAAAAGTATGATGGCTCATTTATTCCACCAACACAATAGGTCCTATCCCATCCATCATCCTATGTTTTTCATATTCTAATATCTAGACAAATATGTTACGTAGATCATAAATATTGTGCATTCCATCCTTTCCTCTGTTATCTAGATAATTTTTGTCATTAGGAAAGATACGAGTTTTTGTTTATTGTCTTCCAGGAATAATATTTTACATTTCATTAGGCTTGAAAGTGGTTTAAAATTCTTATGTACTATTGGACATCAATGGTTTAAAAGTATTATGTAGGACTGGACATTAATGGTTTAAAATCCTTATGCATGACTAGACATCAATGTTTGAGATCTTGAAAATATAAGAATACTCTCATTTCTATCAAGTTCTCTTAGCAAGAACTAAATATTATTGGATGCAAATAATACATTTTGTAAGTAGTGAGAGCCCTTGTATAAGTAGTGAGAGCCCTTGTATTCTTGTCATATATCATCAAGGTTTCTTAGTAGAATCTCAAATATTGTTAACATGCCTCTTGAGTAGATATTTAGGTGGATCTTTTGATGTAGAGTCTTTAGTGGAAAACTTACTACACCAACTTACTGGAAATTATGCCATAGCTTTAAATTAGTTTTAATAGGATACTTTATTTCTTTAATTGGATTGTAATAGGATACTTTATATTGTGCACAGATGTAAGCTTTTTTGGATTTTTGCCATCTGTTGTAGTTGTTGCAATAATGTTGCATGTGATCAAGGAAATAGAGCTTGTCAATCCATATCAGTACCAGAATTGCTTGCTCAGTGCCATGAAAGTGAACAAGGTAATTAACACTAGCCTGTGTTATTGGGTGTTTATAATTATGGCCTTATCCTTCAATCCTTTCCATAGTTCTTTGAAACACATAGTTAACCATAGCATAAACCAAACACAAACTCTAAGAACGGAAAAAATATAGTCGATTATGTACAATCTGATCTTCCTCCACCTTGACAAAACATCCCTTGTTTTCAATATTTCTTGTGATTGCTTTCTTTTTTGTATGACAACTTCTCTCTAACATTGGAAAGATTAGAAGTACTTGATACTTCCAATGGAAACTCGAGTGGATGCATTTCATCATGGAAATGTTTTCTATTGATAGTGCTTGGGGTATCCAATTCTCTACTCTTATCCTATAGGTTGTTATTTAAGATTATTCTTTTATGCAATGTAATATCAATTGGCCATTTAGTAGCTCGGTACAGGCAAAAAGTGCTCTCTATTCGCTGAAGAGGAAATTAGCATCTAAGTTGGTCATAAATAAGTGGTTAATTTGTTTTTTTTTTAATGAAAATGTTTTATTTATTTTTACTATTAGATAAAAAAAATAATTACATATAGGTCATCTTTTACAAATAACTGGTTAGTTATTGGGTATTTGAATATTCTTGAAATTCAATAAAGAAGAAATGCCAAGTAAAAGAAATTCCTTGTCTTAGAGCATGCCAGAAATGTCAAGGGTCAGAAATTTCATGATAGAGAACTAGACAAATGACATAGCATGCTATCATAATACAGTTGGCTGGGAAAGAGTTATCATAGATTGCTTTTTCAAAGAAATCCAGTGAACTTGACAATGTCTCTTGTATACGACAAAATAGCAATCAGTTTTGCTTGATTATTTACAACGTGCTTGCCACATCCTTGCAATTTTTTTTCCTTATATGATCTTTCCTTATCTAATAACTTCATTAATATTATTTGGTGCTTTCTTTTGCAGATGATATATCCAAGATCGTGTTATGCTCTCTGTACAACATTGTTTTAGCTTAAGATCTCATAACAGTTCTTAGTTCATTAGATATAAAGTGAGAATGGCTTTGGCTTATATGTTCTTGCATAGATAGGTTCGTGGTGAAGTACAATACTATGGTGACACCTGACCTCCTTAAGTAAAGTTAATCTATTATTTCTTGTTACATTGTTGGCGGATAACATGTTGTATTCTCTATCTCCTTTGTCAATAGATATAATCTCAAAAAATCAAATAGGTTGTACATACTTTTGTTGCATTGCTGCCATGGCCAACAAGTGAACATGCAATGTTTTTGTATCCAAAATGGAACTGCTACTTCAATCATTGATGTGATGGAAACAAATAATTAAGAGTAAAAAAAATAAAGAACTAAAAGCAGATAAAATAGTGGGGGCACTTGCACACCCGAGGGTGGATTGCACTTGCAAATCCAAGTAATAGAGGAAGAATTATCCAATAAATACCAATAAATTGGTTGATTGTATTGATAAAATGATAGGAGAGATCAATTGGATCTATCTTGGGTGGTCAAGAGGAAAGGTTGTTATCCTCCCCACCTAGGTTCAAATCTTGCTTGTGACATGTTTACTCCTTGTGGGCCAGGTGAGGATGACAGGCTACTAGAAATCACACTCTTTTTATCTAGATAATGTTTGTCATTGGGAAAGATAAAAGGAGCTTTTGTTTATTGTCTCCCGGGAATAATATTTTACATTTCATTAGGCCTGAAAGTGGTTTAAAATTATTATGTATTACTGGACATCAATGGTTTAAAAGTATTATGTATGACTAGACATCAATGTTTGTTGTCTTAGCAAGAACTAAATATTATTGGATGAAAAGAATACATTTTGTAAGTAGTGAAATCTCTTGTATTCTTGTCATATATCATCAAGGTTTCTTAGTAGAATCTCAAATATTGTTAACATGCCCCTTGGGTAGATATTTAGGTGGATCTTTTGATGTAGAGTCTCTAGTGGAAAACTTACTACACCAACTTATTGGAAATCATGCCATAGCTTTAAATTGGTTTTAATATGATACTTTGTTGCTTTAACTGGATTGTAATAGAATACTTTATATTGTGCACAGATGCAAACTTTTTGGGCTATTTTCCATCCGTTGTAATTGTTGCAATAATGTTGCATGTGATCGAGGAAATAGAGCTTGTTAATCCATATCAATACCTTATATATTCTTGGATGGTGTTCAGTGCCATGAAAGTGAACAAGGTAATTAGCATTGCCTTTTGTCATTGGGTGTTTATAATTATCGCCTTGGCCTTGATGAATTCCATCTTTCAAGATGTTCTAATTATATGTGCTTTTTTTTTAATGGTAGGACATGTGTGAAAGATGCATAGGACTACTCATTACCCCTGAATCATCATCCCTAGGAAGTTTCTCTTTGGATTTGAAAAGAAAAAGTTGTGGGGCCAATATTCCTATTCCTCATAGTTGAGATGGAGTGTTGGACGCTACCTTTAGCTGCAACAATAGCAAATTTGGTAGGGGACAGAGCACCCCAGGATCATATGACTCCAATAACTCCAACATTCTCTACATCTCACCAGCGGTGATAAAGAAGAGAAATCTCAATGAGTTTTGTAGTGATCTTCATTGTTTGGACTCTGAAGAATTAGTAGATTACCATAAATACAAGTGCTCCTCTGTGAAGAAACTTTGTTATTAAAAATTCATTTCAACTATACCTATCCAGAATTAAGTGCAAGTTCAAGCCTATAATATGCAACTATTATAGCTCTATGCTATTATGTCTCACGTGGGAGAATCATATTGTTATGAAATACCATTCAATATGCTTATGATTCATGAATGCTTAAGAGATCCTGCTGTGTGAGTGTAGCTTCAATGAGTTTTTTGTATTTTGTAACACCAGTATCAAAAGACAGGATGGATACACACAACAAAAAAGTCCTATTATCGAGTGTATATAATCGAATGTGAGTCGATAGGTAAATTTGATGGTGACTTTTGAAGTTTTAGAATTGACCTCCATTTGCAGTACTCCACGGGGAGAAGCTCTGTGGCTCCTCTGTTAATTCATCTTCTCTGTACTGGTGTCGACTCTAGTCTTCGACAATCTTAGAAGAGACATAGATACTTAATGTAACATATGTAACATTCTTAAATGAAAATAAAAATAAAAATTCCCAAAACAAGTTCTATGCCTTAGCTCTTTTACATTGTAAAACTATGATGATTGATATGTATCGAAGCCTCCACTGTTTGTTGATGAAATCAAGCAGTGAAGCCCAAACCAGTCCCAAGGTTTGCCTTTACGGTTGCATTAGGTTTGTGTCACAAAGCACTAGACATTGTGCCTAATCACCGCCATTCTTTTCCGTGTTAGTTTGAAATTGTCAAACTTGAATCTTGACATGCCACTGCCTTTGCTAACTACTAACTAGAGCCCGCTCCTGGACTACTTTTTGCTCCATCTCCATTTTTTGGCATGGGTGCCATTCTACCTTCTGATCCAATGAGAATGATTCATTAGTTTAGCATGCATCAACACGACATTCCACAAAATTGAAAACAATCTGTTGTCTAGGTTCCTCAACCTGCTTTTGGACAATTCCAGTCCATTTATGTTATTGTTCCTCGACAACAGCTTATGGCCCCTGACCAACATCAACAGGTATTTGCATTTCTATCTTGTGAGTACTTTAATTTTAGCAATTTATATCATTCATAAAGCTAGTTATATAGTTTGAATGCAAAGACTACTCTTACCAATTTGTTGTGCTTCTTTTAGCCAATCCAAAACAATCGTCAATATTTGCAGCATTCTAAGCATCAAGATTTACATAAACACTCTAAAAAAAACCAAGAAGTCGGTGATATAGTGGATGTACAAAAGGAACAACATGTTTTTCCCTTGTCTATGTTTCCCAGTACAAGCCAACCCCAGCCCGACAAGGATTGCACTGCCATGCAACACTTGTTTTTTATTACTCTTCTGACAGATCTGACAGTTTTAACACTCTAGATAAATATATGCCATTCTCTCATTTGCAATTTGCCAACTTAAAGTAATTGAAAATTATTTGTAATTTTATGAAAGTTTATTATAAATCAAACTATTATCATATTCATATTTAAAAATTTCATTCCCTTAGTGTAAGATGTGGGCATTATCATTTTCTTAGTGTAAGATGTCGGTATCTCATTTTTATTTTATTGTAGTTTCATTTTTAAATTAGTGTAGTTTTTAAACTAGATTCATTTTAATGAAAATAAATTAAACAATAGTAACTCTCGAATTATGTTAGTATAATAGTAACTCTCTGAATTTATGTTATGATTTATGTAATTAGATTTATTTTAAAAGTAATAATGATCAATAAATAATTAACTTTGAAATACATGAGAAATTCTAGAAACTAAATTAGCTATCATTATGAATAATGATAATTAATAAATAATTGGGAAGGAAAGGAAAACAGAGTATGAATATTTCGAAGAAACTGCAAGCTAGGGTTCTAGACAGTCACAGCCATCGCAGAGGAAAGCATGAGCACTAGAGGGGGGGGGTAAGGGTACCCCCTCATACAAACAGATAGTGGTAGATAGAGGGAAAGGACCAAGGGGCGGATTTTTCAAGGCACCAATGGTAGACACCTTGGGATCTGACCCAGAAAAAGGACAGGAAAGGAACCAGGGAAAAAGTGAATGCATGGAAGAGGAAGCCAGAGAAAACCAGAATGAAACGCAAGACACAACAAAGACCAACGGGGCAGAAGGGCGCAACCCATGCAAACCCAAAACAACATTGATACCCAAGGTGATACTGGAGGATCCGCAGACGCAACTCTATAGGGATCAGATGAAGGCGCATGCACTAATATGCAAGTTTATGGGCTTATGGCCCACCGAAAGAACACTGCGCAACTGGATCAAATATCACTGGAAGCCAAATGGGGAAGTGGAGCTCCATTTGGGCTCGAAAGGTTTCTTCACGACAATCTTCATAAACCTGGAGGACAGAGATAGAGTATTTGAAGGAGGGCCTTACTTCCATGCATCAGCAGGACTGTACATGCAGCCATGGAAGGAAAATTTCTCCCCAGAAAAAGAGACCTTCAAAAAGGTGTCAGCCTGGATGAGATTCTACTCCCTACCTTTAGACTACTAGTTACCCTCTACTTTTGAAGCAATAGGGAATAAATTGGGGGAATATATAAAGACCACAAAAGCCACCCTAAAAGAGAGATACACATCTTACGCAAGAATATGTATAGAGATGGATGTGTTAGGAGCACTCCCAGAAGCCATAAGCCTATAATTCAGGGATGAGGAATGGATCCAAAACATCGACTATGAACAGATCCCCTTCCTATGTAGAAGGTGCCATGAATATGGTCACCTGATTAAGGAATTCCCTCTTAATAAAAAACAGGAAACGGAAAATCCCAAACCACAACAGGATGAGGATGGGTTTGTTAAACCAAACCCCAAAAGCAGAGCCAACAAAAAGCAGAGCAAAGCCCATGCAGGGAATAATCCAGAGGTTTGGAGTAGCCTGGAAGGACGAGATAAAACCAATAAAGGGGCAGACGCCAATAAGGATATGACAAAAGCTCAAGAAGTCAGAGAACAAACACCAAATGAGCCCACCAACCGACTAAATAATCAGCGGGAACAGGGAAGTTGTGCAACTCTGATGGAAGGAGAAATCAGATACGACAACACCCCCATGCAATAAGCAGAGGGAGAGGCGGAAATGACACCGAGCGAAGTAGGCACAGAAGATCCGAAACTCAAAGACCTTATGGAAAGGGAAGGGATAGATCTCATGAACATATTGGACCAATGGAAAAGACAGGGAGTAGACAGTGTACCAATAGAGAAACTTTACCGCATCCAGTACTTATTCCTCCTAAGGGAGGAGGCCAAAGATAGAGGTCTAAAGCGAACACACGGGGAGATTGGACACCTAGGATTCAAAGCTGGTGAGGGAAAACCATAGCTCTCACCGAAGCAGATGCGAAGGAAAAAAGGCAGGAAATCAAATAATGTAGCCCTACAGGAGCTTGGAGCGCTACTGATAAATTCGGGTAAGATCAAGAAACTCTTCCCCAACTCCCCCCCGCATGTTTAAATGAAGGCTATAACTTGGAATATAAGAGGCCTAAACAACCCAAGAAAGCAACGAATCCTTAGAAATAGACTAAAACGGGAACAACCAGATCTTTGTTTTATTCAAGAGACCAAGTGTAACATAGACAGAATGGAAACAATCAGTCAACAACAATGGCGCAAGTACAAGATGTTGGCTATTGGAGGCCACCAAATGGAAGGATGTACCCTCACCCTATGGAACCCACAAGTACTAATCCTAATAGCAACCAAAGTGACAAGGCATACCCTCACGATCTGCATGCAACTCATTGGGAACACAGAGGTGATTTTATGCACTAATGTGTATGGACCCCAGGTGTCAGAGGATAGGAGAGGAATGCTAAGAGACCTAGAAGATCTTAAAAATAGAGCCAACAACCTCCAATGGATCCTAACCGAGGATTTCAACATCATCACGTCACTGGCAGAGAAAAAAGGAGGTACAAGAAGATTGGAGAGAGATGTGGAGGAGTTCTCAAAATTTATAGACACAGCGGAGATGGTAGATCTAAAAACCAATAATGGTCGGTTCACCTGGAACAATAAGAGAATGAACCAACATCATGTAGCAACAAGACTCGATAGGTTCCTAGTGTCAAAGTCAATCATTATGTAGGGGATAACCTTAGAATGCAACATCCTTCCATGGGGGGGATCAGATAACTGGCCAGTGCAACTGGAAGCAAGTTTCCAGGTTTACATACCCTTTAGATTTCAGAAATTCTAGCTTGAACACCCGACGTTCAAGGAAAGAATCAAACAGTGGTGGCATGAGGAGCAACCAGAGAAAGGGACAAGGATGTTCAGACTCTATAAGAAACTAAAACATGTCAAATATAGGCTCAAGGAGTGGAACAAGGACACTTTTGGGAATATAAACCAAGAGAAAAACAACATCAAAGAAAAAATGAAAAAACTCCAGGAAACCTACATTTCAGAGGGCTACAATGAGGAGAGGGAAAAGGAAGAGAACCAGATGACCCAGGAGTGGGAAGAGTGGTGCCAGCAAGAAGAAACCCTCTGGTGAAAAAAGTCCAGGATCAAATGGCTAAAGGAAGGAGAACGTAACACCAAGTTTTTTCATAGAACAACCATGGCCAGAAGAGCCCATAACAAAATCCTGAAGATTCAGGACCAGGATGGAATAGAGAGAGAATCACATAAGGACATTGAAACAACTCTGGTAAACCACTTTCATGGGATAGCCCAGGAACCCAACCAAGACAAAATGGAGGCCATACAAAAGATAATCCAACATATCCCTCGCCTGGTAACAGAAGAACAAAATAAAAACATGAACAAGCCCATAGAGAAGGATGAAATAGACCAAGCACTCTAGGAAATGCCCAATGGAAAAGCCCCGGGCCCAGATGGTTTCACATTGGAGTTCTTCAAAGAGAGTTGGGATGTCGTCAAACATTACGTATATAGGGTAGTGGAAGACTCTAGAAGGACTCACTAAATGCTACAATGATTACACTTATCCCCAAAGAAAATGAAGTCAAAACCCCCGATCGGTACAGACCTATAGAGTTGTGCAATGTGGTGTATAAGATAATTTCCAAGGTTATAGCAAATAGATTAAAACCACTCCTACCCACATTGGTCTCCCAAGAACAAGCAACGTTCGTGGAAGGAAGGAAAATAATGGATAATAACATCTATGCTCACGAACTTATCCACACCCTGAAGCTTCAGAAAAGAGGAGGAATGATAATACAACTGGAACTAGCAAAATCTTATGACAAAATCAGCTGGCACTATATGGTCAAGACCTTGGAGGCCTTCGGCTTCACCCAGCACTGGATTAGATGGATAGTAAACCTAGTCTCCACTACTAGCTTCTCGCTCCTGGTAAATGGAGCCCCATCCAAACCTTTCTGGCCCACGAGAGGCATCCGACAGGGAGACCCGTTGTCCCCCTTCCTATTCATCCTAATGATGGAAGGTCTCAGTCGCAGGATAAAAAGCGCAACTGCAATAGGGCAAATAAAAGGTATCAAACCCTATGAGAATTGCCTGACTTCTACACACCAACAGTTCGTGGATGACGCCTTACTTCATGGCATGCCCACGGTCAAGGAAGAGAAAGCCTACAGACGAATCTTAGACAAGTTTGGGGAAGCCTCGGGAGCAGAGATAAATCAGTCCAAATCTATGATCTACTTCTTTAATACCAACCCCGCAATCCAAAGGAATTGGGCCAACATCTTGGGCTTTGAACGCAAAGCACTCCCAACTAAGTACTTGGGCATCCCCCTGACAGACAAAGCTTACAAGTTGTCAACTTGGGAAGGAATAGTCAACAAGCTACAAAACTAGGTAAAAAATTGGACATACAGATCCATCAACCTTGTTGGAAGACTCATCCTAACCAAGTCGGTTCTGCAAGCTATCCCAACCTTCATGATGTCATTTTTCCCATAAGAACCATACAAAGGGACTTCCTTTGGCGAGGAGCGGAAACTAGGAAAAAATGGGCACCGGTGGCTTGGGAGAAGGTCTATAAACCAAAAAGCAAAGGAGGCCTAGGGTTACACGACCCACAAGTGACCAATGAAGCCTATGGGGCAAAACTCCGGTGGCGTTGGGTCAAAGAAACTACCACACCATGGGTCAACTTGTGGAAGGCAAAGTACACCCCGAACATTTGTGACTAGGACAAAATCCACTTCAGAGGCACCAGGGAAGGTTCTGTTATATGGAACCTAGCCTGGTGCAACAAGGCCTGGATGCAGATACACAGCTTTTGGGAAATAAGAAATGGCAAAACCACTCGATTATGGGAGGATGCCTGGCAACAGGAACCTAGAATGGAAAAATCGGGTCGGGAGGTGTTGGGGTCCTATAATTATAGGTGACTCGATTCTTCGACTGTTGATTTGGCGTTTCTCTCGTGATGACGAAGTTTGGCTCGGTTGATCCCTTTTTCTTCCCTCCATTCTTTTTGCTTGATTCCCCATCACCTTGCTGCATCCTTCATCCACGTTGCGCCCTCATTTCCTTGTCCTGTTGCCCTATTGACTACCTCTCGCCCATCACCCATCCATGAATAATGAGACTTAGGATAAAAACATTAAGTCAATAATGCTAGTAATAAAATTTAATGTAGTTAGTTTAATAAGCTAGATTAGTTAATAATTAGTTGGTTAATTAATAATAAATTAATTGTTAATTAATTAATTAATTAATGGTTAATAATATAGTTAGGTTAGTAACTAAGTTAGTAATTAGGATTAATTAAAAATTAAATAAAAAGAAAATACAAAAAAACAATATAAAAATATAAAACAATTTAAAAAACAAAAAATAAAATATAATAAACAAAATATGTATAAAAAACAAAACATATTATAATAAACCTACATAATATATAAAAACATTTAAATAAAATATAAAACAAAACACAAAAACGTGAACAATACAATATAACATATAATATTAAAAAACTAAACTAACCTAAGTCTACCCCCACCCCTCATGCCTCACGTCACACTCCACTCACCCCCCTCATACGTCACACTCCACTCTCCCCCTACCTCACGCACCTCTTCATACATCAAAGCCTATCACACTTACCATTTAATCAAACGGTCCATAAACTTTCCGAACCCCCCTTCACCATCCGAGCTTTAACGAGAGGGGGGGTCCGAAATGAAGTAGTTTTTAAAACCACTCCTCCTCCATGTGGCACGATACTATTCCTACGGACCCCCCCCCCCAAAAAAATAAATAAACCACTTACCACCTTGGGGGGGGGTCCGGAATACCGCTTTTCATGAAAAAACCGCTTTTGCCATGTTTTTGCTATTTTTGTCTATTTCAGCATGTGTTCTTCCGGAGGAGATTCTGGGTAAACAAAGACGTATTTTTAAAATCTGAGAGAGGTTTTTGCTCAGCACGGGCTGAAGAAGAAAAACCTCTCTCATTTTTTACAACGGAGCTACGAACAGGGAGAATAAAAGACATCTTCGAGGCCCATTTTTCCAAATTCTCAATTTTCCGTTACAGTCCCGATCTTGGAGGACCTGTTACGTCCAGTTGGGGACGAATTTGGGGAAACCGAAGGAGGTTTTTGTCCAAAACATGCCCATATACAATAACCTCCTTCAGTTTTCACCCAGGTTTCATCGTTCAAGAGAAAAACACGTCTGTTCGGACCCCTTTTTCGCAGAAAACCAGTCCGTCTTTCATGGCAGAAAGCTCCAAATTTTGTGGGAGTGGTGGCTATTTTTGGCCGAGGCGGTTAAACCGACTTCCGAAACTTATTGGGATGATCTATCCTATTTATTTAGAGGTTTTTAATGTAAAATGGTTCGACATGTGAGGTTCTTGGCTGGACAGTGGGCTATGTTTGGACAGAAAACTCTTTCTGTAATCTTTAGATGAATGATTAGTAATGGACATGCTTTATTTTACAGGATTCCTGTGTGGATGTGTTGGTGGCGTTCTCTCTCTGTTAAGTGTTTTCCTGTGATCATTATGCTTGTTTTCATTTTCTCATTACTAGAAGTAAGTAAACAGAGTAGAATTTCTTGGCAAATACTCTACATCTGTCCTTTTGATAATCTGTATGTTATTCTGCTAAAAAGCTTAGATTAAGGAATTCTTAGTTGCTCCTTGGCTTGGATTTTTCCTCCCCTTTCTTCCTCAAATCAACACCATCAAAACTTAATTCAATCCAACATTGCCGCTACCTTGCCCTGTGAAAGAGATTTGTCTAGATCTGAGAATGAATCACATATTCAAGTGCAGACCCCATTTGCCCAATGGCCCTCCTTGTTGTTCCAAAACAACC
Organism: Picea engelmannii; assembly: GCA_009831015.1. NCBI lineage: Eukaryota > Viridiplantae > Streptophyta > Pinopsida > Pinales > Pinaceae > Picea > Picea engelmannii. The sequence goes on from ML778754.1 coordinate 1,265,655, forward strand.
TTTTAAAAATCCCAACCCCACACTTGCATAGCTAGCCTAATACCTATCAAAAAAAATCTATATCAGACAGAGATATCCCTCTCTGAGTCTTGGAGGGCTAGATCCAAGACTCGAAGTGGTTTTGATATTGCCTCTGTGACTGCCTTACAGCCTTGGGCAAATTATCGAGTGCTAACAGAATGGTGACTCCACTGGGGAACTCTCCCCAGTAGTACACTTCAAAGATTCAGATCTGATCACTGATGGTGGATAGTGACCAGACACAAGAAGGTTGAGATCATTCACCTGGCGACTCCAATCAGCTCCAGAGAGTTCCAACTCGAAGACTCCACTAGAGGAAGAGCCTGAAGCATGACCAAGCAGCCTAGAAAGACCAGGTATTCAAGCTCAAATTGCATTCAAGACATCTTTGGTTTCATCTGCAATTACTTTCTCTCTTATCATGATCCTAGTCTAGAGTATATTGTTGAAATTCAGGATGATCATTTTCAACCTGAAGAGCCTCAAGAGATTAAACCCCAAATTGTAAATTATGTACATACTCATACACCTGTGCACATCCCAGATGCATCTGTAGAAAGCCTAGTGAGATATAAGCCCCCTGCTTTATCTCCTACTCTTACGAAACCTCTGGATGTTTGTAAGCTTCTTTCTTCATCTCCTGTGCTTGCAAAAATCCCAAACCGATATCATCCTCTAGATTTGCCTCCCATTCTCCATGACCTCCCTATCAATTACATTAGTAATCTACCCAGGTTTGATGGAGAGAATGCCAATATTACTGCTGAAAAGCATATTCAAAACCTTGAGGATTTCCTTGACCTGTATGAGGTTGAAGATGATGATGTATGTATCAGGATGTTTGCCCTGTCCTTGGGAGGTAAAGTTAAAGATTGGTTTAAAAACCTTCCAGTTGCTAGCATCAGAAATTTTAATCAATTTATGCAAGTTTTCCTAGATAGATGGGTGGTCATGAGAAATGTTTTCCTCCTCCTAGAAGATTATGAACACTTGAAAAGAAAGCCAGGGGAGACAGTACAACAGTTCTCAACTAGATTCAATGATGTGTATCATTCAATACCTGTGGATGTAAGGCCACCTCCTGGTTTAGCTAAATTGCATTTCCCAGAAGCTTTTGATCCAAAAATGGCATTCCAATTAAGAGAAAGGAACACTACAAGCCTTGAAGAAATGCAGAGCATTGCAGTTGATGTGGAAACCAACTTGCTGATCAAGAGGTCAAAGTTAAAGGACAAAGAAATGGAGCAGCTGAAATCATCAGAAGCTAAACTGCAGATTTTGGCCAGTGCCATGGAAAAACTGATGCAGAAGATTATCATAAAAGAGGAGCTTGTTGTCCAAAGACATCATGTTCCATTGATTTCAGAGAAAGACACGGTCACAATCCCCAAACATTTTTCTGCTCATCCTGGGTACCATGGTTTGAATAATGATTTGTTCATGTATTCAATTCATAGCACAGTCATAGATGAAGCTCCATCTTGACTTGTAGAGGAACAACCGGCTGACATGATATGCATGTTCAATGGATTTTCATCCATGGATGATTTACCCAAGTGTAACCAGTATGAGGATGATCATGGAGCTGAAATAGAGGTTGTTTGTTCAGAGAAATCAACAGCATGTCATTGGCAGGAAGGATATCATTTACAGTTTATATGTGACAATCATCCCGTGCACAACAGTCATGACAGCGATGAGGAAGACACAGAAAATCTCAGAGTAAGTGAAGACACTCTGCCCTTATGTTGCTCATCTTTTCAATTTCTGAAAAGAAACTCTAGGCCAGTTGTAAATAGTGAAGACAGAAATTCCTCTGATCAATCAATTGATGATGCCATTAAGGATATGGAGGCTGTCCTAAACCCAGAACCGCAGCACTTGCCCTACTTCGATTTTCAAATTTCAAATGAAAGATTAAAGCCTGAGGCAAATTCTGAGTTAGTTCAAAACAGCTCTGTACCATTATGCTTTGATTCATTTCAGTTTTTGAAAAAGAATCTTGAGTATATGCTAAAGGATAAATGTTTCAGGATTAATCTGTAAGTGCGGACACAAACCGATCTCCCTAGATCCACCTGGATCTAGAACAAAACATGACAGAATAATACACTTTCCCTAGATTTAGCCTATTGAATGAACTAAAAGACAAGGATCATGGACATACCTTATGAACGCTTTCCTAGGTCTTTGTTGTTCCTAGCTTCGCTCCAATGCTCTTGCACCATTCAGATCACAACAGAACAAACCAATCGAAGTGAAAGCAAATCAATATATTCAATAGCTAATCTATACATATGATCAAGGAATTATGTAATAAAGTGACATCATCTTTATGGGAAAGGGACATATTACTGTATTGAATTAATTGAAAGTGAAACTTACAACCTAAGCCTTGATGTTGTAGATCTCCTTTCGATGGCTCCTAGCTCTGACACACACACTTGTTCATGCATGAAGAAAATCAACCACTTTTGATGACCTTGCTATTGTCTCTAGCTGCTGTAGCATCAGTCCTTCATACAGGATTTCAATAATTCTCCAATCAATCTCTTGCTAGTTTGCTTCTAACCTTTTCCATGAGCATCCTCTTCAATATATAGGAAATGATAGATTAGTTACTTGGATAGGAAATGAACCCAAGATATCAGGAAAGCCAGTTCTTAGATAACCATTCGCAAGCCAACTCATTCATCTAGAAGATTCCCTTCTAGAAGATTCGAGATTTTATCTTTTTCCTTCCTTTGAAACATGTTCGCACCCTGACTATTAGGTACAGTGTGAACCCCTCGCACTCCATCTTAATGCAGCCTGCGAGAATCAGGCATTCTCACAGGCAGCTATATAGGTAGCCTGCGAACATCCTTTAAAAGCATGATTTTTGGAAGCAGACAAATGTAACTTTTCTCAGGAAAGTGTTCTTAGTGAAGAGCTTGATTTTCCATCATCATAACATCATAACGATGACCAAAATTATGGATAACAGAATTCCCCCCAAAGTCTAAGAGTGGAATCAGTGACAGTCAATAGACTTTGTAAGTTGCATGTGTGTGTCAAGAACCAAGAGCGCATCTAATCGGAAACCTGCAAACATCCAAGCATCGGCAAAATATCATATGTATCCCTTCTGAGGTAGGCATTCCCATGCGCAGATCATAGATTGATGACATCATAAACAAAGGTCATGGCCACCAATCATACACTGTGGATCCATGCCGTCACAATATAGCATAGCCACTTGAATACACTGTGGATCTATGCGACAAATTTTCAATCAAGACGACATAGCCACGAAACATACACAGTGGATCTATGTGTCGCAAATCATGTATACTCCATCGCAACCTAGATCACAAAGACAATACCCAGGGTCTTCAATCTCGTCGCCCAAAGTACGAATCTAACCACGTGATTACATGTGTCGAAGTCGAACATGGTAGAAACCACTTGATTACCGGCCATTGATGTAACCGTTAACAAATGCGAGGGAAATCACCATTAATGTCAATGACTCCCAAGGTACTAAAGTACAATCCATCGACTGTGAATAAATGAGTTGATGTCGAACACCCGACGGAATCTTTCGATCAGGGGTCAATGATGTAAACCCACTGTCGAAAGCGAGGAGACTTGCCATTGAGGCATGCAAGTTCCAAGGTACTGAATGATTTCTAAGTCTTAATTCTGGATAATGTGCTGAAGTCGATGGAACAAAACTCGTCACAGGAGGGCCTTGATGTATCCCCCATCAATGACACGAAATGAGTAACAGAGTTTGAAAGTGAAACAGAGCATGTAACCATTGAACTTTGGACACAGGGAAGGCCGACACAAAGAGAATGGATAACTGCAGATGGTCGACTCAATGTAGGTTTCAGACGGACTTCTCTTGAACATATGAATGACACGACCAATGATTTGGCAGCATTGACTCAAAGACGACACATGGAAAGACCTTAATATCAAATCGAATGAGAGACAAATGGATTACCCAAACCATCTTCGAATGACGAATAGGGGGTGTCGTGTTCAAGAGCGACACTTACTACCAATTAACACAAAGATGAAACATATCCCTTTCCCAAATTTTCCCCCACCATTTCTGGCAAGTACCTCTTTATTTTTACGCAAGCTTGAAGAGGATCACATATGCTTGTTGATATAACCTCATCCTTCGGACGAGTCCCTCGGAGTACTTTTAACGAACCCCAGGAAGAAGTGGTTCGGTCCCATTACGGGTCTGTCAATGTTTGTTTAACGAGTCCAGAGATAGTAAACTCGAAGGTTTTTCAAGATTATAGAGTTTGGAAAAACACTTAAAAGAGAACTCTCTCAGTTCCTTTTTCGTACAGTAGTCCAACGAGACCGAAAAAGGGTTAAACTATCGCTCGAAGGACGCATACTTCAAATACTTTATCGAGCGTGAAAATAGCAAGGTCACTCGGCAATCTTTTCCTGTTTAGAGAGTCTGAAAAGAGCTTAAAGAAACCTCCAAGAGGGTTCCTTTTTCGTACAACCACAACGAGCCCGGAAAAGAGATAAAACAACGCTCGATCACGTTCTTATGTTTTTCACAAGCGCAAGAACGGATAAAAGGCGCTTGAGGTTTTAGGTCAAAACCATAGAAAACAATCCAAAAATATACCATACCATAGAAAAAATGTCCATAACCATTCTGTTTCGTACCTACGATTCAATTTACTCATTTTCGCATTAGAAATTAAGGTTAAATAATGAATAAATATAAAAAATCCACTTTTAACATAGTAAATAAAAATGAACCCATAACACATTTTACCATATCATTTTACCCTTTTACCATTTGAGTTCAAAAAACCTCCATTTTACCTTCTACTTTCAGCGTTGATTTCTGGGAGCTTCGGGCAATCATTCCACGAGCCGTCTGTTACATTTTGGTAAGCCCTCCATTCTTCATCTTTTCATGGTTCAAATTCATGATTTTATTGGTTAAAGTTCAAGTTTTAAATCAATTTTTGAAACCCTATGCGTGTAGAGGAATTCTCGCAGGCTGCCCATACGGGACCTGGGAGAATGCATCATTCTCGCAGGTGGGCCTAAGGTAGCCTGCGAGAAGTTCGCACTACACATAGTAGGCCACCTGCGAACAGCGCAGAATCCAACAAATTTTGTAACGTTTAGCCAACAAAAAAGGTTTATTTCATGAATAAGATTTTTAACCATCTTCATATGTTTCCATGCAGGGTAATAGCCATCATCATGGTCCTCGAATGGCGAGAATGGGAACACGAGGAAGATATTACAAACGTCGAAAATCACCCTCCACCATTGTTGCCTTAAGAAATTGTGGTCTCCTAAAGTATTTCCGCATCCCGGGTATGAGAGCCCAAGTTCGATTGTTGGAATACTTGATCTGAATGTGGGATCCGAATCAACAAGTTTTTAATGTTGGAGCTCACACATTAACTATCGACATTGAGGACATCTATTTCTTGAATGGGTTATCCAGGAGAGGGTCCTATGTTATCTTGACAGGCAACAGAAGGGGTGGTTTAAAAATGAGTGAATATTGCGCCCAGTATTGTGTACCAGAGGCAGAAAGACAGAAAGGGAAGGTAGCCATCTGGGGAGTAACTGACATAATTCTCTGTACCATTCTCTTCACTATCGCTCGGATGGCAGGAAGCGCTGCTCCACATATGGCTCTGCAGAGCTATTTCCAGTATGCCATCGAGTGTACTGAGCCCCGGGTATTCAACTGGGCTGACGCAGTATTACACAGTCTCAAGAAACAGTTGACTAAGTGCAGGCGTGGAGATCTGAAACAGTTCGGATATGGATCTTTGTTGGTGTCTTTCTTCTGTGAGAGGGTCCATGTGTTTAGACTTCAGGCTGAGTGGCATTTTTTGGGTCCCAGGGACCCAAGGATGTTACCATGGTGTCGACTCATGGCTTGACATGTGGCAGGACCGATCGTCAGGTATGACGATATCTTCTTCGACTGGCTTCAAGGCCAGATGCTGATGGTAGAAGACTATGCATATGCGGGCTTGGATTTCCGCGGTGATCCTGACCTCGCACTACCTGAGGATGCACAGTGGGGAGACCTCGGTAAGAAGTACACAAATTTTTATCTTTTAAATGTTTTTGTATTTTTAACATATTTAAATGTTTGTTTTTTTTTATATAGATTCATCCAAAGACTAACACAAAATATTTTGTTGACAACACAGACGTTGGACCATATCGACCTGCTGGTAGTTCTCCAATCCAGCGACGAGGAGAGGCAGCAGTAGCAGTTCCGCAGTACGCCGAGGACTATCTGACGGTGGAGCGGAATTTAGAGGGTTTGATGGCAGACGTTCCAGATATGACTCTGGAAGAGATTCCACGACGCGATCAACGTCATACTGTGGGAGTCTCTGCATCTATGGGTCGACTGCTCCACGGAGTCGCTCATACATTAGTGTGTTATCGTGAACGTCATCCGTGACGTCTTTATGTAGAATCCATGAGCTTCAATTTTGATATTTTGGTCTTCGGACAAACATTTTGTAAAAACACTCTTTTTTATCGTTATATATATACACGGCTTCTACCGGTTTACTTTACATGGTGTACATTTTAATGTGTTTGATTTATAAATTGTTCAAATGCCTGTCCAATACATAATTAGCTAAAGCATCTGTTAATGTATTAAGACATATAGGAATGTGTTGATATTCAATGTGATCAAAATATCGTTCCAAGAGGCGAATTTGCAAATAAACCCTTAATAAAGTAGGACTTCGAATAGAATATACATTACTGAGTTGTAGCACTACAAGCTGCGAGTCAAGTCGCACAACTAAATGACGAATTCCAAGAGAGATAGCATCAACCAATAATTCAACAACGACGCTATACTCTGCGATGTTGTTGGTTGCTCGGCCAAGACATATACCTCGTAGAGATATGAGTTCGTTTGTCGGGGCATAGATTGCCCATGCAGCGGAAGCTAAGTTCCGAGTACTACGGCTAGCCCCATCAGCGAAGCCAACATAAGGAAGTGAATACTCCGACATCTGGCAATCAAACACAACGTTATGTAAGGGCAGAGACCAGATAGCGTCAAAAGCAAAACTAAAGTAACACACTCACGCAGTATGATACATAAAATACAAGTATTCATGCACAAATAACTCAGGCATAGTACTTCTTTAAGTACAACCCATTCCTGGGTTCACTCAAAGGTACACCATCATAATCAACTATCTCATACGCTCCTTTTTCCAAAACTTTGCTGACAATGTAGGGACCACGCCACATAGGTTCAAATTTCTCGGCTCCTAGGACATCTCTATCCTGTTCGTACAAAAGAACAAGATCACCTTCAGAGAAAACACGAGGCTTGACATGCTTGTCATATTGTGCCTTAACGCATTTCTTTTGGGCTTCTATTACTAAAGTGGCATCACGTCGGGTCTTGTCTAATCGCATCAAATACAACAGACGTTCCTCTTCGGCAGAAGTATTGGGTAAGAGCTCTACAGCTAGCTTCAAAGAAGGTATTTCACATTCTATTGGCAGAATGGCTTCCATGCCATAAACTAATCGAAAGGGTGTAAATCTCGTCGCGGATTTAACGGATGTCTGATATGCCCACAATGCGGAAAACAACATCGTGTGCCAGCTGGTTTTATGTATTCCTATCATCCGTCGAATCATAGTTATGAGAACTTTATTGATTGCTTCGACCTGGCCATTAGCCTGCGGATAATAGGGTGTTGAGCTATCATGACGAAGGCCCAACTTCTCTGTAAGTTCTGACATCATATAATTCCTAAAATGACTACCGTGATCGGTGACGATAGCCTGAGGAACACCAAAACGAGTGATGACATGGTTGAAAAGGAATAATGCTGCAGTCTTCCCAGTATTATCGAATGTCGGCATTGCCTCGGCCCACTTTGTAAAATAATCAACAGCAACAATAATATAACCATGCCCCCCGGCCGAGTGAGGGTGACATGTCATGAAATCAATGCCCCATTTAGCAAAAGGACCTATTGAGACTACAGGATGAAGGGGAGCAGGATGCGACCGAATCTTCTATTGATAGGTCTGGCAGGCATGACACTTCTGAACAGCAGTAATGCAGTCATTGAACAAAGAAGGCCAAAAGTATCCTGCGCGTAAGATCTTCTGGGCAGTAGCATACCCAGACATATGACCGCCACATGCTCCTGAATGGCAGTCATTCAAAGCTTTCTCAGCTTCATCAAAAGTCAAACAACGTCGAAAGACAGAGTCAATGTCTCGACGGTAAAGAGTATCGCCGAGGATAATGTATTGGTGAGTCTGATAACGTATACGACGTCGTTCATTACTGGACAAAGAAGGCTGAAAAGTTTGAGTTTGGAGATATATAATAATATCTCCGTACCAAATATCATCAGTACTGATAAGGAAAAGTGATTCGTCAGGTAACGAATCCACTGCTACATTTTCCGTGGCAGTGTGGGGAAAATCACAAATTAACTCAGCAAAAACTAGGGATTTCTTCGACGTGGCACGATCGAATTCCAAGTCGAACTTCTAGAGAATGACAATCCACTTGGAGTACTTGCCCCCCAGCAATTGATGTGTCAATATATGTTGCATGGGGTTACAATGTGAAATCACGGTAGTTTTCCTTGAGAGAATATAATGACGAAAACGTTGAACTGCTTGAACAGCAGCCAAAGCCAGTTTCTCAACATGTTGGTACTTGACTTCCGTTGATGATAGACTTCTACTCAAGTAATAGATAACATGTTCATCATGGTTATCATCCTCTTGAACGAGTACCATGCCGATAGTATACTCAGAAGCAGCCAGATAAAGAAAGTAATCCCGACTATAATCAGGAGGGAAAAGAAGAGGAGCTTTTGTGAGGGACAACTTTAAAGCTTCGAAAGCGTTGTTGGCAACTTTATCCCAAACAAACTCTGAACCTTTCTTTAAAAGACGTGTGAAACCACGAGTAATCTCGGCATAATTCGGTATGAAACGACGAAGAAAGTTTGCTTTCCTTTGCAAACTTTGTAACTGGCGCAGTGAAGAAGGAGGAGGAAGATTGAGAATCACCTCAACCTTAATAGGATCTACCTGGATCCCCTGACGTTAAACAATGAAACCGAGAAGACGGTCGGACTCTACGCAAAAGACACACTTATGAGGGTTTAGACGAATGCGATAGAACCGACAACGAACGAAAATTGCTCGGAGATGATTGGGGTGATCGACTCGGCATAAAGAATGAGCCGACAAATCATCCAAATAAGGTTGAACGATATGCTTTATATCGTGAAACGCATAAGACATAGCACGTTGAAATGTGGCACCTGCATTCTTCAGACCAAATGGAAGTTTTCTGTAGGCGAAAGTACCCCAAGGACAAATAAAAGCGGTTTTATGTTGGTCCTCAGGAGCGATGTTAATCTGATTATAGCCGGAAAATCCATCCATGAGGGAAAAGATTTCACTACCGGCACAGTCATCGACGATCTGGTCGACAAAAGGGGTCGAAAAGTTGTCCTTTGGACAGGCTTTGTTAATATCCCGATAATCGATGCAAACACGTATACTACCACCTTTCTTATCAATCGGTACAGGGTTGGAAACCCATTCTGTCAAAGCCACGGGGTAAATAAAACCAGCTTTAAGAAGTTTTTCAACTTCGAGTTTAATGGCTGCCGCTTTACGTGGATGGACAGGACGGAGGCGCTGCCCTACTGGTTTAGCTCCAGGGTACGTTTTTATCCCATGCACCACAATAGTAAGGTCGATACCTGGCATCTCTTCGTAACTCCAGGCAAAGATATCACGAAATTCTTTGAACAAGGCAGTATAGGTGACAATTTCCTCTGGAGAACACGAAGCTCCAATGTGAACATTTTCAACTATCCCAGGTTTAACTGAAATATCAATGGGAATCGTAGGAGAAATATTACTGAGGTTCCCTTCTGCAAACACATCATGTGTAGCTCCGGGAATGGTCGTTATAACAACAACTGTCGACAGAGTCGAAATCCTTTGGTAGTTCTCGAGAGTGTGTTGTCCCATAAATAAAATGGAACAATGATGCCCATCGTCCCAAGGCATATTGGCCATGACGGACATGATCATCTCGTCAGTGGGAAAGATGACACGGAAAGGATCAAGAGACAACTCCTCCGGAGAGGGTGTAGAAGGTGTTGCCGATTGAATCGCGTGATAAGCAGACTCAATCAGACTTAACGGCATAACGTCGTCGAAACAAGAATGATCTCCTGGATCAGAAACTATCCAAGGGTCAAAAGACACGGAAAGCTAATGAGGAACGGAGGAGATCATATTAATCGAAGCAACTGACGGGCACAGAATATCGGGTGGTGGTGGTATGGGAAAAGTACCCATTAACAAAGAGTCTTTTAAAAGACCGACTCCAACATTCTCGTAACCCGGTGGGATTTTAGCTATAAACGGCACGTTTCCCGTGCGAGTATCGGAATTAAAGAAGGCAAGTTGATCAACTGTAACAACGTTTCCCTGGTGAGGAAATCGTAGAACACGGAAAAGTGTTGACACAACAGCGCACATAAAATCTACCCAGCTACGACCAAGAAGAAGATTACAATCTAAGTGAGAATCGAAAACTTCTACTTCAACTTGGACGGTCTTACCTTCTAGAGTGACAGGCAACGAGGAAAGAACGTCATAAGGCTTAAAACCAGAGCCATAAAAGGCTTTCAGAGTATTTTGTGATTCCATTAACGGAGGAGAGCCAATGGCTTTCCAACAAGTAAGAGACATTACACACGTAGAGGCCCCCTCATCAACTACTGTCTGACAAATGCTCTTGTTAGCGACAATAACTTGTATCTGAAAAGCAAGTTGGAGGGGTAACCTTGGAGCATGTTCATCCAAGTCAAAGACTATCAAATTCGAATCTAGATCAATGCCACCTATAGCTTTCAACAGGGCCCTTCGTTGCGCAGGACAAGACTGAAGGACCTCAAGGGCAGACATCGTTGAAGGTGCTTGGGCCAGATCTTCCACAATACTGTAGTTCTGGGCCGCACGAGCATGAGGATTGAAAGCCGACTTGCAAACAACACCCTTAGGGGGTCGTAGGACTGTATCAAGACTCGGTCGTTCGAGATGAAGAGGACCATTCGTAGGTGGATTTGGCGGAGAAGCTTGGACCAGATCAAGAGGTAAATCGTTAACCTTCTCCTTAGAAGGAGTATAGTCTTTAGCTCTAGTTACAATTGCAACGTCGTTCCTCTTAGAATCACCGGTGCACATCAAAACATATGATGTGGAAGAAGTAGATGGTTGGTCATGGATGACCAACGAGGCCTGTTGTTGAGACAGGAAGGGTTGAGACAAGACTATCGAGGTAGGTGGCTTTGGCGTCCCTTGAAGGAACTTAGAAACTTCGACACGTCGAGGACAATCCTTTGTATAATGATCGTCACCGCAGATAAGGCAAGGGTACCTCGGTTTGCGCTTGTCCCGCTATTCAACAGGAGCATTTGTAGTTGGTTCGGTTGGATTATTATTCTTACCCCCCTTATTCTTTCCCCTCCCCTTTTTTGATTTATTTTTACCGGTCGGTGTAGATTGAACAGCGTTCACTTCAGAGGTTTTACCGGTGGGAGGAGCAGGAGACGGGGCATTTTGCACATTAGAAGATGTGGATTTAGGGGTTGTAGTCGAAACAGAATGTGAGTGGGTATGAGTAGTACCAATCACACCATCAACCGCATGCGAGGCAGCTGGAGTAGTTGAAGTGCTGGAAGTACCAGGACGAGGTAGTTCAGGTAGTAAATCGTAGAGTGTTCCCGTTTGCGAATAAACGAGATCAAGATACTGAGCACGACTTATCGCCTGCTCTTCTGTAACAACACCACCCATAGCAATGTCTTTTCCAATTTCGTTCACAAAAGATTTCGTGAACCATTCGACCAGTAACTGATCAGGGAGTTCAAGTTTGATGAGACGTCGTCTCCGTCTCCACTCATGTATATAATCTGAGATGTGAGTACCTTTCGTTTGTTTGAAATAAGTTAGGATCTCAATCCCAGTATCGTAACGGATCGGTAACTGGTAATGTGTGAGAAAGGCCATGGCTAAGGTGTTGAAATCAGAAAAGAAACCTCGTGGCAACTCAATATACCACTTCGCAGTCGAACTGGTAAGGGTTCGTTGAAAAAGACGAAGACGAATGGAGTCATCCATCAGAGAGTTGGACGAACACCATAAGTGAAAAGTCATGACATGATTATTTGGGTCCTCTCTTGGCTTGCCATCGAATTTTGGAATATCCGATGGAAGTTTAGCAGGGATAGCAGGCCATTGGGGAGAGTGACGAATAGGATCATTGAGGATCCTAGACAAATCTGGCAAATCCGAGGTAGCAAGAAAAGGCAACTGTCGGTTTACTTGCGGGTACTGATGGCTTTGGGGTGGAAGCCCTGTCGGCAAACCAGTAGGAGCGTAAGCAAACTGTCTGTAGAGGGAAGCCCCTGGCTGATTCGGTGGTGGGTGGATAGGATAGTAACCCCAAGGATTATAACCTTGAGTTTGAGCAGGGACCTGGGGTTGAGTAGTCTGACCCGAACCCCAAATAGGATTAGTTACCCCTGGATAAGGTTGGCCAACTGTAGGGACAGCTTGTTGCCCCCCAGCATTCTGAGGAAAGTTTTGTAGAAGTCGATTCCAATACTGGGCCAATTCATGAGGTATATTTTGTCCAAAGGGTGAGGTTGGACCCCCTACTGTAGGTATAGTTCCACCCAAAAGTTGTGTGCCAACCATAGGTTGTGTAGTAAGTGTGTTGTGTCCGGGAAAAGGAAAAGGAATCGTACCACCCTGTCCACCAACAGGAATCTGTGTGTTGGGTGCAACAGTTGGAATGGTACCACTAGGATTAGGATTACCAGAAAGAAAAGGTGGGAGTGTCGGGATAAAACGAGGAACCTCATACCCAGGAAACTGAGGACCACCCAAAGAACCGGCAGGGGTTTGCGGAGGTGTTGGATTGGGAGGATTCAACAGAGCATTTAGCGCATGGTAACCGGGTGGTAATGTCGGGATGACATCAGGTATTCGTTGGGTATTAATAGGAGGGAGAGTAGTTGCAGTAACCTCAGTTTGGACACTCGTAGTATTGGCAAGATGGGCCATCTCGGGAGGAAGAATAAAATGGTAAGTAGTAGTCTCAGGTGTAGTCTCCGTCTCAGGAGACACAGGAGGGTTGATTTCGTAAATAGGTGGTGACTCTGTACCAAAAAGAACTCGTCGGTAATTACCGGACCAAAAAGGATCTTGGCCTACTACACCATGAGAAGGCCCAACAGTTGATTCAGAAGATGTAACAATGGTTTCTTCCGAAGGATTTAATCATCCAGAAGGTCGTTCACCACGACGAACGCGATAGTCCTCTATAGTATTGGTAACTCGAAAATCGTCTAGAGAATTAGTTCGTTCGACTTGTGGAAGTGGTGTGGTGACAACTGGAACTTCACTGGTTTCCCCGGGTGGTGAAGTAACCACAGGGACTTCAATCTGATGGGGTGAACCCTCAGGTGTACCAACAAGTTGAGGATCGTCCAGATGCTCTGGAGATAATCCTTGCATTCTACGAGAACGCTGTGGGGGAGAAATTGTAAACAAGTGACAAGTTCCGCGAGAAAAAACCTATGGTCAGCTCCGAGAAAAAATAAAACAGCACTCACTAGTAAACAAAAACTAAGAAGCAATCACCAAGCAAACAATACCTTCTAATTTCGAAGCCACTAGTTGGTGATGAAATCCAACGTCGCAACAACGAGACGAGAAGGGGCGGGGCTAAGGTGGAAAAGTTACGTTGACGACCTGCTTAACAGAATTACACCCTGGTGCAAGCTCCCACACATAATCGTGGGTATACCCTCCAAGGAGCCCGAGTGAGTTTGATCAACGTCAATTCCAGGTACCGTGAAGACTTTCCCCTCCACAGTCACCTTGGGTAAGAACCTAGAGGGATAGGCCACTAAGGTCACCACAAACAACAGTATAGCCTGGGGGGACAGTCGTCAGTCCGATCCACACGCAAGGGTAGGGTATCAAGCCCGAAACCAACTCAAAGGCTTCCACTCATAATTGTGGGTATACCTCAGAGTGATCCTCGTAATATGTGCAATCTCTACACTGATGTCAACAAAGCAGGGTTAATAACTCTGCCAACACCAATGCGACCTAGTGCTTAACCCTTGTGTTAGAAGGGCGTCCCAGGACAATATGTTGCCAATGGAATTTCAACACTCCCTAACTCAAGATACTATTGTTTGTTTTTGAACTTTTGGAGAGTGTGTCTCTCTTCCTACTCCAAAGCACTAGCCTAGCTAATATGTTGGTGTAAAAAACCCTAGAAAAAGTTACTATATCAATTTTAAGATTACGCAATGTTTTAAAGGGTTGTTAATTACTCAAAGGTGATGGAAGTGAAACTCATGATGTGTGATTCTGACCCAAATAATGCAAGGATAATGATGAAATATAATCTTTTCTCATTCCATGAATCCTAGTTATGGGAGAGAGAGAACCTTTTCCGAATCAATCTCAGTACTACAATGCAAATGCAATGCTCAATTTTCTTTTCAGATGTCAATGCAAATAATCACGTATCAATGAACAATCTCTAATGTCTTTTTCAAATTCTTCAATGAACTCTAAAATTTGATTTTCAATGTTTTCAAAATAACAAAAACAAAATCTTGAAAGAAAATGTATTGTTCACTTTCCAAGAAGAACTCTGATTAATGAGAAAAGAGAATCAAATCATACAGAATGGAACAATGACAACTCAACCAAATCTTTCAATGAAAGTAAAAACAAAAACCAAACCAATGAGTCTTCCCAAAGCGAATGAAAATTGTTCTTTCGAACCACCAAGCAAAAGAGAAAACCACAAGTACTTAACTCTCTGCCAATCACTGGTTCTCAGCCACTCAGACACATCCAACTTCAGAAGTCAGAGAGAATGAAAATGCCAAACAGAGCCAAGAAAAGAAAGTCAAGCTACAAAGAGCAAGAAAGACCTAGAAACCCTAAATCTATTCAAGCAAGCAAACTAAAGAAAGAGATGTCAAAATCAATGATCCAATAAGCCAAAAAGATGTAATTCAACAGATCTGAGCAGTTGAAAAAATCAAAAATCAATTTCAAAATTTTCAAAAATCTTGCTCGCAGGCAAGTTGTGTCACACAGTGTGAGAAGATAGGATTCTCGCAGGCAAGCTTAAGGCAAGGTGCGAGGTGTTCGCACTGGACCCTATATGTAGAGTGCGAACCTGAGTGGTTCTCGCAGGCTGTCAATGGACACAGTGCGAGAATTCCTGAAGATAAGAAAAATTTTGAAAATGAAAGCAAGATTCAATAGGCTTATAGACCCAGAAGGTGTCTCAGGGTGTCCTAAGGACTCAGAGACTGACAAAACAGAAGAATAATCGAAATAGAGCAAATGGCCACAGAAAATTCAAAAAACCATAAAGACAAAGGGATAGATCCCCAGTGGAGTCGCCAATTTTGTTTCAGGATTAATCCATAAGTGCGGACACAAACCGATCTCCCTAGATCCACCTGGATCTAGAACAAAACAAGACAGAATAATACACTTTCCCTAGATTTAGCCTATTGAATGAACTAAGAGACAAGGATCATGGACATACCTTATGAACTCTTTCCTAGGTCTCTGTTGTTCCTAGCTTCGCTCCAATGCTCTTGCGTCGTTCAAATCACAACAGAACAAACCAATCGAAGTGAAAGCAAATCAATATATTCAATAGCTAATCTATACATATGATTAAGGAATTATGTAATAAAGTGACATCATCTTTATGGGAAAGGGACATATTACTGTATTGAATTAATTGAAAGTGAAACTTACAACCTAAGCCTTGATGTTGTAGATC
>ML778754.1:1292536-1311706 GCA_009831015.1 Picea engelmannii
TAAATATCCTAACACCCCCCCTTAAGAACAACTTGGGATAGGATTGAAGGATTTACAATAGTGACACAATAGGAGAAGGAAGGAGGCATTAGAGCCTATCCCCCCTTAATGACAACTTCCTGAACTCCTAACATAGATCGAAGTTTGGAAAATTTTGCTTCTGTAAGAGACTTTGTGAAAACGTCTGTAACTTAATCTTCCATAGCGAAAAAGAGCACTTCAATAACTTGATCATGAATGAGCTTTCTGATGAAGTGCATGTGTAGCTTGATGTGTTTGCTATGCTAATGTTGAACTGGGTCTTTGGCGAGCTTGATGGCACTCTGATTGTCACACCAAAGGCTGGTCGGATGTTGGTGTTGGAATCCAAACTCTGAAAGGATCTGTCGAAGCCACAAGGCTTCCTGACTTGCATTTACCGTTGTTTGGTGCTCTGCTTCTGCTGAATAAAGTGCAATAGCTTTTTGTTTCTTACAGGCCTAAGTGACAGGTCCTAAACCAAGGCTGAAAACATAACCTGCAGTAGACTTCTGATCATCAGGGTCACCGGCCCAATCTGAATCACTGAAACCAACCAATAAAGGAGTCCCCCCTGAACTGTAATGTATGTCGAACTGAACTGTACCACGAACATAGTGAAGTATCCTTTTAGCTGCTTTCCAATGGATTTCATGGGGTGTTTGCATATATCGGGCAACAAGACCAACAACAAAGGAAAGATCAGGACGGGTATGAGTCAAGTATAAGAGGCTACCAACTAACTGACGGTATAGGGTGGCATCAACTTCAAGAGAAGTACAGGTGGTAGAAAGCTTGACTCTAGATTGGAAGGGAGAAGGGGTTGGTTTACAATCATCCATGTGAAAGCGATGAAGAAGGTCACAAGCATACTTACACTGGGAAAGAAAAATTCCTTCATTGGTTTGCAAAACTTGGAGGCTAAGGAAATAGTGCAAAAAGCCTAAGTCTGTCATTTCAAATTTCTTCTTAAGGTCAGTTTTCACATGGTTTAAAAGTTTTGAGTCACTACCAGTAAGGATAAGGTCATCAGCATAAAGGACAAGGATTATGAGATGGCTTCCTACTTTCTTGGTATAGACATTAGGGTCAGAATGGCATCTAGAGAATCCAGTGGCAATAAGAAAGCTATCCATTTTGGCATACCAAGCTCGAGGAGCTTGCTTGAGACCATAAAGAGATTTCTTGAGGTGACAAACAAGGCTAGAGTCATTCCGGACATAGCTAGGAGGTTGTGCCATGTAGATTTCTTCTTGCAAATCTCCATGCAAGAAGGCAGATTTAACATCCATCTGATGGACCTCCCATTTATGTGAGGCAGCAAGGGAAAGAACAAGGCAGATGGAATTCATTTTTGCTACAGGGGCAAAGGTTTCATTATAGTCAATTCCTTCAACTTGGGAAAATTCTTTGGCAACTAACCGAGCCTTGTGTCTTTCAACACTTCCATATGATGCATACTTAGTTCTGTAGACCCATTTGCATCTAACAAGTTTTCTTCCTTTTGTAAGAGGTACAAGATCCCAAGTATCGTTTGCCATTAAAGAACAATACTCTTCATTCATTGATGTATCCCAATCTGGATGACCTGAAGCTTCTGCAAATGTCTCTGGATCGTGAGTTTATGAAACTTGAGCCAAAAGAGAAGAGGCTTGCTGGAACTTTGAATGTGTCTGATGTTGATCTGAAGGATCACCGACAAGATCACCAACTTCTTCTCGTGTTGAACGGACCCATCTAGGAAGCGGTGGAGCTGGTGTTGGTTCAGGTTCAAATGACTCATCTGGAGGAGGGTAAGCATGCGGAGGTGGATTTTCATCCTCACTGTAATCATCTGAAGAAGAAACCAGATCATAAGAAGGCACAAACACCGAAGATGGCTCGCAGGCCGAAGAAGGCACAATCACCGAATTAGGCTCGCAGGCCAAGAGATTTTCATCAAATTTAACATCTCTTCTAATAATAATTTCATTACAATGTGATTGAAGAAGTCTATAATCTTTGACATCTTCAGAATAACCAACAAATATACACTTCTCACTTTTAGGCTACAATGCTTTCATTTTCTCATCAGGAATGTGAGCCCATGTTATACTGCCAAATACACGGAAGTGACTTACATCTGGTTTAATTTTAGTCCAAGCTTCTTCCGGTGTTATATTTTTAAGAGCCTTTGTGGGAAAGCGATTTACTATGTAATTTGCACAATTGATGGCTTCCACCCAATACTTTAGACTTAATCCCTTAGATTGGATCGTACAATTAGCCATTTCTTTTAATGTGCGGTTCTTTCTCTCAGCAACACCATTTTGTTGTGGTGTATATGGAACAGTGTGTTGTATTTGGATTCCCTATGTAGTGCAGTAGCTTGTAAAATTATTGTTCACATATTTGCCTCCATTATCTATTCTTAACCTTTGAATTTGATGTCCAGATTGCTTTTCTACAAGGGCCTTGTAGGCCAAAAACTTGTCAAAAACTTCACTCTTGAGTTTTAANAAGTAAACCCAAGTACGTCTGGAAAAGTCATCAATGAAAGTTAAGAAATACTTGCACCCAGAAAAAGAAGGAGAAGAAAGTGGACCACACAAATCACTGTGAACAAGCTGCAAAGGACCCGAGGCGTGCCAAGAGGCACGTTTGTCAAAACTGTTCCGATGATGTTTGTCGAGAACACAACCGACACAAACACCATCTCTGCATGAAACAAGAGGAATACCAGTCACCATATGTTGATTACATAGTTGTTGCAATGAGCGATAGTTTAGATGACCAAACCGCTCATGCCAAAGTTTGCTCAAGTCATCACTATGAGCAACAAAAACTGATGAAAAAACTAATGACCCAAAGTTGTCAAACTTGTACAACCTGGTTATATCATCAACAATTCCAATTGCAAGAACATGCTTAGGATCTTTTAGATCCTTGATTACAACTTGGTGAGGTGAAAACTCGACGGTTTACCTTCACCTGAATGAGTGATTTGATATACTGATAGAAGGTTACAAGAAAGACTTGGAACACATAATACATCATTGAAATGACCATTATCTACTTGAACTGTTCCAGATCCTACAACACTAAGAGATCTATCATCATCAACAAATATTTTCTTGGTGTTACATTCATTTAGAGCAGAAAATATGGCTTTATCCTTAGCCATATGATAAGATGCTTCTGAATCAATAAGCCACTCATCAGAAGAAGAAGTAGTACTAGAATTTGAATTGAAGGAGAAACCAGAAGGATAAAGTGCATGTCCGTGAGAAGAAGAAGTAGAATCAATACTGATGTTGTGCTTCTTCATCGCTACTTTTAAAGTTGCCATCTTCTTGAAACATTTGGACTCATCATGACCATCTTTATCACAAAAGTTGCAATGTCTGTTAGTATTCTTACTTTTATATTTTGCTCCTTTGTCACCAGTAGGAGCTGAAGCTGTTTGAGAAGGTTTGGGACCCTTTTGTTGTTTGTTGTTGTAGAAAGTATGTTGCTTCCTGGGATGCTTGGAGTTATATTTCTGCTGGGCAACTAAGGCTTTGTTGGAGAGACCTGCAGTGTTGATCACTCCAAATTGTACAAGATTATCTTCCTCTCGAATCAAAGAAGCAAAAAAGGACTCTCAAGACTGGGTTTTTCATAAGCGTCTTCCCCTAGAGCCTCTCTCATGGCATAAAAGGTAGATACAAACAAAGAATATGCACTACCTAGCTTAGAAAGAATAAGATAAATGCAACGCTCTTCCTCCATCTTTATATTACATTCTTCACATAAAATTCTGAGTGTTTTAAACCTAGATAGATAGTCTCCAAGGTAATAAAAATCATTTGGACTCAAGGTCAGTATTTGATTTTCTAACTGTTGTGCTTGAACAATATTGAGTTTACCAAACACAAATTCAATCGTGTCCCAAGCTTCTTTGGGGTCATCAATATCTTGAAGGTGGTACCTTAAATCATGAGAGATGAAAATTCTGATTAGTCCACGTGCTTAGTCATTACTATTATCCTACTTGGCTTTCTTATCAGCATCCGTGGGTGTTTTTTCCTTTCCCAAGGTAATTTGGTACAAGCCTTTACTTCTTAATAAATCTTCCATATGATATTTCCATTGGAAGTAGTTGTTGTTGGTAAACAAAACAGTACTTGTAGAATCCATATTAAATATGCAGATAATGTGGATTTAAAAACTAAAACTGATGATCTGGATGGAAAGATCTCGAAAAATTATGCAATTTTAAAAAAAACGGCACTAAAAATGGACTTCCGATGTCAGAGTTATGCCCTTTTAAAAAAAAGGCACAATCGGTAACCAAATGACCATGTGATTGTGTAAGTTGTTTTATGAAGTGACCCACTTTTATAAAGAGAAGTGGAGATCACTTTTACAATGAAGTTGCTTTATAACAGAAAAGTTGCATGCAAAATAAATAACTCTAAAATAAAATAGTAAAGCTACTTATAGTGATTCACTTTTATACTTGAAGTGAAATACACTTTACAATTTTAGCATGAACTTTTTCAAAAAATGTAACAAAAGAGAGACTTGAACTCAAGACCTCTTACTTAATAAGGCAACTTTTAACCAAATGATCTAGCAAAACATATTGTAATGTTCAGAAGGAGGATTGGGGTTGTTGTTGTTGAAGATGGCCTTAGAAAGCGTGCTAAAAAAAAACTCTTTTCACACAAGAAAAAAATTATGCTTCTCGATGAAAACAAGGGTTAGATCTCGGTTAGCTTACCCGGAAGATGCACATTTTCCTATCTGTTTCTGATTTTCCAAGATCGCACAGGGCGCGGGGCAAAGAGCATAGGCATATCTAAAAGAGTAGCAACCTGGAAATAAATAAAACAAAACCGAAATAAAACCAAAATACTACTCTGCAAAAATTTTAAAAAATGCGTATTCAAACTTTATACCTCCAGATCTAACTGTAATCGCTGTATCTTGGGAAAACAGAAACCTTTTCGAGTGAAATGAAAAGTATTCCTAACTGAAACGAGCGCTCTGGACGCAATGAAATAGTCGTCTTAGCCCATAAATGTATGAAAGTGACAAAAAGTGGAGATGAGGCAACTCGGCTTCACGATCTTGATCTACAACATGAGCGGGTCTTCAAACAGGCTTTGATACAATGTTCGACAACACAGGTATTCCAATAGAGGACAAACACTTTCAATAACCACTCACATAACCAAATCAAAGATCAATACATCGATGTTTTAACGTGGTAAAACCCCTACGGGGAAACATCCACAGCCCCAGCCAACGCGACCACTTGGAGTAGTTTATTAATGCAAAGAAAAAGATTACAGAGAGATTTTACAAGAGAGTTTCTCACAATCAATCATCAACAAATGACCCTCCATGCTCTTTAAATAGAGATCATGGACCAATCGGGTGTTAAGCCATGGATCAATGGCCGTTAAGATCGAGGAGAGTATGAACCGTCAGATCACTCTGTGTCGGAAACATATCGTGACCGTCGAATTTCCTAACTACAAATGCATACTAAAGAAACACACTAGAAAACACACTTTTACCTAATGACACAATAGACCAAGTAGATCTTACTAACTCCTAAGTGTCTAAATATCCTAACATATGTGACGTGAGCTTTGAGTAAAAAAAAAACTCTGTTATAGAAGAGAAAGTTAAAGAGGAGGAAAAAAAAAGAACAAGTATGTTCTGGTTGGTGTTCTCCCTGTGTTCGATGCTTTGGTTGGTTGAAAAAGCTGGCTAGAGATTTATTTATTGAACTTCTTTGTTTTCTTGCTGGGAGTTGTAATGGATTTTCAGGTTGAAGTATATAGCTTCTTCCAACAACACAGATTTGGCAAGTGTATCGAATTATGTAGATCCCACAAGATTTTGTCTTCCTCGGGGGCGATGCATTTACAGTGGCTTGTAGAATGGCCCGTCATGTTCGTAAATGACGTGAAATATTACTCCATTTGCGAATACAACCAGAGATGGGTAAAAAAAACTGTATGGGTGGATAAAACGACATATTATCACTACAAAAGTTTCTAATGTGATCTGCAACATTTGATGCACTTGCCAAACCTGTGGTGATGCGTTCTGTAGCATTTGATGCACTTACCAGATTTGTGTTGCCCGAATAAGTTATGTACCTCAACAGATTTGCATTTTTCAGCTGGGTTGGACGTTTCTTCCAATTTACTGTAATAAAGCAAAGAAGTTCAATATACAAATCTTCAGGCAGGATTTTCAAGGAAACAGATGATCGAATACAGGGAGAATACCAATCACAACATACTTGAATTTTTTTCCCCTGCCATAGCTATGGTGACATAAAGTGACTCCCTCCACTTTGAAATTGGCCTGAATCACATTTCTAAGTTGTCTCGGATGTCAAGGGTGAGGAACATTGCAAGGAAAACACCTCGAACCCCAAGTTTTCAACAACAGAGGAAAAATACTACTTGACAAAGAATGGAATATTGAATAACCAACGATTGCAAGCATGCCATATCTGGAAGAGACAAGTTGTTCAAAAAACTGGGATAGATGTAGTTGGCAACACCGATTAAGTAGAAAACCCGAAATTGATATCGAATTCATTTTTTTCGAATAAAGGGTTTGAACGTCAAGAAAACTGTCAAGAGGCTTCATCAATGTACATATTTTTTATTGGTCAGGGGCAAGCCAAATCGCAATCATTGTGGCAAATAGCCTCAGCTATATTTTGTAACCCATCTTATTTGGATATAGAATAATTCCGCTTTATTTTTTAATAGTATTTTCCAATCTCTGGTATTTGTTTTAATTTTATTTTGTGCCTTCTTCCCCTGTGTCGTTAAACATGGACGACAAGCTTTTCTTTCTACTCCCCACTACTTCAATTTAAATAAAGTCTGCTCTGTTCATTGCTTACATTTTACATGTAAGAATAATTTTTCATAAGCCATACTTATGTGGCGGCGGTCCTGTATTTAAAGAAATAAATTGGAGGATCCGTCCTATTTCCATTCTTCGGGTCCCGTAAATAGAATGAATTAATGAGTTACAACAAGGCAACTTATTCTATTTGATCATATCCATGCATATATACTAATATCAGTACTATTGGAATAAATACAAAAACTTCCTCTTCTGCAAAGCTTAAGCAATTATGTTTGTGTTTGCGATATTAAAGAACTATGTTCCATGTTCCGTCATATACATCTTGCAGCCAAAGAGCTTCCGTGCTCTGCAATTTATGCTTTAACTACTGATAACTCACCAGGCATTCGAAAAGCTTGGCATTAATAAAGGAACAACTGAAGTTGTCTTAATTACTTAAATCACACCAAATTTTGATTACATTTAATTTAATTTAGATATTGATGTTTATGGAGAGTCGACATTTTCTCATGTCATTGCAAGAAATACAAGATGAATAGATGATAAGGAGTTTATCTCGTTGAAACCACAATGCAAATTCATGTTTCTTGTTGCGCTATGTACATCTTACAGTCAAAATTTTCACGGTTTCAACGAAATTTGCGAACCGAAGAGCATCCTGCAAATTGGGAGATCATTTGCATTTGAAACAGAAACAATCCATTAATATATATTAGTATGAATACTATTCAGATAAATATGAAAACTTTCTCCAGTAATACATATTAGTATGAATACTATTGAAATAGATATCAAACCTTTCTCTTGACCAATACTTAGCCAGTTATCTGGCCACCAGGCCCCAGATTCGTGGTACCCAGCGCCTATGTCCATTGTTCCGTTATATACACCTTGCAGCCAAATAACTTCAGTGATCTGCAGTTTATGTTTTTACTGGTGAGAACCCAACAGGGGTTCGAAAACATTGCCATTAATAAATGAAAAAAAAAAGGTTTTTCAACTGTCAGATACTTATCCCTTTTCCCCTTTTCCTTTTCCCGTTCATTATGGCTTTCTGGTTTTATACTTAGTCATCTTTGTATGATGGGCGCTTGTAGGGTTCACAGGCCGGCATATCTTCATTTCCATCTGTATATTCACATGACAAATCCGATTGACGTTGTTCCTTTGCACACCTAGGCAATTTTATGGCTGTGGTTGTCGGGTTGGCGCATACGAACTAGCCTTTTCTTCTTCCCGCTCGTTATCGCTTTATGGATATATACTTAGTCGCCTTTCTATGGTATCTGGTTCCAGAGTTGGCGGGCTGACATGTCTTCATCTCCATCTATATCCTCACACGATGGATCCGATCGACTGTTGTTCTTTTCCATACTTAGGCAATTTTATGGCCGTCGCTACGAGGTCGGCGCTTACGAACCCAGTTGTTTGTCGTTCCGCTATATACATCTTGAACTCAAAACATCAGTGATATACAATTCCATCGCGGGTTCCTCGTATACATTAACTTCGTTCAAAGTATCTGTTGTTGCTTTCTATCCGCAACAAC
This sequence comes from Picea engelmannii, assembly GCA_009831015.1. Taxonomy (NCBI): domain Eukaryota; kingdom Viridiplantae; phylum Streptophyta; class Pinopsida; order Pinales; family Pinaceae; genus Picea; species Picea engelmannii. The sequence goes on from ML778754.1 coordinate 1,300,974, forward strand.
TTCGCGTCCTTCTTGATATACATCAACAATGGTCTTACTGGTGACAACTGGACACATTGGTACGAGACATAGTTCTGTGATCTGCAATTTATGCCTTAACTGGTGAGAACTCAGCAAGGGTTCAAAAAATTTTGCATTAATAATCAAACACTAGATGTTCTTGTGCGAGATACTTAGTCCTTTTTCCCTTGTCTTGTTCCCCTATATTTTCGCTTTCTAGTTATATACTTAGTCGCGTTTCTATGATCACGGGTTCCAACGTTGGCGTGTTGACATATCTTCATCTCCATCTATATCCTTGCATGGCGAATTGGACCGCATGTTGTTCCTTTTCATACTTAGTGAATTTTATGCCCGCGGTTTCCGAGTTGGCGCAATTGAAGTCTGCTGATTTTTGTTCCGTGATATACATCTTCCACTCAAAATTTGTGTGATCTACAATTCCACTGTGGACTCCTTCGTCCTTTTTGCCTTTTTTTCCCCCATGTATTATGGGACTATAAAGTATGGACATGATATTTTATAGAGCACGTACGGATTGCGCATTCCATACCTAGCCACATTTTGGATCGCCGGTTCTCGGGTGGGCGGGCTCAAAATTGGGGCTCCATTGTTCTGTGCCCTGCAAATAGCACCCATAATTCCGCGATATACAAATTGACAAGCGGACATGCAGACTGACTGACTGAACATTGAATTTCTATTGTTTCGTTTCCTCCAAACAACGCTCCCAGTTACACGATATACAAATTGACACATGGAGTCCAGGGCTAGTAGGCTGGAGATTGCCATTATTTACGAATGGCAATCCCTGTAAAGCATCTAACGGTATCTAAAAAATTATTCTCAATACTAAATTATCTCTTAGTGGTGAGAACTGGACAGAGAGGTACAAAACAGTTGGCATCACACCCTTCACAATATACAAATTGACTACAGATTATGCATTCAAATGTTCAGAGCGATACAATTGGAACCTCGGGGCCTCGCGTCTTCTGCAGAGACTTTGTCAGCCTGTTTTGCATCCTCCTGTTGCTAGGTTGACAAAATGTCCAACTCTTGGATACTGTTTCGGGTTGGCACCAAGCTTCATTCTACCACGGTTCACAAATGTTTCAAATCATTTGTTGTTGTCTTCCATCTTCACTAACTTCCTCTCGTTCCTAATATAGATCGGTTGTTCTCTTACTAGTGACAATTGAACACAATGGTACGAAACAATTGGCATCTGACCCTTCGCAATATACAAATTGACTACCGGGTTCACATTTTCTACTCAAAATTTATGTGATCTACAATTCCACCATAGACTACTTAGTCCTTTTTCCCTTTTGTTCTTCCCATGTATTATGGCTCTCTGGTTATATACTTAGTTACCTTTCTATCATCGCGGGTTCCAGTGTTGGCGGGCTAACATATCTTTATCTCCATCTATATAATCACATGACGAAGCCAACCGACCGCTGTTGCTTTCCAACTTAGCCAATTTTACGGTCGTGGTTGTCGGGTTGGCGGTTTCGAACTCTGCTTCTTGTTCCGTGATGTACATCTTGCACTCAAAACTTCTGTGATCTACAATTCTACCTAATTCGAGAATGCTAATTTATTTGTGTTTTTTTCCACGAACCTATGTAACAGACGTTACTATTATTTTTTTGTGTTTCTCTCCACGAACGTATGTAAAGAAAACTAATTTGGCAATGCTAAATTTTTTGTGTCTAAGAAAAGCCTTTGTTTTAAAACAAACTAATTCGGGAATGCTAATTTTTTTGTGTTTTTCTCCACGAACCTATGTAACAGACATTATTACTATTTTATTGTATGCTTTTAAATGTTCATGTAATTTCCAGAAATATGTAACAAACACTATTATTTTCTGATAAATTTATATAGTCCTCAACTCCGCTTGTCAATTTGTATATCGCGGAACTGTGGGTTCTATTTGTAGGGCACGGAACATCGGATGCCCAATTTGGAGCCTACCAGCCCGAAAACCCGCGATCCAAAATAGAAATTGACTACCGGGTTCACATCTTCTACTCAAAATTTCCATGATCTACAATTCCACCGCGCACTCCTTAGTCCTTTTGCACTTTTCTTCTTCCTGTGTATTATGCCTCTTTGGTTATATACTTAGTCACCTTTCTATCATCGTGGGTTCCAGCGTTCGCAGGCTGACATATATTTATCTCCATCTATATAATCACACGACGAATCCAACCGACCGCTGTTGGTTTCCATACTTAGCCAATTTTACGACCGTGGTTGCCGGGTTGGCGGTTTCGAACTCTGCTTCTTGTTCCGTGATGTACATCTTGCACTCAAAACTTATGTGATCTACAATTCTACCGCGGACTCCTCAAATTCGCAAGATTCACTCTACCACGATTCACAAATGTTTCGAGTATCTGTGGTTGTCTTCCATCCCAACTAAGTTCTTGTCCTTCCTAATATACATTAGTTGTGCTCTTACTAGTGACTCTTTCTAGTGACAATTGCACACATTGATACGAAATAGTTCACATCCAACCCTCATCAATAGGAAAATCACTACCGGGTTCCGACATCGTCCCCTCTTCCGTGTTACAGATTATGCATTCAAATATTCTGAACGATACAATTTGATCGTTGGGGTCTCACGTCTTCTGGAGAGACCTTCTGACCCTTTTTTGGATTCTCCTGTTCACGGGTTCACGAAATCTCCATTTCTTAGTCACTATTTTGGGTTGGCGCATTCGAACTCTGCTTCTTCTTGTTCCATGATATACATATTGCACTCAAAATTTCTGTGATTTACAATTCCACCGCGGACTCCTTGGTCCTTTTTCCCTTTTCTTCTTTCCTTGTATTATCGCTTTGTGGTTATATACTTAGCCGCCTTTCTATGGTCGTAGGTTCCAGCGTTGGTGGGTTGACATATCTTTATCTCCATTTATATAATCACACGACGAATCCGACCGACTGTTGTTGCTTTCCATACTCAACCAATTTTATGGCCACAGTTGCCGGCTTGGCGGTTTCGAACTCTGCTTCTTGTTCTGTCGTGTACATCTTGCACTCAAAACTTCCATGATCTACAATTCCAGCACGGACTCATCGAACTTGCAAGCTTCACTCTGCCACGACTCACAAATGTTTCAAAGTATCTATTGCTACCTTCCATCTACACTGACTTCCAGTCCTTCCTGATATACATTAGTTATACTCTTACTAGTCATATACAAATTGCCCTCTGGACTGTCCTACCATACCCTCTTTGTTGTTACGTGTATTGCACTCAAAAAGTTTTGAGACATACAATTTGGCCATCGCGCCCTCACCTTCAACAGTTGTACATTGTAACCCTATTTCAATGTTGTTTTTCCCATGCCCACGACCTCCGTACTTTCTTACTATGCAATTATAAACCTTTCATGCTAACAGCTGACCATGTAGGAACCGTCAACATTGTCATTAATGCGCGAAACACTCGAGGAGATTTCCCATTATTACGCATTAAACCAAGATGTGCAGAGCGTTATTTTTTCCCTTCCGCTTGTTCATCTCAAACACGCGTCGTTGTGTTGGCCCGCTCGAGAAATCTACAATGCTTAATCGCTCATTGCAATATCCGCCATGTTCGCATTTCTATGTATGCGATTACTAGTGTTTAATGTTAACAACGCATCATGCAACAACCGTTGAAATTGTCATTAATGAACGAAACTCTCGAGGACATCTCCCATTCACACACTTTGGACGAAGATTTGCACAGGATTATATTATCCCTTCCAACTTTTCATTTCATTCATCATCTGGAGCAAACAAACGTTCTTGTAGAGTTATGGCAGCAGGTCGGTAGCAGTTTTGTGGAGATACAGTAAATATCTTTGGACATGAGGACCAGAACTTCCAGTGGTCTAGGGCATACTTTTACTATTCATCCCATTCCGCCCGAAACAAAGTGATTTGGACATCCAGAATCGCTCGTGCAAATTGTGTCCCCGAGGTTTTTTACTGTAAGGAGGTGATCTCTTAGTGCGCCGAAAGATATATTCCAGGCCAAAGAATTATTCCACTGCGCGACCATTCTCCTGTTTCCTTATCACCTCAGGCCTTCCGCGAGATGTTAAAATTATCGAAGCCAACATTGATGTTCAGAGGACAAGACTGCAAGCAGTTTCTAGAAAAACATGATAACGGGTTAGACATCTTAGGTGACTTCCTCGAAGACCCGACAACAGTTCATGAAGATATCACAAGATTGTAGGTAAGTTCCTTTAGAAATCCATTTCGGGAAATTGCTTGGTTGTTTACAAGAATAATGGGACAGGCATCCATGACAAGCATTTCCCATATAATTATTTATATTTTGTATTTCACAGTCAAGGAACAATACATTATCGATTGGGGGAAGCTAATTTCCATTGAGCTCTGTTCCCAGTTGTCACGATTCAAAGAATCGAATAAATTTTATATGTCATCCTACTTGATTTTCGCAATAGTGCATTGTTGTACATTTCCAAAACTTTCTCTTTCCAATAAAATAAATTGTGGATTCGACCCAGTAACATTCTGGTACGAAGCCCTGTGGAGGCACAAGGCCTCCCATTGTTTTTATGAATTTTTTAATGGCTTTGTCTCAGTTTTCAAAGATTTATTGTTAGGCAAGGATGCTCTGTGAATGTTTGGCTAGACAACTAAGTTTTTGAATAGGAAGGGCACACTTGAACAAAAGTAAAATCACAGTGTCCTCATGGTCTTTGGCTCTAAGGAAAATCCTGCTTTCCTTCCATGCCACATCACGGACAAGATGTTTGTTGCAGAAATAACAAGGCAATACAACGTCTAGTTGCATTTTTTAAATGACAAGAAAAAAAATAGTTCATTCCTCTGCCCTGGAAAGTCGGAGACTTCGTGTGCAGAAACATCAACAAGATTGACGAATTTGCCACCCATTTCAAGAAATTGAACCTAACGTATGATGAAAGGCTAAAAGGGTTCGACCCTAATGGGATATTTCGAGAACATTTACTGGTAGTTGGCTTTAACAACTCTTTTATTCATAAACACCTGACCCAAGACGGGGACAGTGTGGACAACAATCCTGCTTATGCCAATTGCGACGCAGAGACATTGCAAAGCACAACTGAATTGTACATACAACATGGAAAAGTATCCGGTGAGAAAAGTACCCAGTCCCCCGCCAGCACTCCCAAGAGCACGACATCATGGAGCATCTCTTCGACGGCCCACCCCAGTAAGAAAGCAACCCTGAAATCTTTGAACGGAAGAGGAGATAAGAACCCTCCTTGGATAAAAATTGATAGTTCTCACAAACTTCCAGTGACGAAGAAGAGAAAAAACAATGTAGGGCAGGCGGAGGAACCCGAAATTGAAAGTGAACAGTTGCAACTTGAAATTGAAACTGAGCACATGCACAAAATTGGATCGTCCGAGGTGGAAATATCTGAGACCGAATTTTTTTACGAAGATGAATCCTTTGTATTCCAAAGCGTTGTTTTTGACAGCCAATCTAAAAGTATGGTCATTGAAAAGAGAGATGTAACAAACAGGAAAGGCAAATCTCGCACAGAGATTAACTTTAGGAAAATGCGACTGTCCCAAATCTCCTCATTTCACCAAGTAACCGGTGAAATTCTTCATGATTCCATTGGAGGAATTGAGACAGACAATGGCAATCTGAAAAACCGCCTCCACGAATTTGAGCACGCTTTCATTGCAACTCCAGAATTTGCCAGTCCTTTGGCAAAAATCATGCCTGCTACCACTGCAACTAAGATGAAAGTATCCTCTACCCTCCTTGCATGCTCTAGAGCCCTTGTAGAGAATAACATCAACAAGAGAATGCAACTAGTTACTGAAGCCTGGAAAAAATTGCAAAGTTTTGTTTCCTTCAGAAAGAAGGCAAATGCTTTCCTGGAACATTTGGAGGCGAATTTAAAAAATGACCAGCATTTCTGTGAACAGGTGCTAAACCATTTTTCCAACTATGCCATCAACACATAAAAACTAAAAAGAAGACAAGAGAAACTCCCCTCCCCAAAGCGGGCCAAAAAAGTAAAAGCATGCTGGCAAAAGAAAGTTAACAACCTGGAGCTCATTGTCAAATCATGTAAACAAGTCATATAAGAAAAAGAAGATTTATTCACAAGCCTGATCCAAATGGACTTAGTCGGAAGTACCAACGAGGTTCAAGACCCAAACTTAATTTTCAAATCCTATCAATCAACAAAGAAGCCTTCCAGGAACAAGTTGATATTTTAAAGGGGTTGTCTTTTGAAAAGTTTTACGGCATAGTTGAACATCATCTAGATGAGCATGAGCGCTGGGTATTGGAGTATGCGACACACAATGAAGAAATTGAACAAAGTCTGCATAGTATTTCAATGGATCTAAGGAAATTAGAAAACGACCTTTACGACATAGAAATCCTGGATGAAATCAACGTGGCCCCCATGAAAAGCTACATCGAAGAATGGTTCCAACAGAGAATGGACAGCTTCATCCAGGAAGGGCAACAACTGGTCGACAGGACTCCACTGACCATCGACAACAGCAACAAAAACGCATCGGGTTCATAGTAAGTCTATACTGGCATCTTGTTTTCTTTATCAATCCACTTTAAGTCTATAATGTCATCTTCTTTTCTTTATCAATCCACTTATGATCTCTTTAAATAGAAAACTGTAACCAAAGACTCATAATTTCCAATTTCTTATTTTCAGGTCTTCCTCTCTACCATCGCGCACTTCTTCTTTCGACATTCCTAATTCTTGTACTTATTTCTTTTTATGGTCCATGGGAGCCCCAATCCCAGTCTATATAACAAACACATTTAAATTTCTAGAAAGATGTAACACACATTATTAATTTTTGATAAATTCTAAAGAAAACTGATTCGGGAATGCCTTTATTGTATACTAAATTTTGGTTGTCCAGGAACCTTTCTCATTTGTTCCAAAGAAAACTAATTTGGGTCTGCTATTTTTTTGTCTTGCACGACGTTGTTACTATTCTATTGTATGCTAACTTTTTGGGTGTCCAGGAACCTATACTTTGATAAATTTTGATTTTTCTTTTGTCCAGAAGCCTTTGCTTTCAATCAAGCTAATTCAAAAATGCTAGTTTTTTTGTCTTTTTCTCCACGAACCTATGCAACAGACGTTATTATATGTAACATACATTATTTATTTTTGATAAATTTCTATAGTCCACAAGTTTGCTTGTCAATTTGTATATCGTGGAACTCTCGGTGCTATTTGTAGGCCACAAAACAACAGAGGCCCAATTTTGAGCCCGTTAGCCCGAGAACCCGCGATCCAAAAAGTGGCTAAGTATGGAGGTCTGCTACATTTTTCTGTCCTATTGTATGCTTAATTTTTTGTCTTGCACAACATTGTTACTATTCTATTGTATCCTAACTTTTTGGCTATAACAGACATTATTACTATTCTATTCTATGCTTTTAAATGTTGATGTAATTTCCAAAGATATGTAACATACATTATTTATTTTTGATAAATTTCTATAGTCCGCAAGTCCGCTTGTCAATTTGTATATCGCGGAACTCTCGGTGCTATTTGTAAGCCACATAACAACAGAGGCCCAATTTTGAGCCCACCAGCCCGAGAACCCGCGATCCAAACACTGTCTAAGTATGGAGGTCTGCTACATTTTTTGTGTCCTATTGTATGCTAATTTTTGTTTATCTTGCACGATGTTGTTACTATTCTATTGTATGCTAACTTTTTGGGTGTCCAGGATCCTATACTTTGATAAATTTCGATTTTTATTCTGTCCATAACCCTTTCTTTTAAAGCAAACTAGTTCGGGAATGCTATTTTTTTTGTGTTTTTCTCCACGAACCTATGTAACAGATGTTATTACTATTCTATTGTCTGCTTTTAAATGTTGATGTAATTTCCAGAGATATGTACTAGACATTATTTATTTTTTCATAAGTTTCTATAGTCCGCAAGTTTGCTTGTCAATTTGTATATTGTGGAACTCTCCGTGCTATTTGTAGAGCACAAAACAACATAGGCCCAATTTTGAGCCTGCTACTAGGCCGAGAACCCGCGATCCAAAAACTCGCTAAGTATGGAATGAGGACTCCATGCATGCTCTATAAAATCTCATCCCCATACTTTATAAAAGTACATATTTCATATGTATAAAACTAAATATCTACTTTCTAAAATTTGATAAATTTCAATTTCTTTTCTGTCCAGGATCCCTTGTTTTAAAGATAACTAATTTAGTAATGCTAATTTCTTTGTGTTTTTTTCCACGAACCTATGTAACAGACGTTACTATTACTTTTTTGTGTTTCTCTCCACAAGCGTATGTAAAACGTATGTAAAGAAAACTAATTCAACAATGCTAAAATTTTTCTGCCCAAGAAAAACCTTTGTTTTAAAGAAACTAATTCGAGAATGCTAATTCTTTTGAGTTTTTCTCCACGAACCTATGTAGCAGACATTATTACTATTCTATTGTATGCTTTTAAATGTTCATGTAATTTCCAGAGATATGTAATAAACATTATTATTTTCTGATAAATTTCTATACTCCGCAACTCCGCTTGTCAATTTCTATATCGCGGAATTGTGGGTGCTATTTGTAGGGCACGAAACATCAGACGCCCAATTTTGAGTCAAGAAGCTTTTAAATGTTGATATTTTTTGATATATTCTAGGAAGAACTAATTCGAGAATACTATGTTCTACATGCAAACCAAATGTAGTTAAGCTTGCTAGCCACGTGTCTGTACTCGGTCGCATTTACTCCCATCCCAAACTGGCAGGGACTACGCTGCCATGCAACACTTGTTATTTACGGAAGCATTTACGGAGACCAGACACAACTTGTTTATCATACAACATTATCATTTCAGTTTTCCTCTTTGACATTTACAGTGTACATTAACTCAAATCGGATAATTGCTCATAAACATTGAAATCTTGAGCACAATGTAACAGAGTTGAAACCCTTAGCAGTGGGATGCAATAAAGCAAGTCCCACTAGGTTAATCGTTAGATTCCCTCTGCAAATCCATTTGCAGGCCTCAAAATTTGGATCACGAACAGAGGTGGGACAATTTCCTGTCACCATCAACTTATTGCTTTGGCACTGTAATTTGTAATGAAGGAGTTGCTCCTTGATCTAAAATTGAAGAAGACTTGAAAAACTTGAAAATTATTGCAAGTGAATGTTATGTGTTTAAAGCAAAAGGATCAGTTTGCAACACATAGATTAAAGGATTACTTATGCAAATTATACATAGACAGTAGCATAATCAATGAACATAAACACAACAATTGATAAAGGAGTTCACCCCTCTTATGGGCTACATCTCCTGGTCCAGCTTCCAATGGATCATTATTATTAATTGCTCAAAAAGTGCTCAAAAACATGTCTTACAATGCTCAAACTGACAAACCGACTACTCCAATGGCTTCAGAGCGTCCCAAAACCCTTGTCTGGGCTCTTTCGGCACCTCAATCGGTCGAAAAATGAAGAAGTTATACCTCCTGGAAGTCCCCTCTTCAAGCTTGTTGTCTCTGCATCTATAAAACACACCCTTCTTCTTTGAACCTGGCTCACATGCATTTTAAAGCGTGAAAACCCAGCACCGGGCGCAACCGCACCAACGGTGCAAACCGTAAAACGGTTAAGGGTGCGCCAGCCCCTAACCGCCTAGGCACCTGGGCGTATGGCTCATAGGACCGTATGCTTGGCAAAAAGGTGGTTAAGTCGTTACAACGGGTGTAACCTCCCCGCGCTCCGGATTAGGGTCACATGGGAAAACATATACAAACTCCCGCGACTAGGGGCTCCACCCATCATAACCCCCGTGCACATTAATATCACCGGTCATGTGGTTGTGGAACAAAACCACGGGCTATATGTTTTAAACCCACGCGCAAACGGTTGGGCCAATGTATATAGCACGGTCATATATAATACAAACGACCATGGCCCGGGGTTAGGCCCCGGCCCGACCTCCCGCCGATTACAAACTCATATGAACTTAAATATAATAATATCCACATACATATTAAGAAACAAACGATGAAATATTGGTCAGCGGAAGTTTGTGAAGGCTTTACATAGTGGGGGAGGTCTGGGGGTCGAACCCCGCGGCCTCCAATACATTTTACATAAAACCAATCGGCCAATAAACGAGTGACACATGGCGCCCACGGATTGGGCCACGTCCTCATACCATTTGCCACCAAACGGACACATGTCATCTCTTGATTCGTCAACAGTCAACCAACCATTGCTTGCCATGTCACTTTTGTACGGTCGTACGGTCCTGCCATGTCAGACCATACAGACTGTACGGACTGGTACAGTCGACATCAAATTTTTTGCTTGTTTGGCTTGACGAACAGATCGCGATATCTTCTCCATACGAAGTCCATTTGACAAAGTAAATATACCGCCGAAATCAGGAAAACGAGACGGACGCAATGACTCTGATTTCGTTGCATTCCGAGCACTTTGAAATTTGAGCAAAATTTGATCCCCTAATCACACCTCCCCATTGGGAAGCTTTTGGACCTCCAAAAGACTATTTCGGTCTATGTGAAGATGAGGGTAAAGTTCCCTCACCCTTCCAACCTCAATCCACTTGGCCTTGCTTGGATTCATCCCTTTAAGACCAACTCGCAAATACTCCACATTTCCTCGTTTCGAAGTTCGCATTCTCCTGTCAAGGATGG
>ML778754.1:1321557-1368717 GCA_009831015.1 Picea engelmannii
CCTGACGGTCACCATTTGTTTGATTTTGCCCAAAATTCGGTGAGGAATGGTTGGATCTGCAGATTTGAGTGGCTAAGTTTGTATAATCGGGGTGTCCCAGGGGTTTTTCAGCCTGCTGAATCCATTTATACATTCATCAATGCAATTTAAACAACTGAAAATAGCGATTTTGTCCAGATTTACCTCGCCGGATTCCGGCCAAAAACCCAAAAGATAGAACATATTTAACCATCACCTTTTTTTTTGTTTCTATCATGCCATAAACTCCATAAGGAGATGAAAAAGGGGTTGATTCTCTAGATGAAACTTAGGTGTTTTAAGGTCTATCGACCTTTTGTCCACATCCTCAGGGTTTCTTCATATGACCTATGGAAAAGTGGAATTCATCAAAACGGTCTCCTCATTTTGACCATACTTCAAGTTTTATTGGACATTTAAAGAAGATATGGTAGCTACTTTCCTCCGCTCGACAACATCCTAGATATATGGAAAGCCCCTGGACACTTTCTTTTTTTCTATGATTCCCAAGACAGGATTTTATCTTTGATAGCTAACAAGAAGAATGTTGCAACCTTGGGCCAAGTAGGGGGCAGATCTTCTTCCACAAAGAATGTGCAGAAATGTTTGCTTGCTCAGCCATCCCCTGTCCTCCTTTGTGTGACTAAATAATAATAATAAAATATTTAATTGAATACTTTATACTATATAGTACCCTTTTTCCCATTCTATCCCCACATGCCCATCAAAAGGTTGGATACACAAAATAAATGGCACCTTAGACATGTGTCTATAAAAAGTTAAAAACCTCCTATACTAAGCTTCCTATCCCATATTGATTGCAAAGAATGGTCTGTGATAACATATAAGCCTCAATACATACCATGATATTACAGAGGTCCAAACATTGTAAATCTTTGTTCAATAAGGAACCTTAACCTTTTGAAACTATATTGCTTGATGTAGTCTGCTTATGCCTTTTGTTTAGGCGTGTTTTTCCCTCTGTTATTTTTTTTTTCTTGGAAAATAGATTTATATTTATATTAGGCGTCTTTTCCCTTCTGTTATTTTTTTTTCTTGGAAAAATAGATTTATATTTATATCAGACCAGCAGGCTGGTAACATTCCAGCATGTACATTAATCCATCAGGATTTTGATTCAGAATGTGTTCGTGACTGGGATTTTTCCTACAGATTATATATCACATGTTCCCTACCTTCAGGATTATAGAAGTTCCAACTTCCCAGAGCCTGAAACAGAATTTCCATGATAAACTAAAACATTTGAAGCAGGGTGGGAGCCTGGTTGTGCCCAGATCTCTTTACAGGCCTTGACCTTATTAGATTTATCATCATAAAAAACTATCAGTAAATAAACAGAGCAGACATTATACCATACAGTAAACTGGCACTCAATGCGAGCTGCAGAAGATAAGACCTGTAATCATTTTGGCGATGGATGCACAGCATTTCTCAGCCCCTTTTGGTTTTTAGCCAACACACCCAGGGGTTGACCATTCCCAATAGCCCATTTGCTTTTTAGGGGGCCAAGATTCCCATGTGTCTAGCGCAGCACTGGCATGTCCATGCTATAGAGAGTCATTGCACATGCCTGTAATGATCTATAAATCTGTCGTGAGTTTGTTGTACATGGCATCCATTTTACCCTCAGATAATCAAGCTCCTGAGTCTCTGAATGGGGCTGCAGACATTAATGTCACCTAATGTTGGGGATTTGCTTTAATACCTCGGTCAATTCAGGTGTCCATTCATTTATCTCATTGGTTTTCCATCCAGTTAAAAAACAACTAGATCAGACTTTAGTTCAATTGCTTGGTTTCTAACCAATCGACAATCTTGTTACTTGTTTCTTCTTGTGCAGCGAGGTCTATTTATGTGGCTAGACCTTTGATCCAGTTTAATTTTTTTTGGAGGAACCAATCCTTACTCGATCCTCTTTCATTAAAAATATCAATGACGGCCCACGGAAGTGTGGTATAGCTGCAAGCAGTGATGTTATCGGGCTTGTATTAACACGGAGATCCGAGTTCAAAACCCCCCAAGTGGGTGTGGATGAGGCCAGGTGTAAGTCCTGGGTGACTTTGATGGCATAGATATGCCCCTTGTAGCGCGGCAGCTTAGTCAAAGACATTCTATAAAATGTATTACTCAAAAAAATATCAATGATACTTTTAGAATATTCTTCAATATCTATTGAATGGAGATTATTTGATCTGTAAAATTTAATCCCCTTGACCAGTGTAATCATTTCTGCTTAATTGTTTGTTACCTTCACATAGAATTTCATATAAATGAAAACAATTTGGCCTTCTTTATGTTTGATGACACCACCAATAAGCGTCACCTGAGTTTCCCTTTGAAGCACCCTTGAAATTTAATTGATACCTCTTTGACACAGGTGGGTTTCAAGGAATCTCTGTGGACCGCTTGTTCCCTAATCACTACCCATTTGCAGAATTCGAGAACTGGATTTTCTTGGAAAAGGAAAGAATATTCTGTTCAAAAGTAAAAAGAGATTCCAGGATATCTATTGGGGGATGTTCTCCTTATGTGATTCTTTGATGTTTGTCCCTGATTTAGCCCAAATTTAGGTTGGATCCTGTGGCTTTGCATCAAAGATTATTATGTTTCTAGCATGCCATAAGCTCCATAAGTTGAAAAGGGGGCTCTGCTTCTCTAGATGGAACTTATGCATTTTAGTGATTTCAATGGACCTATGGAAAAGTGGAGTTTCATCAAAACCGTTTGCTCCTTCGACCATACTTCAAGTGCTTTTGGACATTGAACGAAGATATGATAGTCACTTTTCTCTGCTTCACAACATCCCAGATAAATGCAAAGCCCCTGGCCACATTTTTTTGTAGTGATTCCTGAGATAGGATCTTATCTTTTATAGCTAACTAGATGAATGCTGTGATCTTGGGTCAAGTAGGAGATGTTCTGATCTTCTTCCACAAAGAATCTGGTATTTTCTGAAATTCTTCTTTGAAAAGGTGCAGACATGCTTGCTTGCTCAGTCTTCCCCACTCTTCCTTTGTGTGGCCCCAAAAAAGAAAATCCTTAACTGACAATACTCTATAGTACCCCTTTCCCATGCCCATTAAAAGAATGTGGATAGGCCACAAATAAATGGTGTTTTGAAATTGTTTCTACGACTATACAAACCTCCTATACTAAAAACTTGTTATCCTACATTGGTTGCGAGGATTGGTTCATGACAACATATATGATATAATCCCCAGTATACCATGATCTTTATGCCAATGAGGGTGTCCACAGAGGTAGTGGCCCTTCTAGTTACTTTTCTCTGCTTCACAACATCCCAGATATATGCAAAGCCCCTGGCCACATTTTTTTTGTAGTGACTCCTGAGATAGGATCTTATCTTTTATAGCTAACTAGATGAATGCTGTGATCTTGGGTCAAGTAGGAGATGTTCTGATCTTCTTCCACAAAGAATCTGGTATTGTCTGAAATTCTTCTTTGAAAAGGTGCATACATGCTTGCTTGCTCAGTCTTCCCCACTCTTCCTTTGTGTGGCCCAAAAAAAGAAAATCCTTAATTGACAATACTTTATAGTACCCCTTTCCCATGCTATCCCCACATGCCCATTACAAAAATCTGGATAGGCCAAATAAATGGTGTTTTGAAATTGTTTCTACGACTATACAAACCTCCTATACTAAAATCTTTTTTTCCTACATTGGTTGCGAGGATTGGTTCATGGCAACATATATGATATAATCCCCAATATACCATGATCTTTATGCCAATGAGGGTCTCCATAGAGGTAGTGGCCCTTCTATAGTCATAACATAATTGTTGATTGGTTGTGGGGTGAGTATGCTTTCTTGTTTGGCCTTCCCCTCTCCACGGTACTCTGTAGTGCCCTTTTCCCATGCTATCCCAACATGCCCATTACAAAAGTTGGATAGGCCAAATAAATGGCACATTACAATTGTTTCTATGATTATAAAAATTATCTATACTAAAAATTTCCTATCCCTCATTGGTTGCAAGGATTGGTATGTAGCAACATAGAAGCCCATTATACCATGATATTTATGCCAATGGGGGTGTCCACGAAGGTATTGGCCCTCCTACTAACAAACTGGTGATTGGTTGCGGGGTGAGTATGGTTGTTTGTTTGGCCAAAAAAAATCATTAACTGGTAGTACTCTATAGTGTACCCCTTTCCCATGCTACCCCCACATGCCCATTTAAAGCTGGATATACTAAATAACTGGTGCCTTAGAATTGTTTCCACCACTATTAAAACCTTCTAAACCTCTCGTTTTATAGTGTATTGTCCTTAGGATTTTGGATTCTAGCACAATGAATCTTCATCTTCAATTGGATGAATGAATCTAACCAAGCATGCATCCTTTGTTGAGATTTGGGTACCAAGGAAAGTGGTCCCCTTGTGTTTGTGAGTCTCTAAACACAAAGGGGGAGACTATTACCCTCATGCTATAACTTTATGTTCTAATTTCACTTTGACTTTATTCAACATAAAGCAAACCATGGAAACTTAAGTCGAAGTGGGTTTCCAAATGAGATTTATGAGATGTAATCTCATTCATTGGTTAGACTTGGGCTAGATCTAATCTAATCTAGGCCCTTGACCTTCTAGGTTTGGCCTTAAAAAGGCTAAAGGGGGCAAAAGGGGTAAAGTGAGACTTAATTGTCACTTGAGTTGAGTGAAGGAGAGGAAGAGAGGAAGAGGGTTTGAAGGAGAAGGAGGGCGCACCATCCATTTAGGGCGCACTTGTTCACAAGGGAAGCTTTGTGAAAAGGCTTTCATGGAGGAGGGGCGCTTGAGCATGGAGAGTCGAGGGGCGCACCAAGCTTTGGAGAGGAGGCGCACTAGAGTTGAGGGGCACACCAAGCTTTGGAGAGGAGGCGCACTAGAGCTGAGGGCACACCATTGTTTGGGAGAGAGGGCGCATTTGTGAGAGGCAAGTGTGCTAGAAGACTTGAGGGCGCCATCTTGGGAGAAAAGGGCGCAAACTAGAAGGAGGGTGCGCCTTGTGTAGAGGGGCGCAAGCCTAGCAGGCATGGTCTTGAGGGCGCACAATTTGGAGTGAGCTAGGGTTTGATGGTCGACGCACCATTGTGGTCAAGGGGGCGCAAGGTTACATCAAACCAACAAGTATTTCAAGGGGGCGTAAGTCTACCTTAGTAAGCACAAAGAGTATAAGGGGCACATTCTTCAACAAGGGCGGCAAGGACAAAGAACTCCATTGGTTAGCTTGAGAGGAGCTAACACTTTGTATCAGGGTCCTTTGTTCCATTCTTTCTTTGTAGCACTTGCTTTGAGATCTCCTATATATATCCATCTCTCTTACTGGTTTTCCCCATGGGGGTTTTTCTGTTGATATTATGGTAGCTGTGGGAGGTATTTACCTCCACGCGTAACCCTGACGAGAATAGAATATTTCGGGAAGCAAGAAGAAACCTTAAAGCATTGAACCTAACCCTATAAGACAAGTCGGCTCAAGGAAACATTTAATATTAAGTATTTAGCCTCCAAAATGAGAAGTTGGCCCATATAGCTTAGGAAAACAATATAAATACAACTAGCAAGACCTTATTTGGTACATAACTCAAAATTTCAGCTGGGAATAAGTGCGCACTGTAGAAACTGGGCAAGTGCGCAAGTCTGGGAAGCAGCTGCAGCCAACAGTTGTCGCAATCTGTATTCCTGGTTTAGGCTTGGACTTTCTATTGGTTATGGTTGGACTTTCTGATCAGTCTTGGTTATCTTTGCTTGGTGCATTAGCCTTGGTTGGCTATTGGTTTGGTTCCAAAATCATTCTCTGTCTAGGTTAAGGTGCTTGGGGGTGGCTTCAGCCTATGGTTGGGTGACAATATTGTTATATTGTCTATGGTTAAAGGAGCACATCTATTACTTTCTAACATTTTCCATGGTCATGTTGACCAAAAACCAATGTATTCATTTGTCATGTTTTCTTATAACTTTCAGTTGTAGGTTGATAAAGTCCCTAGAGGAGTATTTGATGTGTTAAGATATATGCATGTGCCAATTATATGGCAGCGTAAACTATAAATTTTAACCCATGCAAAGAGAGCCGCAAAAGGACATCAAATCACAAGACTGAGGACATAAATAGTTGGCAGAAATATCAAATTGTGTGGCTGTCCTAAGACAGTGAGAAGACAGTTTGAGAATGCATAATTTTTCTGTGGGTAAAGATCAGATCTGTTGGCTGTTTTTGGACGGAAAGTATACAATACAGTGAGTAAAATCAAATTTGACAGTGCCCAAAACTTAGTGCCCAACCAAGTAAAAGACAAACATGTTGGGTAGCCTTAGGATCCTTGAATTTCTTTATCCTCGAGTAAATTTTTTTTTTGAATAGGCCATTCTGCCAAAAGGTTTCTACAATTTGTTCCCTATAGAATCTACTAAACTTTAGTAATCTACTAAAGAATCCAACTGCATTTCTTTAGTTTTGCATGTACTTTGATTAGACCCTATATTGCTATCGGGGGCATATGTCCATCCCATGCATCATCCATACTTTTCTTTCTTCCATTGTTTACATCCCAAAACACATGATTATCGATTACATTTGTTGCTCATAATGCTATATGGATAAACCTTAGGGAAAGTTGATAAGTAAATCACCTTGGATATGTTGGATTACTGAAAGGGGGGTTGAATCAGTAATAGAGCAATTTAATCATTTTTAACCATATAATCCAAGTGTTATATCAATGAAACATTATCATCCAATAACTGCAGAGTAAATAAGCAATGAACAAATGAACAGACATACACATACATAATACACTAGTGTTTCACGTGGAAACCCAAATTGGGAGAAAACCACATAATGCTTTTTCTTATATGTCTTGAAGAATTACATTCATTGGAAACACCAACTTCCTTTGTATTCCAGCTGCAACTGGAAGGAGGCTCCAACCCCCTAGTTTCTCATGCTACAACTTGGGGGAAGCTCCAACTCCACAATTCTCTGGCTACAACTAGAAGGTGGCTACAACCACCTGTCCTTACCTCGTCCTTCCATCTTGAAGTAGAAGTAGAATGATGGAACCATTGTCACACTATCACTGTGAGATATACCACTGCAAACCTATACCAATAAATCTGAACCATGCATCAACCTATACTTCAACCTGTAATCAACCTGTACCATAAACAAGTGCATCAACCATGCACCAACCTGTATCATAAACAAGTGCACCCAACCATGTACCAAGTATGTACCAATCATGTGTCAACTACTCTTCAACTATGACTCATCAATATGTTCCAACATCATCAACTATACACTTCATGTATGTGCCAACTCATCAACTACTTGTCTTAACCATGTACTCAACATGTACTTCAACCAAAAACCCTCATCAATTTCATCATCCAAATCTGATTTGTAGCTCTGTAATAGACCTGGTGTATATGATCACAGTCCTGCAAACCTTCTTTAACTTTAACAACAAGAGACTAACATTTTCATCAAACTTTTCTTTAGTTTCACATGCCTAGTTTTGGATTAGTCAACAATCCTAACTTGAAGTAATCATAACTTTGTACTTGTAATGTATAAAGATCTGAAACTGATACATAATGTTCTTCAGTGTGTTTTATGCAATTCCTCCAAGTGTCACTACTTCGAACCTCTCAGAAAAGGAGTTATAGCAAAAATGACATACCTTGCTGAATTCTGGCTTATTCTAGAGAGCGACCTTGTAGAGAGTGCCCAACACAGAATATTTGTTGAAATGCTCTGAAACTGTTGCACAACATACTACAGACTGTACCCTAACCAACACATTTGGTCTCACTGAATTTGGATCTGTTATGAAGAAGTTATGATGTTTTTACTCGAAACACCTGTTTTTGACTAGTTTCAGGACTAGCCACAAACCCTATTTTCCACGGAGTGTAACTCCCAAAATACAACGACCCACAAGCTGAATTTTTTACCACAGATACTTGGATATGTTTTCTCAATGGCATAGCAATTTCACAGTCTGATTCATTATAGAAAAAAAAGTTATAGCGAAAATGGTGAGATGACCTGTAAATAACATACCTTAGAAAGCACCATCAAAATAATTTATCCTTCCTTGCATTTCGGCCTTCTTTTTTTCACATTCCCTCGGAATTTCAGCTTAGATATCCTTGGTTACCTCAGACACATATAGATAATCAATACGCTCAAGTGATTAAAATGAGAGAGCCTTGCCTCTTATTTATACTCTCCAAGTAGCTTCCTTAAAAACATCTTCTAGGTCACTTGGCCCCACTTTCCTTATTTTAGGATTAACTCACTTCTAATTTCTCCATTAAATTTATTATTGAAATAATTGATTTAATATTCACTTTGAATTATAATACACTCATTACTTCACTTTATTATTTACCTTTTAAAATCTTTTAAACCACTTTGACTAGTTTGACCTTTTGGGGTTTCTAGATGACATATGAGGGTCCTCCAACTTCGTAAGACCATAACTCTCAAATCAAACCATGAGGAGTTATGGGATGCTTCACATACCACCAGAAATGACATGACATGTACTATCCATATAGAATAGTATTATCTTAAAATATATCATAACTCATACCGTTACCCATCAAACAAACTTGGGTCCATTATCCAAACCTGGGGTCTCCAACTTCTCATGGCCATAACTCTTTAACTGTGAGGAGTTATGTGACGTTCCACATACCACCGGAAATGGCATGACGAGCACTCTCAATCTATGATAGTTTCTCTGACAAATTCACCGTCCTTCATCTCATTATTCCACAATTAAGCATGGGTTCTCTTACTCTACAAAGTGTCTTTCCGTTAGAGCTTTCACCATAAGGGGACCACTTTAGAGTTCATCCATATTTATTTCTTATCAACTATAACAAAACAATAATGAGTCATATTTACATCAAACAATCTTGGATCCATTACCCAAACTTTTGTGCTACGGGGCTTTCTTCAAGGGTTGACATCAATGACAACCAACCTTAATCAACAAGATATTTCAATGATTGGCTCACTAAAAAAAATATACAACTACAACGACTACAATGAGATTATGCTTGGTTATGTGACTATTCTAACAACACACCAATTGGATTCTTTAACTACTGTGACATAAAATCATAACTTCAATAACAAGGACACACACATTGGAACACAAAATTCACCCTATAAACTTGATGTAGGAAACCAACAAGAAAATGAAGGACTATGCCTTTGGTTTCTTATATTATGGAGATTAGAATACAAATTACAAAAGTGGTCCAAGCTTGTTGCGAAGCAATGAGACATTATGGTCTTCTTACAATATGCTTCTCTGACAATTCTTTGCTAGCATCTTCTTCACACTCACCCTTAATTCCATGGAACATCGATGGTGGCTAAAGAAAGTGAATTAATTCCCCCCCTCCTACCAAGTTTTTGATAACTCAAATTGGGATTAGGTTTAGGGATTTGGAATCCTTATGGAATCCCCATGATGCTTCTAGAAGTCTCTTGTGTATTTCCATATCTTCACATGCAAATGATGGTAAGTTGACATGGTTGTCACTTGGACTTGCGGGGAATAATTGGATCGTTACCTTGTTAAGGCATGACTTTTTCATACAAACTTTGTTTGATGAAAATGAATCACTATCGGAAAGATATCAATGTATAGGATGTGTTAAGGATGTCCAAGACCTAGGTTCTCAACCTTTAAGACCCCAAAATTCCACTTCTTTGACTCAAACCCGAAGATTTACAGTTCTGGTCCATTAGTGCAATTTTTAAGACTTGACCTAAACCAACCCTTCTAGGCCCCAAATTCAATATTCCCAATTCCAGAGCATCAATACAACAATCATATGATAGCCATGTAGTCCATTTGAATCATCCATCTCTATTTTGGGAAGCTTTTGTCTTCAAAAGCTGTAGTTTTTAAGGAGACGAGGAAACAATTCCTCACCTTTCTCCTTGGAGTACCATTTGGCCTTGTTTGGTAGCTAACCCTTCAATCCCCCTTGCCAAAGTTATTGTTGACCCCTTCTAGTTATTTTGATCTTCTTCTTCAGAGTTATTTCCTTTGGTAATCTTGTATGTGCGTCTTGTGCCAAATCTTCTATGGAAAGTAAGACTTGGCCCTCTTCATCCTCATCAGGCATGGATGGCTCGTAGAATTTTAGGGTTGCTATATTTACTATTGAGTTAATGCACATATAAGATGGAAGATTGAGTTTGTAAGCATTGTTGCCTACCTTTCTAATATTTTGAAAGGTCCATATCTTAGGGCTTTGATTTTTGATTTGAAGGTCCAGTGAAACTTGATTTTCTACTTGGAAGGTCTTTTCACCTGTAATACCCTTGTTACCCCCAGCTTGTAAATATACCTATATTTTGCTAAAAGGGTAGTGTAAATATTTATGCTACTGATGTAAAAAAAGGAAAATGTTGGACAACTGTTGAGGTGGATTGCCTATACAGGTCATGATGCCATGAGAGGGAAACAATAAGGAAATTTCTCTTGCCAATTTAAAATTCAAGAAAACTCCAGATTGCCCAATTTTCTAGAATTGTGGTTTATGGAGGAAGTTGGTAGTTGAACTATCAACTTCCACATTTATGAAAAAGAATGGTTGTTGTACTAGAACTTCCTTGCCTCAGAAGCATGGGTAGAAAAGTACCCATCTAGAAGATTCTGGGATGACCCACGAATTGGGGGATTTGACCCACGAAATATTGCTGAAGAAGGCATGAAATTAAGGGAAAATGGCAAGCAAAGAAGGGGGAGATAGTTAGTTGAGTCTGGGAGCCATTTCTGAGTAGAGAGGGTGCAAGAGGAATGGGTCTGGTGACCATTTTCGAGGAGGAAGAGCATATGCAGCTTTTTAGTTTTGGAGAGAACTAAGAAATGAATTTGTTTTTGGGTACAAGAATTGTTGTGCAATGTTTTTCTAATCAAACTGATAAACATAGCTGTAGAGATATGGAGTGGTTGAGTGAGCAATCAGAGCAACCTCCCTTGCTTGGTGGATAGAAAACTAAATTGCTAGAATTCCTCTGGGAGGAGGGGAGTAACCTTCGTCTCTGGCTGTAACTGAACAAAAGGAAGAATCTCTCTCAGGGCATCATGATCTAACTAGGGGGTGGGCAGTTGTAAACCATTTCAATAGCAACTGTGCTTATGGTTGGGTGGAAAAGGGAACACCCTTCAACAGTTGCCAACTGATTTCAAATCTCAGATAAGTGTTGCTCTAAGCCTTGTATTGTTCTTGATTAGTTTATCTCATAATATGAATTCTGTGAATTTTATGAATGCCGGAGTTACATTCTGTTTAAATAAGAGAACTTGTGATGCTGATGTGCTTGTAACTGAGAAATCTGGAGCGGGGTCTGAGAATCACCTCTATTGTTGATTTTACCTTCTATCTATACCTATCTAGACAAAGGAAGTGTTAGTGACTGGTAGTCATTCATATTTGGAATAGAATGTGGGTGGATCACCTGTAGAAGCATATATATGTATGAATAAATCTAAGTATAGAAAGGATATAACAAGTGTTCTAGAGAAATGGAAATTCAACCTTTGTTAAATCAGTACATGAACTTAAGTGAGTTTATGAATAAGCTTTCAGTTAGACTCTATTTTAATTTGTCTCCTTACTTCTTCGCTGTTTGTGTTCTGAAAGAAGAATTTTGGATGGGATTGTTCAGATTGATCTAGCTTACAATCCATTTTCTGTTCTAATGAGGACAAATAGTACAATTGGAACCTCTACAGGAATTTGAAAGGAAAGAAACTATAAGCATGTCTATAGTAAATACACAGTATGTTGAAGCATGTGGTAAGAGCATTGTGCATGAAAGCACAATGGAATAATGTGCATATGTAATTTGGAATGGCATCATAAGAATGCAAGTTTATATTCCTTATGGAATAGTTGTTAAACAGCTGAAATGGTAAAGCTGAAGTTGACTCAAGGTTGAGACCATCACAAATAGTGATGGATATGCAATAAGGAAGTTGCATGCTGAAGGCGTTCCCTGTGGAGGAACTGTGTAAAGAGTCTGACAGGAGAACAAAGTTATAATATTAATGACTACTGGAAAATTATGCAGTGGACTACAAAACCTATTCATATAAGAACCCTACATTACATTCTAAAATATAATGCGTGCATAGGAGACATGTAAATGAGTGTCGACCATTCTGATTTCTAAATGGTAATGTGCAGAATGCACTAGCTCATAACTTGTGGGCAAAATATTGCTACTGTAACATGTTGATTTATCTAGGGAAGTCAAGAGGAAACTTCGCTGAAACTGCTCAAGAGAAAGAGCAGACAAATCCCAAGAGGGACATATTGCTTAAGTAGAGGAGGAGGAAAGGAGAAACACCTTCCTCGCTCCAAAAAACTGTGATTTGCTTAACAAAGTTATAAACCTCAAAAGGAACAACTGTGAAAGCAAATGAAACTAAAACAAATAAAGTATCTTAGGCTTGCTTGAACCATGTTAAGTAAAGGTAGTGAGGCCTTGGAAATAACTCAGTTGAACTAAAAAGTTCCAGACTGTGTAGGAGGAGTTGGAAAAAGGGAAGAGTCCCTTGACTCCTTTCTTGTTGTTTATTGTGTTTCTTTGGAATAAGAAACTGATACGCTGATGCATGTAAATGATTTTGGCATGCGAATGTTGACAACTGTATGACTGTAGAGACAACTGAAGATTTGATTATGTTTGCACTCATGAAAACATTGAGGGTAATGTGATACAATGCATATAGATATGTTGGGGCATATCTGAAAATGTTTTACTGATTTAAATACATGCATTTTAATTACCATGACAACTGACATAATTTTGAATGTGATATTGCATGTTTTGTGTAGGAAATGATTGACGTTGTTGGGAAAGACAATTACCAATGATGGAAAAACTCAAGCAGAGGATGAATACGAGAAGGTTGTTGTTGAAATTCGTTGAAGGGACTTTAGAAGTCCCCATAAAGCACCACTGATGAGGTAATATCAGAGAGGGTGTTGGAAGCCAGAACATGTATAGAAGTGTTCATGCCTATGAGGTATAAGGTATGAAGGGATTGGGTAAGAATCTCTTTTGAAATATTTTATTATTTCAGTGATATGTAATTGAATTTGAGTGGCTGTTGGATGCCATTGATACCCAAGTAGGGTATGATTCAGGAAAAGAACCCAAAGAATAGAGAAAGGGATCTCTAGTAGTCAAGGATGATTGGAATTCTTGCAAGAAAATTCATGAAGCAATAGTGTCATGGGTACATTGACCAATCAAGAGTGATTGGGAACAAAAGTGCTCATAGGCAACACATTGAATTAAATGCATCGAGGAAATGCATGCTTGCAAAAGAGGGCAAACATTAGGTCGCCCATTAAGGAAGGAGGACCTTCCAATACTCTACCTGAATTGTAAAGGTGTTAAAGAAAGGAAGTGAGTGGCCATGAGTATTGGCACCACTAGTTACTAGTAAGGAAGGAAGTGTTTAGATGCAACCATATGAAACTTGGGTTTCATATTATAATATGTGAAATTGAGGACATGATCAACTTGTAGTAGGAATCATAGTCCTATTGTAATAATGAATGATAATAAATGGGTTATATGGTGAGGTTGGTTGAACTCCAACACACCATAGAAAAGTGCTTGTCATAAAGCGTGACAAACTTGAAATCAATGCAAGGGTGCATTGGGTATGAATGTGGCCATGAACATTGGCACATTGATTAAACTCATTTAATGTTTGATTGCATTTGGAAAAGCTTGGATGCTGAAATGATGAATGTGTAAGGAAGAAAATTTCTTTTTTCCCTTATATTGTTGAATAGATAAAAGTGATTTAAATGTTAGTATGCACAGTTTTGAAATTTATTAGGCCACTGCAAGTGTGCAATAAAAGTATAATGTGCATGAGAACTAACAACTTCTTTGGCTATGTGCATATGGAGTGGCATGAAGAAGGGTCTTGGATATGGCAGTAGAAATAAGCCCATAAGGAAGACCAATGCTCGTTGAGCCAAACTGTTATGGGAAGGAAAATCTCATACTTGTGAATTTGGTTCCTGTGTGGAACATATCTGAAAATAAAACGTGGAATTCAAAAATCTGTGGGTGATGGATTTGCAAGAAAATCTTGGATTGGAATTGATGATAACATCTCACGGATACTGATATAGGTGAGATGAAAGATTTGTTCTGGAGGGACAGAGGATGGCTATGAAGCTAGAAAGCATGGAAAAAGGCTATTGTTGTGACATGAGAACCCTGTGATAAGCCATGATCACCATAGAATATATTGTGTTGTGGTAACACAAGTTGGAGGGAATATATTCTTGTGTGAGAAAGCCTTGGCAAGGCAAGATGGATTACCTGAGGGAGTGTATAATAGAGAAGGGGATGCCTGAGCCTAGGTCTGGAGGGTGAGTGACACAAGTTGGAGGGACGCCTCGATAGAGCAAGTCAGAGGGACGCCTCAGTTGTAAGACTCGATGAAGTCTTTGAAACTCTTCTTGTGTGAGAAAGCCTTGGCAAGGCAAGATGGATCACCCGAGGGAGTGAATAGTAGAGAAGGGGATGCTTGAGCCTAGGTTTGGAGGGTGAGTGACCGCAAGGAAGAAGAGACTTCAATAATTCTTGTAAACGATTGGTTGAGATCATGCACACAATGGGTATGTCAAGGAAACAATGGGCCAAGTTAGGAAGACAACCAACTAGATGTGGATCCATGAAATTGCATAGATAAGTATTGTGTGCTAATATGAATAATATTCCTCTTGAGTTTTAAACAACAATAAAATATTTTTGCATGAAATTGTGATTGATATACTTGTTGCTTGAAATCATTGTAGGCATGTGACAAAGGCCAAGAGTTTGGAAAGGACCAGACCAAGAAAGAGGAATAACACTGTTGAAGCAACTGAAAAGAAGATATGAATGGTGTTGATGAGCTACAAAGAACACCGAGAACGATGTTCCTTTAAGGGGGAGGGGATTGTAATAACCTTGTTTCCCCCAGCTTATAAATATAACTATATTTTGCTAAAAGGGTAGTGTAAATATTTATGCTATTGATGTAAAAAAAGTAAAATGTTGGACAACTGCTGATTTGGATTGCCTATACAGGTCATGATGCCACGAGAGGGAAACAATGAGGAATTTCTCTTGCCAATTTAAAATTCAAGAAAAATCAAGATTGCCCATTTTTCTAGAATTGTGGTTAATGGAGTGTTGATGATTGCAGCTATGTGAGACATTCTCCAGCTTCCAAACCCATGAGATGTGGATCATTGCAGCTATGTGAGTCTTTCTCCAGCTTACAAACCTGAGAGAAAGCCCCTAAGAAGGGTACATGGTTCCTACTTGAGACAGAGCTGGAACATAGAGATGACCTCCTCCATTCAGAGAGTTGAGAAGAACTCCAGATGATTATCCAGTGGGAAAGACGATGTGTTGAGTTAGACGTGCCTGTGGCTGAGCACAAGGTGAACATGTGAAATCCCAAAGTGCTGGGTGCATCGTCATGTGAACAGAAACGAGGATGATGTATTAGCCTCCTTTGAGCAACATAGTTGATGAGAAACTCCAGATGATTCTCTTGTGTGAGGCAGTGGGAAAGAAGATCTGTAGAGTGGATGTGTCTGTGGGCGAGCACAGGTGAACGTGTGAAGATCTGGTTCTTCTGTGTAATGCAGTGAGCCAAAGATATGTATATCCCTATGGATGTGCCCCTAGTGGATGAGCACTAGTGGGTGTATCAAATCCCTTGCTACATTGTTCAAGAGTCGAACCTGCCTGTAACCCTAATTGTAATGTAAAGGGTACAGGTCGACCCCATCTTAATGTGATTAGTAATAAATGTAAAAGATAATTAATTTGGTTAATATTAATTATAATATGACTTAGAGAGGTTGGCCCTGTTGTGTCAATAGACACTTTTGTTGGCAGGTTCAGGTTAGTATAAGTAAAGGTAGATTCCCCATTGTGGAATCATATATTTTGTGTGAGTTTGGAAATTTCATCAAGTACATCTACTTGGGAAAAGTGCGCACCTCTCTTGGGCGCTAGTCTTCTAGGGTTTGAGCACCCTCTGGTGTGCTAGGTTTTCTTGGTGGTGAAGGTCTTTCTCTTGAAGAATATAGCAAAGGATTTGGTTGGGTTTTCTTCCCTTGTTGAGAAGGGTTTCCCAAGATACTTCTTGTGTTCTTGTGCATGGTGCTTCTTCTTGTGATCTTGGTTGCTCCAACATTAATGGTTGAAGTAAAATGCTAAAATGGAATGAACTTCATGCTTAAGCCTAGGTTATTGAAAAATCAACATGGTATCAGAGCATAGGTCTTGAAGAACCCATTGCACAAACAACTTTCAACCATTCTCTCTCTCTTCTGCAGAAACTGTACGACCCTCCTAGGGTTCCCAAAAAATCTGTACATCCTGCTCTTTTGGAGTTTTTTAGCACTTGGCACTTGGACGTTGGGGCTAAAAAGGGCATAGGAGTGTACGACCTCCTACAATGCACCTCCAACAAGCTTCACATCAAAATTTCAAGCATTTTGAAATTTTGGCTCTAGGGTTTCTTGGGTTTCACTAATTTATGCAGAAATTTCAGTATTAGGGTTTCTGCAACTCATTGAAGGAGCTCTTTAGGTCACTAGTGTTCTCCTATCTTTCAACGGCTTATTGTTGGCAGTCATAAGTCCAACAAAACCTAAAAGTGCTAGCCTAGCCTAGTCGTTAGGTTTTCTAGCCCAGTTGACAAAGGGTTGTGAAGAATCTAAAATTACGATGAACAAAACCTATGATGGAAGATAAGCTTGATGGATCAAGCAAACTTCAAGTTCCTGGAAGACAAGACTTCAAAGGAAGACTTATTGTGGGTGATACAAAAAGGTGTCATTGTGACATACCTCCTTCATGAAGATGTTAAAGGATAGAGATTAGCCATGTGCCATTGGAGAAATCATATCAACACCCTCATGTATGCACTTGTATATATATTATTTATATCATTGTCATGAGGGTAATTGCAGGACGAAGGAACCTTTTGCTGAAGTCTTGGATCCAGAGGGATCTCAATGCATTCAGAGGAACAACACACTGTAGGTGTAGACTTCAGGTTTGATTATTGTAATTGTCATTCCTCTAACCTATATTTATAAAGGTTGCTACATTACAAGTAGGTGTTGTAGCTGTGACAACAATCCTTAAATTGTTTTGATTTTAGAGATGTACTCATTATTCTCCTTTAGGAGATATTCTTGTTCTGGTTCATCTTGTTTTCTTGTTCTAGACAGGTTAAGAACAAAGGAAGATGCTTATCCTTTAGAGGGAGTCACTTGAGAATAGAACCATCCTTGAGAAATTCAATGCAATAATGCATGATCAGAATCTTTCTATGATTCCACGAGCAGAAGCATGCATGACACAACATATGTTCAGAACAAGAGGCTTCACCAGACTTGAAAAAAAAACAAAAAAACATAACTCCCAAAGAAGTCTTCATCGGAATGAAGCCTGAGATTGAACACTTCAGGTTATTTGGGTACCCAATGTATTTTCATGTACCCAAAGAGAAGAAGCCCAAGCTAGATCCTTCAGAAAGAAAGGATATAGTGAATCTTCAAAGACATTCCAGATCGACATCCTTAGTCAAAGATAGATTGAGACAAGCAGAGACATTGTCCTTGAAGAAGAGATGGTCTTTCAAAATCTGGAGAATCTTAGATGGAGATTGACAATAAGACAATACTTTCTCCCCCTTCAACAGTTCAGAGGGAGACAGACATTGCTCCAGTTGATATGTTCAGAGATATTGCAGTAGGGCATAAACGGCCTACCTAGACTCACTTTGCAAGAGGCAGAGAAACAAACAAGCCTCTCAAGGCACATCCCGAGAAAGCAAAAGAGATTTTTGAGCTATCCTTCAGTCATGAGCCACTTCATTGATGTTGAGCCTCCTTGTCTTAGAGAAGCAACAAGAGAACATGTATGGAAAGATGCCATAACAGAAGAATATCGATATATCTTAAAAAAAAAATGAGGTATATGATATTATTCAGGGACCAGAAGAGAAGTCTTTAGTAACTTCCAAGTGGATATATAGGATCAAGCATGCAGTTGATGGAAGTGTCAAGAAATACAAAACGAGATCTATAGCCAGAGGTTTCTCACAAACAGAGGGAGTTGTCTATGATGAGACACTTGATCCAATAAACCTGATACACTTCCATCCGTACTACCATCCATGAGTTGGAAACTATATAGATAGATTCTTGATGAGTTTGGATTTTAGCAAGAGTGTTGCTGATCTAAACCTATATTATTGCACTGTTGGTGACAAGAGCCTGATTTTGATAACTTATTCAGAAAACCGTGTTGTTGGATACAAGTAATCCTTAACTTTTGAATTCGAGATGAAGAATTTGAGTATGATGCACTACTTCTTGGGACAAGAAGTATGACAGAGGACTGATGAGATTTTCCTGACTCAAGGAAAATATACAGTGAAAATATTAAAGAAGTTAAGTATGATAGAATGCAAAATCCCCCATGATGGATTTAAGGAAGATTGATGATGTTTCAGACGAGACTGATCCACAGCTGATTGGATCACTAATGTATCTGGTTAACACCAGACTTGATTAATGCCATGCAGTGAATTTGCTTAGTCATTTCATGAGTAAACTGAGACAGACTCACTAGACAACAACAAAACATGTATTGAGATATATATGAGGCATAATTAGATATGGCCTGAGATATGCCTCCAGTGCGAACTAGAGTTTGCAAGATATGCCGATTCAAATTGAGAAGAAAGTATAGTAGATCGGAAGAGCACATCCGGTTGATGTTCTACCGTGAAGGTTGCCATGGTTTCCTAATGTAGCAGGAAACAAAACTCTGTGGTCTTGAGTACCACAGAGGCATATTATATAGCATCAAGTGTGCGAAGCAATATGGCTTCACAAGCTTCTGACAGATTTACTTGACCATGAGATGGATCCTATGATGATAACCAAGAGCCGTGTGTAAAGCTCCTTGAGAACCCAATGTTTCCCGATGGATCGAAACATGATGAGATGAAATATCCTTATATCAGAGATATGATGCAGAGGAAAATCGTACACATGCAACACCTTTCTACACATGAGCAGATTGCAAACATCTTCACCAAACTAACTTGGTGAAGAATGCCTTCCTAGTTGAGAGGGAGTATTGATGACTCCAACCAAGACAAAATTCAGAATACATCCATGTGAGACTTGGCATAATGAAGAATGCCTCCCTAGCTGAGAGGGAGTGTTGATGATTGCAGCTATGTGAGACATTCTCCAGCTTACAAACCTGTGAGATGTGGATCATTGTAGCTATGTGAGTCTTTCTCCAGCTTACAAACCTGAGAGAAAGCCCCTAACAAGGGTACGCGGTTGCTACCTGAGATAGAGATGGAACGCAGAGATGACCTCCTCCATTCAGAGAGTTGAGAAGAACTCCAGATGATTATCTAGTGGGAAAGGTGATTTGTTGAGTTAGACGTGCCTGTGGCTGAACACAAGGTGAACGTGTGAAATCCCAAAGTGTTGGGTGCATCGTCATGTGAACAGAAATGAAGATGATGTATTAGCCTCCTCTGAGCAGCAGAGTTGACGAGAAACTCCAGATGATTCTCCTGTGTGAGGCAGTGGGAAAGGAGATCTCTAGAGTGGACGTGCCTGTGGACGAGCACAGGTAAACGTGTGAAGATCTGGTTCTTCTGTGTAATGCAGTGAGCCAGAGATATGTACATCCCTATGGATGTGCCCCTAGTGGATGAGCACTAATGGGTGTATCAGATCCCTTGCTATATTGTTCAAGAGTTAGACCTGCGTATAACCCAAATTGTAATGTAAAGGGTACAGGTCGACCCCACCTTAATGTGATTAGTAATAAATGCAAAAGATAATTAATCTGGTTAATATTAATTATAATATGACTTAGAGAGGTCTGCGTTGTTGTGCCAATAAACACTTTTGTTGGCAGGTTTAGGTTAGTATAAGTAAAGGTAGATTCCCCATTGTGGAATCATACCTTTTGTGTGAGTTTGGAAATTTCAGCAAGTACATCTACTTGGGAAAAGTGCGCACCTCTCTTGGGCGCTAGTCTTCTAGGGTTTGAGCACCCTCTTGTGTGCTAGGTTTTCTTGGTGGTGAAGGTTTTTCTCTTGAAGAATATAGCAAAGGATTTGGCTGGGTTTTCTTCCCTTGTTGAGAAGGGTTTCCGAGGATACTTCTTGTGTTCTTGTGCATGGTGCTTCTTCTTGTGATCTTGGTTGCCGCAACATTAATGGTTTAAGTAAAATGCTAAAATGGAATGAACTTCATGCTTAAACCTAGGTTATTGAAAAATCAGCATGAAGGAAGTTGGTAGTTGAACTATCAGCTTCCCATATTATGAAAAAGAATGGGTGTTGTACTAGAACTGCTTTGCCTCAAAAGCATGGGTAGAAAAGTACCCATCTAGAGGATTATGGGTTGACCCACAAATTGGGGGATTTGACCCACGAAATCTTGCCAAAGAAGGCAGGAAATGAAGGGATAATGGAAAGCAAAAAAGGGGGGAGATAATTAGTTGAGTCTAGGAGCCATTTTTGAGCAGAGGATGCAATGAAGAATGAATGTCCTTCGTCCTTGGATGTATCTGAACAGAAGGAAGAATCTTTCTCAGGGAATCATGATCTAACTAGGGGGGGGGCAGTTGTAAACCATTTCAAAAGCAATTGTGCCTATGGTTGGGTGGAAAAGGGAACACCCTTCAGTAGTTGCCAATTGATTTCAAATCTCAGATAAGTGTTGCTTCGAGCCTTTTATTGTTCTTGAATAGTTTCATAATATGAATTATGTGAAATTTATGAATGTTGGAGTTATATTCTGTTTAAATAAGAGAACTTGTGATGCTGATGTACTAGTAACTGAGAAATCTGAAGTGGGGTCTGAAAATTACCTCTATTGTTTTTGTTCTAAAAGAAGAATTCTGGATGGGATTGTTCAGACTCGTCTAGCTTACAACCCATCTTATGTTCTAATGAGGACAAATAGTACAGTTGGAACCTCTTTAGGAATTTGAAAGGAAAGAGACATAATTTTCTGTAGAAGTTTGCTTATGATCTTAAGGTGTCATGGAACTTTATGTTAGAACACTTAGAAAATACCAGGTCTCAATATGGTATTTGGGCCTTAAGGAGATAGCCCAATGGGGATAAATACCATTTTTATTTTTATAAATAAGCATTAGGAAAGGAATTAGGAAAATAAAGAAGAAATTTCCTAATTAAATTATAATGTAAAATCTCCTAAAATTTAGTTTGGACATTAATAAACATTTATACTAATTAGGGGTGAAAATCCCATCAAACTTGGAAGAAATTTCCTTGAATCGGGGAGTTGTAACTTCTGGTAGAAAACCATAATTTACTATGGGGGAAAATCCATTGTTTAAGACCAACTCTTGCTATAACTTCTAGTAGAAAACCAGAATTTACTAAGGGAGAAAATCCATGTTTTAAGACCAACTCCTTAAATATAGGGAAGGAAAGTAAAACTAATAAACATTTATACTAATTAGGGGTGAAAATCCCAACAAACTTGGAAGGAATTTCCTTGAATTGGGGAATTGTAACTTCTGGTAGAAAACCAAAATTTACTATCGGGGAAAATCCATATTTTAAGACCAACTCCTTAAATTTAGGGAGGGAAAGTAAAGCTTGGTAAGAACGAGAAAATTTACTCCTTTACCCAAGAGGAAAATAAATGGTAAATTAGATTCTAAGTCAAGAATGGAGAAATTTTATGGGATCATGATTTTATTAAATTAATTTTTAAAGACTGGAAAACTATATTTCTTTTCCTTATTTTGATGTATGGGAAAATAATTTCATTTAAATTTCTCCAAGTGTATATATATATATATTATCTTTCTGGGAATGGAGTATAAGGTGCCATAATTTTCTTCTAAAAATGGAGGTTAAAGTTCATGGAGAATAAAAGGCCCGAGACCAAAAGAAAATATAATATAATACTAATCTAATGCTAAAACACACTAGGAAATGATTTGTGATTGGTGATTCCCACGCTAAATTAGATCAAGAGACTAGAGATTAAATGCCTAAACCATCTCTTAAAATTTGGGGCTTCGAAACTTCGGGATGCTTGGGTGATATCATACATGAGCTAAAAGGGTCGAAGGCTCGAACCTAGCTTTCCCTTTCCAATGTTTGCATAAAAATTTAAATATAATTAATTACGTTATATTATATTCAATGTAATTAAATTAATGTAATTGATTATGATAAACATTTAATGTAATAAATTATATTATATTCTAATATAATTTATTGTGTTCATATCACGATATAATACAAGTGGGACCTCTTTGGGAGTTCAGACTTCAAGACTTCGGGAGGTTTGAGGATTGGAGAGTGTGTAGAAGAGCTGAAGCAGTTGACCCGAAGTTTTTCCCTCATGCCAATATTAAATATAATATTGGAGATTTATTTAAACTTGGGTGCAGTTTTCGAGGGGTGTAATATAGTATATTATATTATAATAAAGTCCATTGTAATATCTGCACGTGGATATGGCCAAGCTTTTTCTCCTTAAAATATTTTATAATGTTAGAATTTAAGAGCAGAAATAGTAAACTAGCTGGAAACAAAATTTCTTAAATTTCTTAAATCATTAGCTAATGTAATTTATGACCAACAAAGCATTTGAAAATTCTGATGCATAACCTAACAACATTAGTGAATAAATAACATACACAACCCAGATATGAGTATTACCATAGTTGTAGAAAAAACAAATGTACCAGGTGAGCAACGCTATTGCCTTCCTTCAGTATATGCTCAGAAAAGCTTAGTGAGTCATTGATCAAACCCTCAAGGTAGATCTCCTCATGGACATAGGGACAAAACCAAGAAGGACTCTTAGGGTAAGTAGGCAAAACTAGAACTCAACAAGCTGGGAAACCAAAGTCAAAACATAGTCCAAGCCACTGTCCAAGTATTACGCTGAATAAAAATTACTGTCCTACCTAGGGGTGGAAAAACAAAACCACAATCAACATTAGGTTGATTTAACACATTAAGCCCAACTTTAAGCAGAGACAAGTACTAGCATTCCAATATCAGCCCCAACAATCCAATCACAAAGCATGAATACCAAAGTGGCTGACAGAAAGAGTAAGACGACACAACAAACCACAAGGGCGACACCAACAAACCATCAAGGTGGCACCAACAGACCACAAGGTTGTCAACAACATACAAGGAACCTCAATGGCAAGAAAAAACAACCACGAGTAGCAGAAATAAACCCACGATAGGCAGGGAAGGACACCAACAGTCCAAACGGAAAACACAGACAGTCACGACTAGTAGGGATAGACCCACGACAAGCTGGTGCATGCAAGAGAGAATTGAAAAGACCCTTGTAAACCTGTCCATAAGAGCCACAACAAACCTCAGTCTCAACGTCGGCTTGAAGGAGGTAGATTGCATGCATCAAGTGAGTCAAGGGAGGGAGAGACCACTCCTATATATAGTTTTTAGGTAGGTAAAATAGGGTTAACATATTAGTCCACTTGACATAGCTTAGGGTTAGGTTAACCCCTAAAAAAATAACAAATAATATTTTACCAATTAAAACATCAAGTTGCAAATCCAATAGACCACAAGTAAGTCAACAAGGTAATAAATCAAATTGATGAGGTGGGTTTCAAGATCAAGGTGGCCAACTTTCTTTAGGAAAAAGTAAGTCCAATATATAAATTCAAACTAACAGATAATCATAAATTTAAGAGGGTAATAACTCAAGCAAAGGGTTTCATCAATAAACAATAAGACAAAGTCAAAAGTCAAGTCCTTCTTTAATGGCAAATTGTCCGCATGAGTCCCACGATATAAATTATAAGCTTTTTTTATCATCCTAGCATATGTGGAAGGCTAATGGCGTGATCATGCCTTTCTTCTTAACTGCTCTTAGGTCATATGGACCATCCCGAGAGAGAAGGACACACATCATCTCAGCTTGGTACTTAGACCAAGAATCTTCTTGGTCCCAGACCAGGATACCCCAGAATAGATCCAGGGGCCCTAGAATATATTTAGGGGCTTAACCACCAAGGTACACAACCAAGGATCAATCCAAGCACTAAGCAAGGATTCCCTAGAACACATCCAGGGGCCTTATAACACATTTGGGGACTTATATCATCAAATTGCTTGGTCCATGACCAAGAACCCCAGGAGTGCACTAGGGGCCCTAGATCACAACTAGGGTCTTTGCCATATTCCCGGAGAATGGCTCTTGCAACTACATTAATTTTAACATATAATGTATAATGTGCATAAGTGGGACTCCTTTGGGATTTCGAGACTTTGGGGCTTCAGGATGTTGAAAGTGATTAGATTGTGATAACTCCCAAAGGCTTCTGGCCTGGAGTCTTTTTAGGAAAGCATTTAATGGAAAATTATAATTCTCAATTACAAGTTTTAATGGGGCTTATGGTATTATAATATTATAAAATCCTACGTGGATGAGGTCAACCATTTTCCAAATAATTATATTATATATATATTATAACCCATGTGCGTGGGACCACTTCGGGCTTCTGAACTTCGGAAGTTTGAGGAATAGAGAGCGTGTTTAGGAGCCAAAGGAGTTGAGCTGAAGTTCTTCACCCCCCCCTTTAAAATAACGCTATAAATTAATAAGTATAAATTATTGAATTTTATACTTATTATATTGAGCAATATACTATGAATTTTAGTAAATTAAATAAACTGTGATTATATTACTAGAGAATTTAGGGTTCGGGAATTCTTGGAAATATTGGGAGGATAAATGCTTTATGTCTTGAGTTAGATTAATAAACTACAATTTTAATGTAATTAATTAGATATATATTTTTTTCCAAAGAAAAAAGCACAATTTTTATTCCTTGAAAGGGACAAAATTACATTTTGTAGGTGCTTCTAGAGCACTACACACTATGAAAGTGTGTGCTATAGTTGAAGATAGGTGGGCATTTGTATGCCTTCTCTTCATGGCTGTATCATACTTAAAATAAGTAACAAAATCTCACCCAGGACAAGGTGTACAATTTTTCTGATTATAAATGTCCTTTATATACAAGAGAAGATCACCACTATTGTGGATTATGTCTGTCTTTTTTAACAGAAACAAAATCAGATTGTATTGTCTTCGATAAAACCTTTATACAGTTTGCTGAAAGAGTAAGTGAAAAAGTGGCTATGCAGGTCAATCCAGTGAAGATTGCTAGTAACACTGTCAGGTAAGTAGCTTTTGTCCGATTCTTCAAACTTGTAGTAGTTCTCGTTCTTCTATAAATGGCCTGTGATAGAAAGCATTTGAGTCTTCCCCTTTTTTCTCGGTGATATGCCATTGCCCTTGTTGGAGCTGCAATCCTTCTTTGGACAATGAATCTGCTACCATGTTTTTGTCCCTGTATACATGAACGATAACCACAGTATCAAAAGTGTCCAAAAGCCTGTAAATTTCCTCCAGAATAGGACTTAGCAAAATGCTGTGACAATTTTGGTGTTTACTTGTCCAATTTATTACATTCAGAGAGTCCCCCAAAATTTGTAAATGATGTAATTCTTTTTCTCTGGCAAAAAGAAGTAGAAGCTTCATGGACATAAGTTCAGCAAAATTGTTTGTCCCCCTTCCCAGTCCCATTTTTAAGAGGAAACTATGGTTTTCAGAGAGGTGTAGGACAACTCCTCCTCCACATACAGAGTTCTGAGTAGCACCATCAAAATAAGCCCAGGGTCTTGAAATATCTATTGTCTCTTGTTGTCTTGCCCTTATTGTTTTTGAAGGTTTGGTCTGGGGGAAATGGGCAAGGATTGATAGGCTTTGTGCTACTATTAGTTCTGGGATTGTGGCTTTTTCCTTGAAGATTTCTGAATTTCTTGCTAGCTAGATTCCCCAGCTTATTATAAGAGGGAGTGCTTTTTATTTCTTCATTTCTTGGGGTATCTGTCCAAGTTTTCCAGGCCGATTCCATGGATTCTCCTGCCCATAAGCAATTCTGTCTTAGACTTACTGATGTTTCAGTCCAAACTTTTATTGAGAAGGGGGAGGTGATGAGAATATGTAGAGTGGTTTCATTTGCATTTTTGCAGAGGGCGCATCTTCCTGGGCCTTCTATTTGACGCTTGTTCAAGGGCTCCCAAGTTGGGATTCGATTGTTTAAGGCTGCCAACATAATTTTTTTTGCTTTTTGTGGGCATTTTAGCTTCCAAAGACCTTTCCACCACCATTTGGGGTTTTGTTGCATTGGGTTAATGTTCAGTGTTATGTACCCTGCTTTTGGAGTGTAGAAGCCTTTTGGATCTTTTTGCCATACTAGTTCATCCTCCTTGTCAGTTAAACTGATGTGGCTTCTTTTGAGTGCAACTATAGAGTTTGTCAATGTTTCTGCTTGAATTCCAACGATTCCAAGAAGATTTGCATTTTTCCAACCTTGGTTCTAAAAATTTGTGGTTGGGGGGTTCGCTAAATGAGAGAGGTAAAAGATATCTTGCTTGTGGAGTTGTTCAATAAGGTCCTTTGGCAGAATTTGAGAGTTCCCACTTCTTGGCCATGGATCTGCACCTATTTGTAATTGATTTCCTTTACCCACCTTCCAAGCAGGATTGTCCCCAACCACTGGGAAGGAAGAGATCATTGCTTTCCAAATAATCGAGCCATTTGTTGAAGCTTTGAGTGGGCTTCCAAACCAATCTTCAATTGAATATGGGGAAATATATTTTTGTGCTATTACAAGTGTCCACAAGCTGGTGTCTGAGATGAGCCTCCAATAGGCTTTTGCTGCAAGTGCCTTTGAGAAAAGGAAAATGTTTTTGAGCCCCCAACCTCCTAAAGCTTTTGGCAAAGCTATGTTATCCCACTTTGGCCAAGGTTGTGTAAACTTTTCTCCCGAGCCAAACCAGATGAAACGTGCACAAATCCTTCAGATTTTATCTAAGACTCCTTTTGGAATCAATGCAAGCGACATCCAATAAACTGGAATGGCTTCCATAACTGATTTTGTCAGTGTGAGTCTACCTACTCTTGATAACCATCTGAGGCTCCAACTGTTTAATCTTTTTTCTAGTTTTGCTATCAGCCATTTCCAATTTTCTTTCTTGTAGCTATTTGGTTTTAACTGAAAGCCCTAATATTTTATTCCTTTTGAGATATCCTGGAGAGTGAAGGGGAGAAGTCTTCGGTATACTTCCTTTTCTTCTTCGTCCAATTCAGAGGTAGAGATTATTGATTTCTGTTCATTTATTATCATGCCCGTGGCTAAGCGAAACAACGAGAGGATGTCGGCCAAGGTTTCAACATCTCCAACTTTTCCATTACAAAAGATGAGGATATCATCCACAAATAAAAGGTGTGGGGTTCTCAACCTTGTTTTGACTGAAATTCCCTGATCTGGATGTTGCATCGAGAGCTTTACTCAAACCTTCCGCTACTAGCAAGAAGAGAAGGGGTGACAAGGGACATCCTTGTCACAGTCCTCTTTCAGATTTGAAGAAGGGGGAGGTTGCCCCATTGATGAGTATTGCAAAAGAAACCGAGGAAATGCAAGCCATTACCCATTTTATAAATGGCACTTGAAATCTTAGGTGGGTGAGCAGAAGACGGATATAAGCCCAGTTTACTTTATCAAAATCCTTTGAAAGGTCGATCTTTAGGACTGCTCCTTTTGATCTTGTGGTCTTTAGACTATGAAGGCCTTCTTGTGCTACCCCTATTGCCTCATGAATTTGTCTTCCTTCAAGAAAACCAAATTGTTCCTTGGAGATGGCTTTTGAAAGTAAGGGTTTTACCCTGCAGGCAATGATTTTGGCAATAATCTTGTAAATACAGTTACAAAGGGAGATTGCCCTGAAATCATTGAAGGTCTGTGGATCATTTACCTTTGGGATGAGGGCTATAAAAGTGGAATTGAAAGGCCCATGGATTCTACCATTAGTTCGAGATTCCTCGATTACCTTTAGTAGATCTATGCCAATTAGATCATAAAATCCCCTGAAGAA
Source organism: Picea engelmannii (assembly GCA_009831015.1). Taxonomy (NCBI): domain Eukaryota; kingdom Viridiplantae; phylum Streptophyta; class Pinopsida; order Pinales; family Pinaceae; genus Picea; species Picea engelmannii. The sequence goes on from ML778754.1 coordinate 1,349,704, forward strand.
TTCAATTGTCCCCCCGTTTGGTCTTGGGCTTTTGTCCTTCTGGAAGTTTTGTAGGGTTTCTTTTAACTCATCTTCTGTGACTTCGGCGAACAAAGCTTGATTCCCTTGCTCATTCACATAGCTTGGGAGGTATAAAGCCACATTTATTATTTCTGCGATATTTATGTTCGTGTTCGCTTTGAAAAGGGTCTGAAAATGGTTTTTACCCAAGTTTGCTAGCCCTTCAAAGGTTGTATAGGGTCTGCCCTCCTAATCCATTAAGCTCCAAATAGTTTTTTCTGCTTTTCTTCTTTTTGCATATGTTTGGAAGAATTTAGTGTTTTCATCCCCTTTTTCTAGCCATATAGCTCTGCTTAATCTCCATGAATTCTCTTGTTCTGCGAGCAAGATTCTTCGTCTTGTTTCTAAAGTTTTTAAATTTTCGCTAGCTTCATCTGAAAGAAACGCCGCCTCTAGGTCTTCTTGGAAAAGTCCGAGTTGTTCCTCAATATTTTGTAGTTCCTGTTCCTTTGTAATCTGTTTTGCTTTTGCCCAAGGTATGACCAATTTTTTTAAAATTTTGAGATTTGACGCAAACTGGATGCCAGCTAGAGTGTCCTCTGTATTTCTTAAGTTGGTCCAGTTTGTCCTGATTAGTTGTTGAAAGCTTTCATCATTTATCCAAGAGGGATTGAATTTAAAAGGGGCTGGCGGTTTATCAGGTGTTCCTTCCAGTTCGAGCCAGACAAGTGAGTGATCTGATTCACCTCCGCTTCCAATCCATTGACGAAAATGAAAAGGAAGCATTGCAACAGGTTCAAAGATCAAGAAACGATCTATTCTTTTTGCAACACGGGCTTCCCCTGTCCTGATATTCCTCCAAGTGGGTAACAATTTGAGGGGGGCCACGTCAATAAGACCTTTGGAGGCCAACAGATGGTCGAAAAACCCTGTTTGGCTGTTTGGGTGGCTGTTGATCCCCAACTTTCTGCTTCCCCCAAAGAGAAGTTTAGATCTCCTCCCAGGATTAGTAGTTCAGTTTTCAGTAGGTCTTTGGAAAACAAGTTTACTCAAAAAGTGTTATGATCTGTATGTGGCCCATAGACATTAATTATTCCGATCTCCTTTCCAATCCCTTCCAACAGAAAATCACCTCCTATAACATAGTCCATTGCCCAAGAGTTTAAGAGTTTTATTTTTTGAGATCTCCAGTCGATGACTAGGCCCCCTGATCTACCTTTGGGATTTTGACCCATGGGATGCCCAACCTGGGAGGAGGGTAGAGAGCATTTTTGTTGCCACCTCTTCGTCTGAGAGAGTTTCTTGTAGAAGTGCAATGTCTGGTTGGTTTGTTAAGACCAACCTTTTAAGTGCGGATGTTTTGGGGGAACTCACCAAACCCTTGCAATTGTAGGTGAGGTGCTTCATGGGTGAACCCTAGCTAGGGTTTTCGCTGCTCTAAGCACCCCAACAATTGATTTTTGTCGACCAAAGGCAATATCGACCAAAGCTCTAGATTGAGCCTTGTATAGATGTGAGTTTCTACCTCGTCCTTTCTTTGTTTTCTGGATCTCTGGGTTTGGTCCCAATCCTTTATGGTCAAAGTTTGGAATAAACACGGTCCTGTTATGGAGTTGGTATCTAATGACTGAGTCTTCCGACTCTTTGGATGAAGATTCCTCGGGGGGCAGAGGGGGAAGGGTGCCAGGTGCAGAGCTTAGTGGAGTATCAGTGGGGAAATCAAACGGAGGGGGAAAGGACGGAGGATTGTGTGAGGGAAAAGGGTCAGGGAAGCTAGAGGGTGGAGGGAACGAGGGGGGGGGAACCTCCATTCAAACAAGAAAAACTATAATCCTTAAAAAAACCATTAGCTAAGCGGGAAATAGTAATATGCATACCCAGAAGGCTGTCGACTAGATATTGTGGGATGGCCTCTGAGCCTGCTTCTGATGTCGACGTCTCTCTTCCGGATGGGACTAGAGCCAACAGGTCTCCTCCTTGCGTGAGTGGATCCTCCACTTCTTTAGTCTGCATCGCTGCTTGTTCGCTAGTAGCGTTGCCCCCTGTGGAGGACTCCGTGGAGGGGGAGCTGGTATCTTTGGAGGTTGGCATCTCATTGTTTTGCTTGTTTTCTGAAAAGGAATGAGGGTTTCTGAGTCCCTTTGAGCTGGATTTTCATTCCTGGATGATATGACCATATTCGTGACACCTCCTATAGCGGAAAGGGACTCTTTCATAGTCTAGAATTTGCACCCTGGTTCTTCCCAAGTCTGTTAAAATTAGATATTCCTTTAAGCCTTCTCTTATGTTTAATAAGACTAGGATCCTTGCTACAACCATCTTCCCTGAATCTATGAATCCCATATTTGCGGCTAGGAATTCTCCTAAGTGATTCCCGATAGCTTGAAAACATTTTTCGTTCTAGAGATGAGGGGGAAGTCTCGGCATTCGAACCCAAATGGGAATGGAATCCAATCTCTTATTATCAACATCAAATGTGGGGCTCCAAATTTTCAGAAGTATAGGTGAGGAGTCTATGAAGCAACTTTTCTAGAGAACTGAAATAGCCTGAGATTTTTCTGTGAAAGTAAGCATAAACCGACCTCTGGATAGTCGGCTGATTTTTGGAGGCGGGTTGAAAATCACATCCCAATTTAACGCCGCCCAAGCTTTTAGTGTTTTTTTCGCTAAATTGACGTCCATATGCTTTTCCAACTAGGGTTTTGTCCGCCATTTCTTCTACTCCTGATAAGGTTAGGTCATCTCCTAGAGTGAAGTCAAGATTTGATTTTGAAGATCCTACGCACTTGTTGCGTTTCCTGTGTCTTGACTCGGCGGCTCCCGTGTGATTTCTGATTTGAGGGTTTTGTGCAACATTGGCTGGCTCCCCCCCGAAAACTGAGACCCACTCACTAGAGTTTGTTGGTCGAAGATTTGTTGAAATAAAACCTTCCTCCACCGCTATTGAGTGATCTTGGAAGTAGGCTATTCCTCGAAAGAGTAGAGATGGGCCGTGTTCGTGCCTTGTTCTCCATGAACCCAGTCTACAAGAGCATGAGTAGAAGTAGGTGAGCTTAAGCTTGGAGGGGTCGGCTGATAAAAACCTTGCTCAAGCGGGGGGGGAAGAGGGAAGTTTGGTATCGCGGGGTCCAGATAAGACCAGGAAAAATTTACAGGGGAGGAGGTGATAGGGAAACCACACTGTAAGGGTGAAAGAAAGCCTTCGGCTGGGATAGAAGACGGGATCTCAGGTTCTAAGTAAGAGGTAAGGGGAAAAGTTTGTGGCGAAGCAACCCCAAAAGTCCCTGCGCCGCCTAGCCAAGAGAAATCTTTTGAAACCTGACCCAGAAAATTGCTGGAGACCCCCGAGAGCTGAGAGAAGAAGTCGTCCTGTGAAACCGGAGGTAAAACCCCACCCATCTGTTGCGAGATTGGCTGTATTTGACTGCCAGCTGCCACTAACCAAGGTAACGTTTCTCCAAGCTCGGGTGAGTAGTCCACCGCGTCATCATATCTAGCCATGGTGGAGTAAGTCTCTAAGGGGAGAAAACCCGAGAAGAGCTCGTCTAGACCGCCATGAGAAATTCCTTTTAACCGTGTTGTTAGTCGTTGCGTGAAAACCTCAGTAGCGAGATCCTTCTTTATTTTAGTATAAATAGTACTATAATTAGTTAAATGAAGGGGTAACATGATTATGTTGTAATAATGAATATTAAATCATACTTGGGGTTGGATCCCTAAGGTAAGAAGGAAAATAAAATCTTTGGTTTTACTCGGCCGGTAATTTGGGCCAAGTAGAAACATAATTACGAAGGGAATTAATTAATGAAGATTAATTACCCTAGAGGGGATTAAATAAATGATTAATAAGGAGCGAGATTTTATTATGATAACGATTAATTAATTTAAGAGGCCTAGAAGAGCTAGGCAAATGCCAACCTCTGGTTGGGCGAGTCCTTGTATGCTATGATGATGTGGCGTGTTGGGGAAGACCCATGTGTCACTACAACACTGGACGTGAAATAAGTGTGGGACCCTCGTCAAGCATAGGCTATGTGTTAAGTGTGAATAAATCTAAATCGTCAGATTCGAGGGTGGATGCATCTCCACCATAGATTTTGGATGGGGAGAAGTCCTTCGAATTCAGACTTCGGACCTTCGGGAGGTTTTTGGTTTGTATGACACTGATAGAGAGTCGAAGGCTCGAAATCGCGAAAGCCCGGTTAGGACTTTTCCCGTAACCCCTCCTCCAGTGGCCTCGTCATCGCTAGAAGACGATGACTTCGGTCGTGCCAAGGCTACATCGACTGGTATAAATGAAGTGGAGCCACGTGGTGATGGTGTGGCTTTTAACCAATAATGCCCTGTAAGATTTCGGAAAGCCATAACTCTCAACCCATAACCCAAATTTGGACAATTCACAGTCGTCGAAAAACTCTCGGCGAGTAAAAGGCGATGGTGTCCTTGCTCGAGAAATTCAAGGGAGTGGTAGGAAAGCGAAAATTTTATGCCCCATCCCTTAAAAGGATACTTAGGGGGTTGGGTGTGTTACATCACCCTTGTGTTTTTTTTTGACAAAAATGGATAATGAGTCTTTAATTAAAAGTCAGTGACAAAGTCACCGAGGCAGTTACAACTAGTTTGCCTTCAGGGGCTCTACCCGATCTTATCCGGTCCAACTGATTACATTACAATACCCTAAAAATTGTAAACCAACCAAAGCTTTGAATTCGCTGTATGTGGCGGCTTCTATACAAAATGTCGTCATCATAGAGTTACTTGTAGAGGTAGCGCTTGGTGATTTGTTCAGGCCGAACTTCCTTGGATCCTACTTTCGGGGTAGGCCGTGCTCGTTTTGCTAGTCCTTGGTCAATTTTGCCAGTTGCGTCTCTAGCTTGAGGACTCAGGCTTCAAGCCCCTCCTTGGGGTCCTTGTGCTCTTGCCAAACTTGTTCCACTGCTTCAACAAAGACGTTTTTGGTCTTTGTGATGTCTGCATCAAGCATGGCAAGCCTTCGCCTAGCCTCAACATCAAATCCATGAAGGATGATGTCTTGATTTTGCACAGTCGTTTTGATCCTCTGCATATCCTCCTCCATTGTCTTTAGTCTTTCCTCCAGCGATGGTGCGCTCCTTGAGCTAGCTGCCATGCCTAACCACTAGTGCTTGCCGATCCTCCTCTGCTGGAGAGTTTTCCTCTTCCGCCTCCCTCTTGATCTCTCCTCTGGCTGCACTCGTTTGAGAACGAATCCTTCCGGGTAGTGGCTTTTAACCATGGTCGCGGTGCCTTTCCTCTCTGGCACGAATTCTACTGAGTTTGAATGCGCTCAGATTGACCTTACACAAGCCGTGATGCTTGTGACTTTCTCTGAGCCTTCGCCTCCCATTTGATAACCTGTCCCCTCAACCTTGCTGCGCGTCTTATCCTTTCGCGTCCTGTCTCTAGCTTTTTGTCTTTTCTTCAAGCGTCAGATCCCCTTCTTCTCTGCTTTGTTTGCTAGTGTTCTTGCTGACTTAGGGATTCTACTGGCCGTTGATAGCACTCCCTTTCCTACTCAGGCCTTACGGAATTGCCAGATGGGATGAAATTCCATTTATTTGGAGTTCTCCTTGCTCAAGGTGACGCCTTTGTTTGCTTTCATCTGCCTGTTCATTTAGATTACGGAGGATATGGAACAATTGATAGGCTCTCAACCTTTTGGGCCGATGGTGGATTTTCTCCAGGATGTGCTGGAGCTTTGCCTGCTTAGTCGGGATATGAAGAATCAGGGCTTGGATTATTAATTTGGAGTACCCTATGATCACTAAATCATTAACTTTCTTGCTGATAGCCTGGCTCAACCCTTGCCAGAGAGCGAGTGCTTCAACGCGGTTGTTGGATTCTTCTCCTAGCCCCCAAGCATAAGACATTACTAACTTTCCGTCTGGGTCTACGAGAACCCCTCCTCCTCTTGCCGCTCCGGGGTTCCCTTTGGAGGCCCTGTCAAAGAACCATAGGTGCCTCTTCCACTCCCCGAATTCCTCCTCCTGCAGCCGGATTTCCCAATTCACATGCTTTGATTCGATGCTTGTTTTATCTGACTTTTCCTTTAGGTTGAGTCTTTTGACCCACTGCTCCTCTTCCGCTTCAGGGCCTCTCGAATTCTTTCCCTTGTTAAAGTAGGGGGCGCTTTCGTCGAAGAGGGCTTTTGCCTTGCTTGCCACTTGAGCAGGGCTGCATGTGATCTCCCTGAAAAGCATGTTGTTATGCTCCAACCAGATTTTCCAGAGAATGAATTTTGGAAGGGTGTTCCAGAGAATGCTGAGTTGGGATTTTTTCCCTACCTGGAATGGACAGAGAGATCTCCAGTTTCGAAGTAGAGCGTTGGTCTCTTGGGGTAGGTTGAATGTTCCCGACAGACCCAGGACCAAGTTCCACACTTCTTTAGCGAAAGGGAATTTCAGTAGCAGATGGTCTGATGTTTCCTCTTCTTGAGTGCAAAGGGGACATCTGGAGGGGCCTTCCCACCCTCTCCTCCTCAGGTTTTCTCTAGTTAATATGCTTCTATGGGCCAGCTTCCAGACGAACATGTCTATCTTCGGAATGGTCTTGGAATTCCAAATGGTTTTCCAAATTGTGGGATCCGATGGAACATGGGGAATTGCTGTGAAGATTTTATACTCCACTATTGTTGTGTATGTTCCAGATAGTGAGCCCCATCCCCTCTTGTCCCTTTTTCTTGCTTTTATCAAAGATTTCCCTTGCTGGGAGTCCATCAAAGTATTCCCTTCTCCATCTAGCTCTGGTGGCTTGTTGTTGGCTTCCCATCTATTCCAGATTTTGTCTTCATCATCGCTCCAAATCGAGATGTCCCACAGAGTAACTAATGCTTGGGCTCTCATCAGGCCTCTGAGTTGAGTTGTTCCTTCAATCGAGCTTAGTGGAGGGTCGCCTAGCACAAAGTCGTCCTATATGCCGATCTTCTTTCCATTGCCCGGTATCCAGGTGAGATTGGGCTTGAAGAGTCTCAATGCTTTTAGACATAGATTGAAAATTGGAGACCCTTTAGCTGTTTTTGCAAGCCGGTCCAGGCATTTGGTTCTTTGGCCATGGAAGTACTTCTTCCAAATTGCTATTTTTCTCCAGGTGGATTTCCCTGAGATAAGCTTCCAGAGCAGCTTGGCTCCTAGAGCAAGATTTTGAGCGTTGATATCTCTTAGATTGAGGATGCCTTTTGAGATAGGCTTGGTGACTTTCCACTAGCTTATGAGGTGAATTTTCCTACCATTTTGCTTTCCTCCCTCCCACAGGGAACGTCTGAAGAGGGCATCGAATTTCAGAATCACGGTGGAAGGGGCTAGCAGCAGTGAGCTTTGGTAGACCAGGATGCTTGCCAAAACTGCCTTTATGAGAACTACTTTGCTTGCCATGTTTAACCATTTTGCTCCCCAAGAGTTAATTCTGCCCTTTAGCTTGTCTATTAGAGGGAGTCATTGAGATGCTTTTGGTTTGGTCTTGAAAATTGGCACTCTCAGATATTTAAAGGAGTCCCAATTGGTGAATCCTTCCATCCCTAGGACTCTTGAAATCTCCAGCATTTCCCTTGGAGTGGTGTTCCACCCATAGATCTTGCTTTTGGGCAAGCTGATTTCACTTCCTGATATCTCATTATAAGTGTCCAATTCTGTTTTAAATTTTCTGGTTGTTTGCACACTTGCTCCTCCCATAAGAAGAGTATCGTCCGCGATTTGGGCGTGATTAATGTCTTTAACTCCCGGAGCAATTCTCAGGCCGAGAAGATTTTTCTGTTGCTGTCCATAATTGAGTTGAAAGCTTAGCACAGAGGCTTGTATAACGTAGAGAAGAGGGGAGAGGGGGAAACCTTGCCTGAGGCCCCTGGACGTTTGAAAGAACTTAGTTGCTTGACCATTTACTAGGGGGGCAATCCAAGGGAGTCTAATGCAAGCTTTTATCCAGCTTATGAATTCTGAAGCGAAACCGAAGTTTTCCATGACCTTGAACAAAAAATCATGCCTAACCTTGTCAAAAGCATATCCAAGGTCAAGCTTTATAATCATACCTTTGTCTTTTCTTTGATGGCTTGAGTGCAGCGCTTCTTGAACTAGAATGATGTTGTCCACTATTTGCCTTCCTTTGATGAACTCGCCCTGATTTTTCGGGTTGATATCAGGAAGTATTGTTTTTAGTCTATTGGCTATTATTTTTGTGATTAGCTTATATCCCGTGTTGCAAAGAGAGATTGGTCAGAACCTTCCAAAGCTTACCACTCCCTTTTCCTTTGGAATTAACGCTAAGAATGAAGAATTTGTTCCCCCTCCGATTTTGCTACATCTCTGAGATTTCAATATCATTTTTAGCAGGTCTGATTTTATTATTTCTCAACAACTTTGGTAGAATTTGGCCGTGAAGCCATCGGGACCCGGAGCTTTATCCAGGTTTATCAGATCCAAGGCCTCCTTAACTTCTTTCATCTCGAATAGCGCTAGTAGCTTTCTATTGGTAGAATCGCGGATAGAGTCTGGGACTAGGGAAAGCGGGTAGATATTCGGATCCGAGGAGTCCGAATGAGTTTCAGTGTAGAGTTCTTTGAAAGTTTCGAAAGCTTTATTTTTTATTTCTTCAAAATTGGTTAGGACCTGATCCTGATCGTGGATTTCTCTGATCGCCTTGTATTGCTTTCTTGCTTCTGCCTGCTTGTGAAAGTAAGCAGTGTTTTTGTCTCCGGATTCTAATCAGAGGCTTCTTGATTTCTGCTGCCAATACCCTTCCTCCTCTCTGCAGGCTTGGTGCATTGTCCTTTGGAGGTGTTCCTCTATGGCGAGGCATTCTTATGTGATCTCTTGCCCTTCCATCGCTAATTGATGGTCTTCCAAATTTTTTTGTGCTTCCTGCCGTTTGATAGGCAGGCTTATTTGGGTTTTAGCCCAATCTTTCAACACTTTTTTGAGCTTCCTAAGCTTTTCTTCCCATACATAGAAGGGGGATCCGTAGACCTTCTCATTCCAAACTTTGGCTACAAGATCCTGGAAGGCCTCATAGAGGAGCCAGGCGGGGCTGAATCTGAAAGGAATAGGACCTAGATTTTTGTCCTGCGATATCTCTAGCAGTATTGGTTTGTGATTGGAAACACTTTGCAGGAGGATTTTAGATGAGAAGATTAAGCCAAGGAGCAGGAAGGAACTATGAACTAAAAACCTGTCTAGTCGCGGCCGCAATATGTCCTGGCTCCACTCTCTTGTTTGTCCATGTGTATTTTCCTCGGGAGGGTTTGATATCCTCCAAGTCCCAATCTAACATAATGTTCTCTACCCATTCCTGGCAGGGTCTCTCACAATGAACCCACCCTTTTTCTCTTCCACAACTGGGGTTACATTGAGATCCCCCCCAATAATGATATTTTCCAATTCGTTTAAGTTTAGGAAAGCTTTAAATGAATCCCGATAGTTTCTTTTTTTCGAGAATAACACTGGGACATAAAGATTGAAAAGACTTACCAGTCGACCCCTCTCTTTGTGTAAAAGGCTGGTGAAAACCCAATGCATGCATGTTACATAAGAGAATAGGTCATATTTCGAAGTGTCCCAGAGGGTTCCAAGACCACCTGATGCTCCTCTTGCGCTAACTTCTATTCCTTGGCCTTTTCTCTAGAGAGATTTACTCGCTTGGAGGAAGTCTTGCTCCTCCATCTTTGTTTTCTGGATCAGTAGGATCCCGGGGTTTGACATTCTGATTAAGTTTTTGAGAGCTTCTGCCTTTATTCTGCTACCGAAACCCCTACAGTTCCAGGAGGTTAGTTTCATTGTCTACTTGTTGGGGGGGTGTTGGCTCCTTGATGAGCCTTAGCCTGCTTTCTTGTCGTTTTAACGTTGATCAATTGCTTGATCGTTTTCTGTGACCCATTGAGAACCTCTTTGTAAGTTTCCTTTTCCCTTTCTTCTTTTTTGGATTTCCTTCCTTTGCTTGCTTTTTTGGGTGTGGCAATGGAACCACTTGCATCCGTAGATTCACTATCTGTGGACACTTCTTCTGATTCCTGTCCTTTTTCCTTTTCATGCCCTGCTTGATTCGTTTGGTGCTTTTGTGCTTCGGGGGTAGTCTTTTCTTGCGTTTCTGTTTCAGTGTGAGGGGCTTCCTTGGATTTTTTTCTTAGCATTGTCCTTGTTTGTTCCTTCTCTCCTAGCACAACGAATTTGTTTCCTGATGAGGATGCCACTGCATGAGCTTCCGGGTCCTTTGGTACGAGGATGCCACTGCATGAGCTTCCGGGTCCTCCTTTGGTACGGCTACGATTTCCTTTGCATGTCGTTTTTCTTTAGGTTTGGTCGTTGCTTTTCCCTTTCTGGCCTGCTTCCAGCCTTCTCCTTCTTCTTTCTCTTGACTAGGGTTTTTTGGACAGTTTCTTTGAAAGTGGCCATATTCATGGCATCCCCTACATTTGAAAGGAAGCTGTTCGTAGTCAAGTTTCTGGTAGTGATGCCATTCTCCAACCTTTAACTTGACTGCCTCTGGGAGGCCTATTTCTAGATCTACTTCCACACAGATGGGTGCACATGAGTATTGATCTTTGGGGTCGGCTCTGTCTATATACTGCTCAAGTCCATTGTCGATTGTTTGGAGAGAGATAGGGTTCCAATAGTGGATCGGGAGGTTGGGCAGGCGAACACAGACCGAGACTTCCTTGGGCACTTCTACCGCCAGATCAAAGTTTGGCGTCCATCTATTCAGGTACAACCCTTGCGTTCCCATGAAGTATGGACCATTTCTGAAGATTAATTCCTTGGAGATGAATTCAAAGATGTAGAATCCTCTTCCCACCGCGTAGCAGGTGACGCTGTTCTGGATCAACGGTCTCTAGTTCCTATCGACGTTTTTGGTCGACGGCCATAGGCCCATGAATTGACCAACCAATCATGGTCGGACAGGGAGACAAAAACTTTCATGGTTTGTTTCGGAGGCAACTTGATTTCAGGGATCGAGTCGAGCTTTTTGATGAAGCTGGGTGGCGCTGTGGAAGGGAGCTTCTTACCTTGGGCGACGAGGAGCTTGCTGAAGGAGTCTGCGGTTGACAGAGGAGGCAGGGGAGGCGGCTCCCCTCCTCCTGAGATCGGCATCGGGGCGGTTGGAGGTGACTGTCAAAGCATTAATTCCGAGATGACATCACCCTTGTGTTGATCATGCCTAGCTTTGTATTTTTCTTTAGATTTCTTTAGTTTCTCTTGAATTTATAAGTGTATTTCCCTGATCCTATCTATGAAATATTTTGTCTTCAATGCATCACTTGAGGTTGTTACTCCTACCTCAGATTATCTAGACTCCATATACAATATCCAACGATGATGGTGGAAAATATTCAAAACCAATTTCGAAAGATCAAGCTTGCAACTTCTTGTCCTTTGATGGTATTTTTACAAGCCATCAAAATAAACATCTTATTGAACTTTTCGACTACCACATATAAGTAGTCATGCCCTCTTCTTGTCCTCAACAAGCTTGGGTTGACTAAATTACGATGATACTAAAATAAGATACATTTTACTTGGTATTTTGATTTGCGTTGGTGGATCTATTTTCCCTTTTTTCTTTATAACATCAATCCACCTAGCGGTGTTGTCTCAAGTTGGTGCAAGCTCAATATATATGAGTTGATTGGAAGGAAACAAATTCTCTAAAGCTTCTAAACTAGGTACTAAATCTACCTCCTTTACATTCAGATTATCTCATTCATGGGGGTGCTTTATCCCCCCTAAAAAGATTCTTTATTGGGTCATTGTACACAAAGGCGGATAACATTAAGGCATTGTCCTCCTCCACAACACTCCCATGTGGAGGTTGTGAATATGAGTTGGCTCTTTTGGTTCTAGTTGGGTCATCTTCTCTATTGATGGCATCTTTGGTTGTTTTGTATTCTTCTTATGGGTTGGTCCAGAGGATTTTCTCCCTATTGATTGCCAACATATGGGTTTACTACTATTGCTTTTTGATCTTGGAGACAAACCTGAAGATGGGCATGCTTCTTGCAAGTGACTTGCTTATTGGCATGTTCTACATCTAAACATTGTATTCATAGTTTAGAAATTCGAGTCCATTTGATGTCAATCCACTCTATAACCATCTTGTTAGGTAATCCCTTACTAAAATCAAGCTTCACACAATAATGTGCAAAGATAAAGAGACCTCATGTGATCCAGTTTTCATTTACCTTGATAAATCGATCCAGGTTGTTTCCAATTGATTCAAGAAAGTTTGGATGCCACATGTGAATAGGGAGATTTGCCAATCTTGTCTAGAGTGAAGTTGTTGTCGCTGTTAATGGTGATTGGGTCAAATTTAGGGAACCATGGTTGTGTTGGAATTATTGGCACAATATGTACATGTGGCCATGGCCCATTCATATGCATCATTTTGTACTTTTAGTCATGGCTAAGACCATATTCTTTATTTTTTTATTATATCACTAAACATCTTGTAATTTTCTTGATCTCCCTTATCAAGTGTTTTATGCCCAAGGACACTGATATCTCCGCGATTCTCTTTTGCTTATGATTTCTTTCTTTTATATGTACTTGTGCATTTCTTGTGTAGCACACTTGTACTTGGGCATCTCTCTCTCTTTCTTGAGTGCATTAGGTTTATCTTTGTTCGACTTACTTCAAAATTTGGGTTTGTTTTGCTTCCGTTTGATTCCTTGCTTTCATTTGTGAATCTCAACATGGTATTAGAGTGGGTGTGAACCTTACTCCCTCAATTCTTTTTGCTAATTTGAAAATGATTGGTTAGTGGCATCTTTGTTATAGTGCAAGACTAGGGTTTTCATGGATCATCTCTTTTAGGGTTTCTATAAGGGTTATAGAATATAAACATTAATCTAGGGTTGCACCCTCCTATTGTGTTCTATGGCCCTTTCACCCTTCTTTAAGTCCAACGCCTTCATTCCTAGGGTTACCTAGGGTTTTGTACCATTTGGACTATAAAGTTGAATTTTTAAAGTTGTCATTCCAATAGGAGCTTCCATCTTGTTGTTGTTGAGCCTATGGATTCAAAGTGGTTGTTTCCCCATTTGGATGGGGCCAACTATCATTCTTGGGTGGATCAAATCACTATCCTACCTTCAAAGCAAAGGTCTATGGATGTGCTTGGTGAGGTTGCGTCCTACTGAAGATGGTGATAGTTATGATCTTGTATGTTTGAAGAAAGACAAAGCTCTTGGTTTGATCACTCTCTATGTCGATCTTGATCTCATTCATCATATCAAGGATAACAAAAGTGTGAAGTAAATCTAGGATACCTTCAAAACTCTTTTTGGTATGATGAATACCACTTGAGTTAGTCGACTTGAAACTAAACTCTCCAACCTCAAGGTGGGTAACTTCGACATGGTTGAGGAGTATGTTGCAAGGTAAAAGAATTAAATGTTGATATTATTAAAGCAAGAGGAAAAGGCTATCTCGACACCCCTTGAAGATCAAGCCCATCCAAAGGCTGTGTCAACCCCTCCGAAATCTTAGTCCGACCGAGGTAAATGGGCATACTTGAAATCCTCCAAGAAGAAAATAGTCATAGCGACTATTGTCAAAAGGAGGGCCATCCCTTCAAGTCTTGCCTTGCTCATTTTTAGAAAATTGAAGAGCTCACAATATTTACATTAGGGAACAAAGACCTTGACAACAATGTTGAATCTCCTCATAGTGGACATTTGGCAGTAAAATTTGCACTTCGGTCCTCTTCTTCTTAGCAAGTGGGTATTGCTGGCTTTGTGATTTTGGGGCTACTTGACACATGAACACGCATGAACACCTTCTCTATTATATACCACATCATAGTGGAGAGAAAGTGGTTATTGGTGACATTTCAGCCATATAGGTTGTGGGTTGTGGTGATGTCATCATCGATACAATCGAGTTTGGAGATGTTCTTCATGTTCTAGTTGTTGGACCAAATCTTTTTTTCTACTTAACACATACACACACCAATAAAAAGGTGGAATTTTGGGTGGATTGGTAGGTTGTATAAAGGACATGAGTGATGGCTTCAAGGTGGTTGCCTTAGGATGTGGAATACAATCATATGCACAAGTGAGGGAAGTCTCCTTTAAAGAAAAAAGTGTTTGTTATTGTTGTAGCCAATGGTGACATCGACATGCTATCACATCAATGTCTCAGACACATCAATTATGGATCTTTGTGACTTGCGAGTTGACTACATATGGTTGATGACCTTGAAAATATTGAACCACCCAACATTGTTTATGAGGAGTGTTTAATTGGGAAACATCATCAAGAGTCCTTTCCCAAGGACAAAGCAATGCGAGCTTCTCAACCTCTTGCACTAGTTCATAGTGATATGTGTGGACCTATGGTCACATCTTCTATTGGGGTAGTTAAGTCCTTCCTCACCTTCATTGATGATTTTTCTTGCTTTCTTTGGATATACACCATTAAATCTAAGGATGAGGCATTTGGAAAGTTCCAAGAATTCAAACCTTGTGGAAAATCAATGCAACAGGGAGATCAAGTGTCTTAGGGGTAATAGTGGAGGTAAATATATTAGCAATGCTTTCCAATCATTTCTTATACCGCAGGGCAATCTCTTGGTAGAGAATTGTTCCTTACACCCCACAACAAAATGGTATAGAAAAACAAAAGAATAGGGCTACTAGGGGCAATGACTTAGCATGATTCACTTATAGAAAATGAAGTTTTCATTCTCGAGAGGTGCAATCGTTTTTTATCCCATATCATCAATAGAACATCTACTCATGTTGTCATTAGTATGACTCCTTAAGAGAAATGTTGCCCATATCATCAATAGAACACCTACTCATGTTGTCATTAGTATAACTCCTCAAGAGAAATGGTATGGCAAGAAATATTCTATCTCACATGTTTATATTTTTGGATCTACGTCTTGTGTGCATAATTAAAATCAAAACATATCCGCATCTCTAGACCAGGCTTCTATGTCTTGTGTGCATAATTAAAATCAAAACATATCCACATCTCTAGACGAGGCTTCTAAAGGTAATCTGGGCCATTCAAGGGTAGGTGGAGTGTTCAAGGACAACAAAGGAAACATTCTATGCATTTACTCATGTCACCTGGGCCACAACATAAATGCTAACACAAACATTCGAACTAATGCTAGCATTAATCCACGTTCAAGAAATACATACGAAAAATATATGATTCAAAAAGATTGTACATGCTAAAAAAGTTTGGATATGTTAACATATCAAACATTGGGAATAGCGAAGCCGGCAATAAGACCTCCAATCTATTATCCAATCAGATCACTCTACATATATGGTACTTTTTAGTATATAAAAGTCAATGGTTTTAGTTCCCTAGCTCCAACAATAGAGATTATGCAAATATTTCTGGTCAAAGGACAAACTAATATGAAGTCAACGGATTATTGATCGCTATAATCCCTTTATGCCTACGGCAGGAACTAATAATAAATATCAAAAGTTTATTAAAATTTATTTCTTAACTACTTTATGTTTCTTTTTAGAAGTTATATGTACTTTACATGTTCATAAATCGTGCTTGTATAAGGCTCTAGAGACTATATAGAATATTATATATAAGCAATAAGATGAAGAATCTATTGAGGGTAAGATGAAGAATCTATTGAGGGTAGTAGATTTTTTTTTTGGTTTATGAGACAACTTTATAGTTTTTTTTGGGTTTATATGGCATGTGCTAAGGGCACCTAAAGAATGTAACTATACATTATTTAAAAAATATTGCGTACTTCCTCATTGCAAGAATATTAAATTAAGTTTAAGCTTATTTTATTGCTTTAATATTACTTGACGGTGTATTTGTGTTTTTGTTATATTTTTTCATAAACAAATACCAAAAAAACAAAATTTTTAATATTATATTTAATTAATACTAATTTTTTTTTTTACAATTTTAAGATTTTTTTATTTAGTTGGTGCAATTGCATCTCTTATGTATGGTGCATCCCAGATAACCCAAAATTATTTCCTTTTTAGCGTTCCACTTTGTCAAATTTCAATAATAATTCTTAGTATTTAATAAAAGGAAAAGGGACTACAAGAAGTCATTAATGATAATGGGGACCCAGTTGACATGATCAACTACAATCAATGAGTAATGATGGTGTATGTGTCATCATGCATCATATTTTTCCATTCTGGTGTCTTAAATTCTAATAGTAGTTCCTAACATTTAATAAAGGGCAAAGGGACCATAACATAAAGAACCATGCATAAATCTACGCTATTGTTAGTGACAATTTGGACACATCTAACATGGTCAATTATGATTAAGGAGTGATGAGGTGGACCAAGTGGACATGTTCAACTTCTATTAGAGGATTTCCAGGAGGTTAGGCTCTACAAATGGAGTCTCTAAAATCACTTGTGTGCAACTTTGAGTAGATCAACCGTTGGTAACTTCAGAAAGCTCAAAGGGTGAAATGTGACCCAAGTAAATGAGAAGGGGATCATAAATAAGGAAACATGTCTCTTGACAAAGGATATTGGAGAAGAAGATCTTAAGTTCAAGGATAGTCAAGAGTTCAAAGACTTCTTGGGGATCATGGATTCAATCATGGAGATACTCCAAATAATATGGGGCATGAAGTTCATGATTAAATATGATGGAGTTGAGCATATGTGCCAACAAATGTTATGAGGGTAAAGAGTTGTGACTTGATCTTTGAGATTGTAATGTATCAAGCAAACTAGTTTTGCTTTAGTTTATGTCTTTGCTTTGTTTCAATAATAAAGAATTGCATTATATTATGCTTCCATGGTTCATTGTTGTGTACTATGAGAAAAACAACCTCTTGTTGGTTCATTGTTGTGTACTATGAGAAAAACAACCTCTTGTTGCATCATATGGCATCAATGTTGATTCAAGAACATGTGTGTGAAGACATCACCAAGTAGGGATATGTTGGGTGGAGTTGTAGGAGTAAGTTAGAACTCCAATGGGGAAATGGGGATATATTATAGAAGATTTACAAAACATGATTGTAGAGAGCAAGAAAATTGTTGTGATCCAGGTGGCCATCTTAGAAATAGTCTTGATTTTGACAATTTTCGGGTCCTAAACTTTTGACATGTTTTTTGGGGCTTTCCCATGTGTTTTTCACCCCAAATATTTGGAATCCCAAGGAGCCAACTTAGTCTTTTAATCTTCTTTTCAACAAGCTATGGAAGACCTAAAATAGAAAAATCGGTGCAAAGTTATGGTCTTGGCAAGGCTCCCCTTCTTTTGGACAACTTAAATTCTTCTAACTCAACATTCTCACCCTAGTTCTAAATTTGTGCTAGGGTTAGGGTTCTTGCATGTTAAGGTTTTGTCTCTTAGGGTTTTGTTGGCATTTATAAACTAGAGTTTTAGACTATTGTTATTGGCTTTTTTCAAATGAGAATAACAAACACATTTCTTCTTAGAGATAAACTACCACCATTCTAGTCATTTTGTATTGCTTTGTATGTTGCAATGTTTTCACTATTTCATTCATTAATAGAGTTGGGGTTTCACTATATTACTACACCCTTTGCAACATCTCTGTGTTATTTTGCATGTTATTGTTATCTTCATTTCATTCTCAACATAATCTAGATCATGTGAATCATAGGAGGTAGGTGCAAAGATTGTAAAGACTTGGCCAAGGTTAATTAAGGAGGTGCACAAGTTATTTGCATGCTTGGAAGCCTTGGAGGGGCCTCAATAGAGAGGAAAGTCAAATAAAATAGCTTATGAGAGTGAATGTCATTAGGAGGATGTGTCCCCTCAAGAGGTACATCTACTTGCCTTAAAAACTAAGAAGAAGTTGATAGAGGATAACGATGTGTGAAGGGAGAAGGGATGAAACGCCAATTAGCAATCTGAAAATAAAATCAGCAGAAGGGTATCTGTAGGTTGATGAGCGGGACAATGAGTATTTACATGAACAACATAAATGTGAAGTGCAATATGATGTGAGTAACAATCCTGAAAATTGATATTAGCTAGAGTGTTCCCAAATCACTATGGAGGAAGCCAAGTATGAGCATGAGGGGCCTACTCGTTAGGAAAATGCCCTACCAAGTTTCTTCTTATTGAGAGTTTTAAAATTACTCAAAAGTTGAGAAATATATGGCTCAATAATAATGAGGTGAGAGGGGTATTTTAATATACCTATGGATATAGGGATTTTAGAATGCATAGGGAGGAGGAACCTTGATCCACTGTAAGCATGGCTTGAGCAATACAAATTAATGCGGTTTTCAAAAAAATAGGAAAGAGAAAGTATGATGAATATTTTTAGGTGCATGCAGATAATATATTGGGACTAACCTACTAGGAATATAAATAAAAAAAGACATTAAAAATTTCATGAAAAAAATGAATAATTAAGATATCTAATATAAATAAAAAAAGACATAAAAAAATTTCAAAAAAAATAATAATTAAGATATCTAATAAAAATAGGCGATTTTTTTAATTAAAAAGTTGTATTAAAAAATTAAATAAATTTTAAAGGAGAGAAAGAGAATTAGAAATATTCTTAAAAATTCCATGAACTAAGGTGATATGCTATAGATTTCCTAAATAAACCCCCAATGAGTATGAACCCAAAAAACATATGATGATGTTATGCATCTTAAAAGAAATAAGCAAACATTTGGTTTTACCATACTTTGAGATTTTCCTTAAATTTTTTACTGTATAGTTTATAGTTTTATTTTGCATAGAATACTCTTCCTTTGGCATGATGTAATCATATTCAATTTATTAAGACTCGAGATTTGATATTTCAATAATAGTTACAAATTTTCTATCATTTTTTTAACATAGTGGTGCATGCAAACAAAAGCAAGCACACGGAATTATAAAATTACATGTAAGCAAACAACCCCTCGTTGGCGCTTCTCATTTATCTTTATAAAATTACATGTAAGCGTCCCTTTAATCGTTGGCCCAGCTGCTCGAGTACTCCCCTACCCCACTGCATTTTGGGACAACCGGAAACCGTAAGACTCTCCAACGACATAACATATTCGACACCTGG